>CM065816.1:89486571-90004071 GCA_033398695.1 Orobanche coerulescens | reverse complement strand
TGCTTGTATTTTCACCCTATCTGCACGAGTAACCGAGTATAAATAGTTTAAACCCATATTATACCTTTACAAAAAACTTGGAACGGTCCATAATATCATAGATATAAACCTTATAAGCTAATATCCGGTCCAAGTTGTCCAAGAACCGGACCTCATATGCCCAAATTGGCCTACACCGTTAAAGATGATTTTTAGAGGTTACTAGGCTTGTTTTGTAATTTTCCCTTTATAACCGCCTCACTCTCTTAGATAAATGTCAAAACTGACCCTATACGCTCATATAATTTCTTCGCCTTTTGAAAATATCCCAAAAATTCAAGGAGAAATCATTAAAATAACAACACCGCAATTTATTTTACAATCAAGGTGAGTCTTCTTGGTTCTCTTGTTTTTTTGTTATGTTCCTTGATTGTTTTGAATTTAGTAAAGCTTGTTATGTTTTTAAACATGTTATAAACACGTTCATAATTTGTTTACGTCTTAAGCTATGGTTTATAATATATCTATAGTGTTTAAAACTCAATAGGAAAATAAAGGGTTCAATTCTGCTACCTTTTCGAAACATCTATATGTTGTAGGAAATTAGTTTGGTTCAGGGGTAGGAGTTTCTATATATTTGTTTCTAGGTGTGATGGGGATGTTTTGTCTAATTTTTTTGCAAATACAACCTATATCCAAGTAGTTAAAGCAAAACAAAACCTGATTAGTTCAAGGCTTCGCTAAGTCCTTTTATACAAACATGCTGCTATAAAATCTAATACACTTTTGTTGTGGGGTCTCAAAGGGAATTAAAACACTATATTTAACATACTAAAAGTTCATAAATTCTATGTTAGTAGGCTGGTATATATAGGAATACAAACATAAAACTGTAATATATCAACTCGGCATCTTGATAGAAATCGATAATACACTTTGGATAGGAAGTGTGCTGAACTTTATGAATACTATTGTTCCTATTTAAGCGCACTACTTGAAACAAGGTATCAAGGTTTATCATCAAAACTATCTCATATCGATATAAGAGTAAGGCTATCACCCGAACAAGGTAAGTAGAAATCCATCTACAACTACAATGTATAAATATAGTATTGTTTGTATAACTATTTACTGAACTTGATGATATCGTGAGAGTGCTCCATTGTATTTTATGATTGATATGATTGATGCTTAAAGTTTCTGGTTGCACCTTACATGAACATGACATCCATTAACATTCCCATATGCAGGCATAACATGAGACTCACTAGTGTCTGCATGCATGGAATGATCATGGTAGATGCATGCTTTTATGATATCTTTACCACGGTACATTCATGATTATATGATATGTGATACATGGTAGATGCATCTTCTCATGTTATATTTGGTCTGGTAGATGCATGCCTTATATATATCCCGTGGTAGATGCATTCCTTATGATATGGTATGATATTAAGCTCTTTCCAGTGCCTAGTACGTGGGTCAACGGGCCTAAAGATAAGAAGATGATTATGAGAGAGATTCTCATTGATGACCATATGTCATGTGTAGTGATAGACATGATACATGTATGATTACTACTTATTAGGCTTCAACTCATGTAGTTTATGCATTGTAGGTAACCTTGATGCTTGAGAGATTTTCATCGCTGGATGGGTTGGGGTTCCACTTTTGCTGAGGGTTGATGTACATGGATGACGACCTGTTGGGCTAAACCATGGAGTTATCGTGTCATTATTACTTTCTCTAAACTTTGTTCCATGAATATATGTTAAGTCATCGAATTACAAAAACTTAAATGCCTGAGTGTAGGGTGATGGTGTGGTTTGATGTTTACATACTTTTGGTATGGTTATATAACTAATAAGTTTATTTAAGTAGTGAACCTGTAAAATTATATAAATAATTATGTGGGACGAGTAGAGACTTGGTGTTCACTGGTACTTTTATTTTGGGGATATGATGCCATATGGAAGACATGAGTTTGATTCTGGACGAGAATGATGTCTCTATGTGGTTGTGATGTGGATTTGGTATTACTACTATTACAGGTTGGTGACATAGGTACTAATTTAGGGCAACCTCTGCTGAAATTTCACAGCATTTTATGAGTCTTAATATGATATGGGATAGTCAGGTTAGATAGTGAAAGTGGGTCATTTCATGTGGTACCAGAGCCCGGTTTGTGCCCTGTAAAATGTCCATGTACACGAGCTCAGAGCATGTGGAGCACAACAATTCCAGAAAGTGTTGTTTCATTTGTGTGTACTCATATTTCATGAATTATATTGGCCATATGATATAGGATTCATCCATAACTAGAAAAATAATGTCGAGAACAAGAACTGAAGGCAGTGAATGTTAGGAATATGCCCTTGAATGCCACTCAGAGAATGAGAGAGTGAGGGTATTGTATTGTTATTATGAATATTATATTAAATACTGCATTTATTATTTCTATACTACTATATATCACAGGCATTGTATTTGGGATTTAAAATAATTGTCCTTGCATTTCAGAGCAAACATTCCACTTATTATGGAGATAAGAAGATAGGCACAAGAAGTGTTTAAGACTCGAATGCTTAAATGGTTCGCAAGTCGATTAAACTTAACTGGACAGTAAGTTTAGACAAGAGTTATACAACGTCTAGTTTGACATATAGAGTGCCTGTCTTCACCAAAGATTAGTGGGAGAACACGTTAGGCAAGTAGCAGTCTCTTCTAAATTCAACTTAGAAATGCAACTTAGTGGGCAAGTAGTAGTCTCTTCCAAGATAGGGGTCTTTCTCTTGTTAGTGAGCTAGGTAAATGTCATATGCGGTTAATGGCAAATGAAAGCAGTTAGAGCTAGTTGTATTTGATACACGAGAGCATAGAGTCAAGTTACAATATGGTTTGACTTTACCCTGACCCTAATACTCGACTGGGACATATGATTGAAGTGTTTATACGTATATGGTATTCATAACTATTAGTTTTGGAATAATCCTAATTATTTGTTCTCGATTCTGGGTTACAGTGTGAGCCACGAGACTGTCTAGGTGTTACTCACACTCTTTGGATCCTCCCATTGCTAACTGGAAAACCTACAGAGTGGCGCATATGGGATAGACGACAGAATATTTTGAGCTTATTCTCTCTCGGTTAATATTAGACAATGGATGTCTAAATTAATTTATTGGATAAATTAATTCGGTATCGTGAATTAACATAAATTACATGGAAATTAAATTTAATTAATATTAATTCTTAGATAATTTATATTTAATATAATTAATTAATTAGATTAATTAATTGTATTATTTTTTAAACGAACAAGGTTTATCTATCGGACTAGATACATGAGGGTCCGTTTCACTGACTGAAACGAACCAACACCAAAATATCTCATCTTGGCCGCCCCACACTCCTTTCATCATTGTGATGAAGTATCAAGTTTGTTTTTATGCCATTTTGATATTATACATGAGGTTTTAATTAATTTATTTAATGAATTAATTATGAGGTGATGAGTGTGTTGTGTATTATATATTAACCATCATCATTATTGCAATGTTCTTGGAGAACAAGATGATAGGAGTATTTTCCGGTCATCTATCCGACGCGTGATACGTAGAGGCACGGTGCGTTAGGTGCTCGGGAATTTTTAAAAGCTCGTTCGATTGGATTCGTGTTGTGCTCGGAATCAAGAAGATATTATCAAAGGTCTACGAGGGTATGATCTCTTAATTTTATCTTCGTCATTTTATATTCGTTTGTATGATGCTTGATCGATCCATTTTTGGAGTTTGGTTTTACCCGGTTGGACCGATTTATTTTCAACTGCGTATCTCAATTTTATCACCAGAACCCAACAGTAGTATCAGAGCAAGGTCTATACGATCGTATATTTGATATTAGAATTTGGAATGCTTGGTTATTTTTTTATGATTTAGAATCATAATTGTTTTAATTGTTAATGTTTAATTGTTCATCTAAAAATTATTTTTCATGATTTTATGTTACAATATAAATCTATTTTTTTTTTGAAAAATTGATTTAAATGTGTAATATAAAAATTAAAAAAAAAATATTATTTTTGGATTCGGGACGAAAAAATAAGCCGGAAAAATGGCCAGACCTGGAAGCTCGGGGCTGCCCGACCGCAAGATGCCTGCCGAGAGGAGCAGGGAGCGCCCAGGCCTATTCTGGGCTGCTCGGCTGGGCTGGACAGCCCCCTACCGGGCCGCGGGCTTGGCCCGGGCCTTGTATTTTCCGACTCTATTTTTATATTTCGTTCGGTAAATTAATTTCACGCAAATTAAATTGGATTTAATTTGACTAAAATATATTTATGGTAATTTTATTTTTAAGGAAATTAATTTAATGAAATATTTATTTTGTCTAAAACAAATTAAAATTAACGGTTATGTGAATTAATTGGATTAATTATAATATTTGGATTAATTTTTGTTGATTAGATCAATATTTAGATTAATCAATATTGCCATTTATTTTAATGTAATGGTTGCATTATGGTGACGTAGTTCATGGACTTAGTATTTTGAATCTTTATTCGATGGGGTTGTAATGGCCGTTTTGAGGCGATTTTTTTAGTAAATTTGTATAGGATGCAAATTTTATAAATACAATTAATTAGCTATGATGAAGAGCCGAGGACGAACCGTCATGAAGACGGAGATTCAAGACTTGTAATTAGATTACTTGTATTTTTTATCGAGTCGGTGAAGACTCAGTACTTAGGAACGATCCATGAACTGCATGTTGTTAGTTTTAGGTTGTGTATGCTTTTATATTGTATGACAAACAAACAAACCGACAAACCGTGCTTTTAAAACAGATTAAGGTGCAAAGTGTAACATATAATCGCGTTATACTCCCACTTACAAACACTAAGTTATAAAGGTTACGAGGTTTCCTGCCCTCCGTCAAACTCATGGAAAATCAAAATCTAAACTGAAATATTATTCTTCCGAGTATGTCGGGTAATATTTTGGGGAAGGTTGATAAATTACTAGAGTGCATTATATGCCTTTGGTTGTGACAAATCAAACCCCTAGAAACCGTATGGGGCGCCGGGTAAGATTCAATTGTCAGACTAATAGGAGTTGACAGTTTAAACTTAGATAGTTCAGCGAGCCATAGAAACTAAATGGGTTGAGGGCAAGTGAACTAGGGGTAAAAGAAGATCGAATCATTCATTAGATGGGGTGATGTTAGATACCACTTTATAAAGAATGATAGAATAGAAACCGTATGTGTTGCCCTCTATTAAACTTTGTAAAACACTCGATCACCACTATGAAGTCAGCCATGACTTTTGGATTTCACATGGGAGTGTGTAAATGCCGATAAAATAGTGGGAGCCAAGTTATAAATAAAGAAAGTCCTTAAATTCTTTACTCGGGTCATAATTAAACGATCACTAACGAAACATAAATTAGTCTCTGCAGTTAACAAATATCTCTCAAAATGACAATGAATCCACTTCCTATACTACTTGAAAAGAACGCCCTGACTGGTCCGAACTATGTGGACTGGCCTTGGAACTTTAGGATTGTCCTCACTATGGAAATGCTTGGATACGTCTTGTAGGTGGACATCTCAGCGGCTCCTGCAAGAACCCGAGCCAATCAGGAAGAAGTCGATGCCCATGAGAAATTGGTAAAAGACGACTTTAGAGTGCGCATGTACATGTTAGGCTCCATGACTTATGAGCTTCAACGTGCCCATGAAAAGATTACATCTTCGAGAGCCATCTTAGCGCACCTGGCTGATCTCTATGGAGAGCATAGTCGAACTGCTAGATATGAGATATCGAAGCAATTATTCAGCGCCGGGATGAAGGAAGGAGAGAGAGTTGGGGACCATGTCCTAAAGATGATCTCGATGATTGAGAGATTAGAAGCTCTTGATTTTCAGATGAATGATCTCTCCAAACTGACGTTATCCTGCAGTGACTTCCTGACTCCTTTTCCTAATTTGTCATGAACTTCAACTGCAATGAGATTGCATGTAACTTAGCTGGGCTAATGAACAAACTGACGACTGCCCAGTCTCTAATGAAGACGAAGGGAAAAGAAGCTACACTTGTGATTTCTTCTGGGACTTGGAAGTCGAAGAATAAGAACAAAAAGAACAAAAAGCAGTCAGGTCCAATAGCCAAGATCGACAAGGGAAAGGGCAAAGCCCCAATAGTTCAAAAGAGAAATGGGCCAAGAAAATGGATGTATGACTCAACTGCGGTGAGCTAGGCCACTGGAGGAGGTACTGTCTGAAGATTGACCGTAATGCGCCTTCAGGTACGGAACTACTGGTTTTGGAAACAAATTGTTATGTAACTGTATATTCTACTTCTTGGATACTTGATTCCGGTGCGAGTTCTCATATTTGTGCAAGGAATCACGATCTGGAAGGAAGTAGAAAGATGGATTTCGGGCAGGTGATGGTCACCATTGGAAGTGGACATAGTGTCAAGGCTTCTGATATTCGATCCCTTATGTTGAATTTAGAATCTGGTTTTATTCTTACTTTAGATGATGTACTTGTTTTGCCCAAGGGGCATAAAAATATTGTATCAATTCCGGTCATGGACCGAAAAGGATTCACTTCTTTATTGGAGATGGGTCCTATCAAATTTATTTTAGAAATAAATTAGTTGGTACTACTACATTATTAAATGGTTTATACCATTTGAATCTAAAGAATAAAACAACTGTGAACACTATAACTAGGAAGCGTGGTAGGGATGGAACAAACCAAGCAGTTAAGTGGCATCTTAGACTTTGTCATATTGGTCATACCAAGGTTCATAAAATTGAGAAAGAAGGACTTACGAGTCCATTGGGAACGGATCCTATCCAACTTGTGAATCTTGCCTTCAAGGCAAAATGACTAAGTTACCCTTCGCAGTGACTTTTGAAAGAGGTGCTGAAAAACTTGGATTGATCCATACCGATATCTGTGGCCCTTTTGAAGTGGCATGAGATGGCTTTCAGTATTTCATTACATTCACTGAGGACCATATTAGGTATGGATTCGTTTACTTAATGAAACATAAGTCTAAAGATTTTGATAAATTCAAGGAATTTAAAGCCCTAGTTGAAAATCAAACTGGTAACCGTGTTAAGACTCTTCGGTCAGACCGAGGTGGTGAGTATATGAGTACCGAGTTTGATGAGTTCTTAAAAGAACTATGAATAGTGTCACAATTCACTCCTCCAGCTACTCCACAATTGAATGGTGTATCCGAAAGAAGGAACCAAACCTTATTGGACATGGTTCGCTCCGTGCTTAACTATACTGATCTACCGATTTATCTGTGGGGTCACGCGCTCCTTACTGTTGTGCATATATTTAAAAGATGTCCTTCCAAATTTGTTCCTAAGACTCCACATGAGATGTAGAAAGATAGGAAACCAAGTCTTAATCACATTAGGATTTGGGGATGCCCTGCGTATGTCAAGAAGACTAAAGTAGAGAAATTAGAAGTTAGGTCTGTGAAAGGTCGTTTCATAGGATATCCAGGGGATTCCATAGGTTATCTATTCTACATGAACGAAGATCATAGGATCATCGTTTCTTTATAGGTACACTTCCTCCAAGATGAGTTCATTTAGGAAGGAGGCGCAGGTAAAATATTTATCTAGAAGAAATAAAAGAAATACCAAATGAGACACATTTGCAAGATATTAGAACCGAACCTTCTGAAATACAAACACAACCTTTCAAATCTAGTAGAGTTTTTCAATTACCTGAGAGGTATGACTATCTGCATCAAGAAGAACTAGGTGTCCATGAGATGATAGAAAGTAGTCATGAGAATGGTCCTTCTACATACGACCAAGCGATGATAGATGTTGAGTCCTCCAAGTGGCAAGAAGGTATGGAATCCAAGATAGACTCGACGCATGCTAATCACGTCTGGACTTTAGTAGATCGTCTTAATGGCATGGTGCCTATTGGAAACAAATGGATCTATAAAAGAAAGACTGATGGAGATGGCAAGGTTCATACCTATAAGGCTAGGCTTGTGGCAAAGGGTTATTCCCAAAGATAAGGAATCACTTATTACGAGACATTCTCGCCTGTAGCTATGATTAAGTCTATTCGCATGAGACTTGTTAGGCGTATTTTTATGCGCTTTTATATCATTAGTTTGTATCCATTGTGAGCCTAACAATGCATAAATGAGCTTTTAATGCACTATTCTTATATGTTTTGCAGGAAATTGGAGTCTGGAATCTCGAACGACGAAAAACGGGCGAAAACGGCAGTTTGTGGCCTAGGGCCGCGGCATACGGGAAGCAAGCCGCGGCACACGCAGGTGACCAGCAAGCGCCGAACCCACTGTACCGTGAGCCGCGGCACAGCCTAGGTGAGCCGCGGCCCAGGGGGAAAATATGCGCCTGTGCATCCGGGGCCGAAAGAGCAGGGGCCGCGGCACAGATTAAGTGAGCCGCGGCCCACATGGCGGTTTTGGCTGAGCCTTCCGCGTTTCTTCGCCATTTTGGAGCCTGTTCTCGACCTAATCACACGGACGCATTTTGGAGGCTGAGGACGACTATAAATAAGCATTGAAGGGCTGAAGAACGAGGGAGGATCGATCAGAAGGAAGACATCGCGGTACGGGACAGAAGAATACAAGAGGAGGAGATTTGTGGGCGACGACTAGACCACGGATCCCTTACAGTTTTTCTTAGTTTTTCCGCTTCTTAGTTTTTAGATCTATTCGAATAGGATTGTGATTGTAGCCGATTACATGACGGTTTGATTTATTTATTATTATTTCAATTCATTCGTTATTCTATTGAATTGGATTTTTCTCATTGTTCTTAATGCTTTTTAATTGTCTGGCCAACAGTTGAATTCTTTTGAATGTCTTTATGATTTCGGGAGATGAAATTTAGGCATAGTTCTTGTGAGACGAATCATAATTCTCGTGAAATAGGGATATACTCATGGGAATTGTGAAGCTTATTTATTGTGGGAATTCTTGAACTGTTTTAGCTATTAATTATCTAATTCGAATAGGGATATATAGAGTTAATAATTCGTAGTATTTTCTATCGACCTTGGGAAAGGCTTTAGAATAATTTAGGAATTCCTGGCTTACAATCAATTGAATAAAGGTGAATCGAATTGAATAAAAATCATTCCTGATTGTTTGAGGTGAAAATCATAATCCTACACCCTTATTATTAGTTATTATTATCTTCTCTTTATTTTTCTGCAATTAGTTTAGAAATAATTCCATATAATTGTTCTTCAAATAAAATTATGAGCCGACTATATTTTGGTACTTAGTGAAACCAGTCCTAGAGGGAACGATATCTTACTTATCACTTTATTACTTGTTGACACCGTGCACTTGCGGCATAGTGTGAGGGATTTCCTCACAACATGTTTTTGGCGCCGTTGCCGGGGACTGGTTTTTTCGCTAATATCAATACCAAGCGACTCTAATTTTAATTTGAAGTTTTTTTCTTTTTAGTCTCTATATTTCTATTTTTTCATTATGTTTTCCTTTGATTATAGTGTCCTTTGGCATTTCATAAATTTCAATGTTCTTGATAATTTGCCTAATAATGTCAGTCAGCCCCCTCCCCCGAAACAAAAGACCATGTTTGAACATTGTGTAGACGCTCTCGAAAATCCTGATAGTACCCCTCTTAAGCGAGAATGTGCATGTCGTGGTCTTGTGATTCACTACGGTTATTTTCCAGCTCATTGCTTTAGTAGTGAAGTTGAGGGGGAGGTTGAGAAGAAAGACATGTTGAATTTTAGGGTCGATCCCCCAGCACCTGATAATTACATAAAGTGTGATGAGATTTTAGAAGGAGTTACCATTGATGATGTTGCCAAAGAAATTCCATTAATTTGTCATCAAACTTCGACTAATAAGGTGAACACTTATGTGCCAAAAATTTTATTAATGGTGCCGCGCATAATTTTTCCTAAATCCATAATGGGCGAGATTGACCCCATTACTTGTGATTTTGTTGAGGCTGATTCTTTGAGTTATAATGAGGTTATTCATGATAAGCCTTTATTATTTACCCATTCGAACTCTGCCTATTTTTTCGTGCCTTATAATTATAATATTCTTCCATCATTTTTGGTTGTCCGCATAATTATTCTTACTCATTGTTTTTGGCAACCGGGCATGAACCAAAGCCTCCCTTGTGGAATAAGAGGCTTATAGATTTCAAGAAGGGGGTATTTGGCAATCTCCCTAGAAAGAAGCCATGTTAAATTTTTTTCGCCACGTCGTGCTCAAGACGTAAAATAGAGCGTTTGGTGGGAGGCAACCCATCATTTTTACTTGCTTTCTAGTTAGTTGTTTTTATTTGATTTTTCGTGATTAATTTTTGGTCTTTGTTTTGTTATTTCGTTTGGATTCGTGTATTCTTGTTGGCCCTTATTTCTCTAATATTGTTTAACCCCAATGAGTTATTATCCTTCATACTCTAGTCTTTCTTGACTTAATGTCTTTAGTTATTTCATGACTAGAGACTAAGTTTGGGGGTCCCTCGTGATGTTGAGCATTATTTGAAGTATGGATTGACAGTCGATTCCACTTAGACATGTGCTGGCTTTCAAGAAGACATTTGGAATAAGATTCACTTTTCCTTATCTCTTTTATTTTCACATGAGTTTTATTGCTGATGATTTTATGTGTAGTGGAATAAATTGAAGCATGCGATAATTTTCTTAATTTGTCTTGGGTATAAATTGCGATTGCTTTATTGTCCATGCATGCTGTTGATGGTTTTGTTCAAAAAACGTGAATTTTTCGTGAATTTTTCGTGCTTTCGAGTGTAAAACTGATATTACGATACTGAGTTCTCTTGGAAGAAATGGTCGACTTTTGGTCGAGTTGCAGTCAGCGATATCTGCTTCTGTTGAGTATTCAATTAGGTCTGAAATTTTATCGTTTTTGTAGAAATTTTAGCAGATAAGAAAGGAGACATACGTGTTTTCAAATCACCGTTTATACGTTTGGTTAACCTTTTCGCATAGCTAGTCGTCCAGTAATATGAGTCTTGTTGGCACATGGATTGAGTTTAGAGTCGGACAATTTTTCCCAAGAAAAAGTCGAGATATTATTTGTTCTATGATGGGAAGTCTAGTAACCGAGGGTATTCACGTGACCTGTTGTTTACTCTCGTGTAAAACGACGACCCTGAATAGATTAATAATTTAGAAATATCGCATTACTGATAATGGAAAGCCTAGTAACCGAGGGTATTCACGTGACCCGTTGTTTACTCTCGCGTAAAACAGCGACCTTGAATCGGACATGCGGGAATAGCTATTCGAGTTTTTTTCTCCGCTGTAGAGGGGGACTTAGTAACTAGAAGCATCCATGTGCCCCATGAGTGTCTTTTATGTCAAACGGTTCCCCGATACATGAGAATGGAAATCCACCCTAGGATCATCCCGATGAAATATCCCGAGAGCCGAAACCTAGTGGTTAACTCGAATCATATTATTGATCATACATAAGGGAATACTATCCGAGGATTAATTTTGACAATGAAACTCTTAAATTTTTTTGCCACTAGACTGTGGGACTGGGAGAGTTGTCTCGTTTAATCTAACCTTTCATATTGATGGTCGGTTAAATTCATGCTTGTTAATCTTTGAGCTTGATTTTCTTCATGAACGATTGATTATGACTGAAATTGGTTACTTAGTGGAATTAGTGTCCTGGATGTGACTCACTATTACGATACTTATACTATTCTTTGAGATTTTCAGGGTAGTATTGATTAAGTTGAGCACTATGAACTTGCACGACTATTCACGATACATTTTGTTTAAAATTGATTTTTGCTTGAGGACAAGCAAAGGCTCAAGTTTGGGGGTATTTGTTAGGCGTATTTTTATGCGCTTTTATATCATTAGTTTGTATCCGTTTTGAGCCTAAAAATGCATAAATGAGCTTTTAATGCACTGTTCTTATATGTTTTGCAGGAAATTGGAGTCCGGAAGCTCGAACGACGAAAAATGGGCGAAAACGGCAGTTTTTGGCCTGGGGCCGCGGCACAAGGGAAGCGGGCCACGGCACACGCAGGTGACCAGCAAGCGCCAAACCCACTGTACCGTTAGCCGCTGCACAGCCTAGGTGAGCCGCGGCCCAGGGGGAAAATATGCGCCCAGGCATTCGGCGCTGAGCAGTAGGGGCCGCGACACAGATTAAGTGAGCCGCCCCATGGCGGTTTTGGCTGAGCCTTCCATGTTTCTTCGCCGTTTTGGAGCCTGTTCTCGACCTAATCACACGGACGCGTTTTGGAGGCTGAGGACGACTATAAATAAGCATTGAAGGGCTGAAGAACGAGGGAGGATCGATCAGGAGGAAGACATCGCGGTACGGGACAGAAGAATACAAGAGGAGGAGATTTGTGGGCGACGACTAGACCACGGATCCCTTACGGTTTTTCTTAGTTTTTCCGCATCTTAGTTTTAGATCTATTCGAGTAGGATTGTGATTGTAGCCGATTACATGACGGTTTGATTTATTTATTATTATTTCAATTCATTCGTTATTCTATTGAATTGGATTTTTCTCATTGTTCTTAATGCTTTTTAATTGTCTGACCAGCAGTTGAATTGTTTTGAATGTCTTTATGAATTCGGGAGATGAAATTTAGGCATAGTTCTTGTGAGACGAATCATAATTCTCGTGAGATAGGGATATACTCATGGGAATTGTGAAGCCTATTTATTGTGGGAATTCTTGAACTGTTTTAGCTATTAATTATCTAATTCGAATAGGGATATATCGAGTTAATAATTCGTAATATTTTCTATCGACCTTGGGAAAGGCTTTAGAATAATTTAAGAATTCCTGGCTTACAATCAATTGAATAAAGGTGAATTGAATTGAATAAAAATCATTCCTGATTGTTTGAGGTGAAAATCATAATCCTACACCCTTATTGTTAGTTATTATTATCTTCTATTTATTTTTCTGCAATTAGTTTAGAAATAATTCCATATAATTGTTCTTCAAATAAAATTGTGAGTCGACTATATTTTGGTACTTAGTGAAATCAGTCCTCGAGGGAACGATATCTTACTTATCACTTTATTACTTGTTGACACCGTGCACTTGCGGCATAGTGTGAGGGATTTCCTCACAACAATGCTTGCCATACCAGCCCACTTAGATTATGAAATATGGCAAATGGATGTGAAAACGGCATTCCAAAATGGATTCCTCGAGGAGGATATTTACATGGAACAACCTAAAGGGTTCATATCTGAAACCAATATTCATAAAGTATGCAAACTTCAGCATGCCATTTTTGGACTGAAGCAAGCTTCGCGAAGTTGGAATCTTCATTTTAACGAGATGGTCAAAGAGTTTGATTTTGTCCAAAACAAAGAGGAGCCCTGTATTTAGAAGAAGGTTACTAGGATGTAGGAATGCTCAGTTCTATGAAAGCTTGACTTTCTAAAGAGTTCTCAATGAAATACTTGGGGGAAGTTGCTTATATTTTAGGTATTCGTCTCTACCAGGATAGAGTGAAAAGAATGTTACATCTTTCCCAATCCCTCTAAATAGAAAAGATCCTGAAGCGATTTAGGTTGGAAAATTATAAAAGAGGGTTCCTACCTATGCAACATGGTGCAAAACTTTCTTTAGAGATGTGTCCTCAAAGTGAGGAAGACAAAAAGGAAATGCGAAAGGTACCCTATGCTTCGGCAGTTGGTAGCCTCATGTATGCCATGATTTGCACTAGACCGGACATTGCCTATGTTGTTAGCGTAGTAAGTCAGTTTCAGTTAAATCCAGGGCAGGAACATTGGACTGCTATGAATAATATTCTTCAGTGCCTGAAGAGGACTAAAGACTTGGTTCTTACATACGGTGGTGGAGAACTTAGAGTGATGGGTTATACACACTCAGATTTTTTGGGGGACGTGGATGCTCAGATGTCCATATCAGGGTATATATTTACTCCGAATGTTGGGTCAGTCTCTTGGATAAGTGCCAAGCAAAGCTCGACTACAATCTCTACATGTCAAGCCGAATATCAGGCAGCCATGGAGGCCGCTAAAGAAGCTTTTGGGGTTAAGAAGTTCACTGAGGAACTTCAAGTGGTTCCTAATGCATAGAAGCACATGACGCCGTTTTGTGAGAACAACGGAGCTGTTCCATAGGCTAAGGAGCCTCGGTCTCACCACAACATCAAACATATTGTGGGAAAATATCATTTTGTTAGAGAAATGGTTCAGGAAGGGAATGTTATACTGCAGAGAGTAGACATAGCAAATAACATTGTTGATCCGCTTACCAAGCCACTATCTTAGAATGTCTTAGAGAGACATCTGGAGAGTACGGGTATTAGATACCATAGTTTGTATCATTGAGTGCAAGTGGGAGATTGTTAGGAATATGCCCTCGAATGCCACTCAAAGGATGAGAGAGTGAGAGCACTGTATTGTTATTATGAATATTATATTAAATAAGACATTTATTATTTCTATATTATTGTATATCACATGCATTGTCATTTGGTATACTTCCTCCGTTATTTTATTATTGCAACATGTTGACTATTACACTGTTCACATACTCTCCTTTGACCTTCTTTTATGATTTATACATATGAAAAAATATAGTAATGTGGATCTTGTTAGATTCATCTCGAAATATACTTTCAAATTATCAACTTTTTATAATTTTTAAAAGTAAAAATTGACGATATTAATAATCAAAGTTGTACATTGGCAAACGTGAAAGTCAAGATGTTGCAGTTATAAGAGAACGAATGTAGTATAAAATAATAGTCCTTGCATACGAGATCAAACATACCACTTCTTATGGAGATAAGAAAATAGGCATTGTAAGTCTTTTGGACTAGAATGCTTAAATGGTTCGCAAGTCGATAAAACTTAACTGGGCAGTAAGTTTATACAAGACTTGTATAACATGTACTTTGACATGTAAAGTGCATGTCTTCACTAAAGGTTAGTGGGAGTACATGTTATAAGTATGCTAATGGGATTAGTATATTCGAACACGACTCACCTCGATTCGGTCACATGTATATCACTCAGGGATTGTCAATGACTGAATCGAAAGGTTGTGATAGGTATACGTGGACCTTTTACTTGAGGTTTTTGTAGGATATATGCTTGTGACATTAAGTTAGTCATTAGAGTAGTTCGATCCAATCGCCGGTTGGTGGAGTCAACCTCGAAATGCAACTTAGTGGGCAAGTAACGGTCTCTACTGAATATCAAGATAGGATTCTTTCTTCTGTTAGTCAGCAGATAAATATCCTATGCGGTAAATGGCAAATGAGATCATAAGTCTTTGACCAAAGCAGTTAGAGCTAGTTGTATTTGATACACAAGAGCTCGGTGATCTCGATTTGCATTAACAAATGCATAGAGTCAAGTTACAATAGGGTTGTAGGTCACAAGTCGTCAGAAATAAGTCTGGGGGGTGAATAGACTTATTGAAACTCTTTTTCCAAGAAGTAGGAATTAAGGAGTTTCTCAGCTGATGTTACAGATGACTTAGAGTCGTCTGTAGACAACATAAGTGCGGAAGTCTGCTGATGACGAATACAGAATATAATGAAACACTAAGTATGAATGCAACAGTTAAGAATGATGCTAAAACAATAAAGTACACAGGCAATTTATAGTGGTCTCAGAGGTGGTGTAATCCTATACTAATCCACTTTCTCCAAGCCAGTTGAAGATGAATCCACTATAATTTTCAACCAGTGATAAATGTTACAGTGATTCTACAACTTAGCTACAACAACTTCTAACCAGTAGAAATCCTGTCGTTGCAACTACTTTCTGACTGCCTAGCACCATTCGATATATAAATCTTTGGATGCCTATCAGTCGTGCACCTTCAACCAGTGAAGTATCCCATACTCAAGTTTTAAGACAAGAGTGTTTTGTCTTCTCCAACTAAGAGCTTTCTTTGTATATGTAATGTGAATGCTGCTCTTCACGATGCTATAGATTTCTTGATCGCTTGATTACTTTAATTGCTTGAGAGTATAGTTCACATCGTACTTTGCTCTTTCAAATCTTCAGATATTTATAGCTTGTCAATCCTTAGAGCTTTTCTTCATAGCCATTGTAAATCTGTAACAAATCCGTCCATTGGAGAAGTAGACTTCTTTGTTTTTCTTTCCGAACGTTGCAAGGCTGGATTCCCTTATTTTAATCCATTTCCGACCATTGTGAAGACTTTCACATGGAAGCGCCGAATCTTTTGATTTTAATATGCCTAAAGTCTTCATAGGTGGGTATGGATGATTTATTTAATTTATCTCCTTCCGGGAATCTCTCCAATCTGTCCCTTATCGCCCGCATGTGAATTTCCGTAATTATTGAATTTTCAACGCATGCTGACGTGGACATGTTTACTTGGCTGATACTCAGACATGACTTATCTGATCTCTTTAAGTCAATCTGTCTGATGAGCAGTCAAACTTTATGTCGTCGGACTCCTCTGTCGATGTCTTCTCTGATGTCCTGACGAAACTTATCTGATGTCTGAAGTCTTCTGACCTGATGCACTTGACTGATCTGATGGTCAAACTTCAGACGACTTGGGCTCCGTCTGATCACTTGACTGCAGTCTGGTCAAACTTCTCTGATAAAATTGTTGACCAGTACTTCTCTGATTTTCACTTGACTATGACTCGGCTTTCTGCAGTGTTTGGTCAAACTTCTCTAATGTTGCTTGTCTGCCTGAAACTTCTCTGATGTACTTATCTGTACTTTGTACTTAGCCGATTTTTAAGCCTAACTTATACGGCCTATAGAAGATACTCATTTGGTTCTTCTTTACATTTTGCCAAGTTTCTAACTTAACATAATTTTGGCCTATGGAAGATACTCATTTGGTTTTTCCTTACATTTGCCAAGTAATATGCATATATTTGAATAAACAAGTACAATGATGACATCATCAAAATTTAACAAGTATTCCTAACAAATTCCCCCTATTTTGATGATGGCAAAACTTTAAGCAAATTATTCAAATGAGGAACAGGTCTGCACATAGTCAAGTGCAAGACACAAACTGAAATCAGTCTTGTTTTGAGACAACTAGAGGTTGTCGTTCAAATGACTGTTATATTAATTTTCTGTATTGTTTACATACGTTTCTATGATAGAGCAAATACAGAAAAAAAATTACAAGTACTTAAAAACAAAACATTACATGAAAAAAATACAAGTACAATAAATCATATCCTATCTGCCTCTGCCTCTGCGGACAGTTTGCTTGGGAGGCCTATATAATTTGGCTCCAATAGGCCTCTTACAGACAGGTTCAAGTCCGTACTTCCTTTTTATGATCTGGGATGCAAAGTTCTGCTCGTCTGTGGTTGAAAAATTATTCTTCTCGCATAGTGCTTTGATTTCTTCTTGCAGCTCTAGCTCATCCAATTCTCCATCCGATCTGCTAGGATCTTCTTCTGCTCTGAATTCCGGGATCATGGGATAAGCATCCCAGTTGGCTGCATATTTAAGTGAGAGCTTCCAAAGAGTAGGCCATCTGGTGTTCATATAATTTATGAAAATTTGTTGAGGGGAGCTTTTCTTGTCCTGGAGTATCTCCCAGAGATAATACTTCTCTGTGAACTCCTTTTTGGCATCCTCCCAAATAATCATAAAATCTGCAGGTAGAAATTCTTCAACATGCCACAATTGTTTGCCTTCCCATTCGAATCTGTGCTCAACACCTTGTCTTGTTCTTTTCTTCTTCGGGTCAGGATGGTCTTCAATATGCTCAGGATCAACTACTTCCTTTCATTTTAGGCTTGATGGTCCGGCTTCAAGTAAGGGGATATCTTGCCTCTTTTTGGATCTGAGCTCCTGTCTAACTGCCTAAGCCTGATTCTGACCTGTTACTTTCCTTGCTTCCCCCTGCTCACTTCCTTCCCCCCTTTTGCTAGCATCAACTAGCATAGTCAATTGCTGCTCGACTCTTGCCATCCAGTCTGTCACACCAAGAGGCATCCGGGAGTTTGTGGTAGGAGGAGGTATACCTTTCTATAGTAAGGTGTCTAGCTTGGAGTTTTGGGTGTGTACAATCTGCAGGTCAGGTTTGATTTCTGTGGCAAGCAACTCCCCAACAGTTTCTTTTACAATTTTGCGGATCAGGTCAAACATCACAGGTGAGATGGGTGATGCCTAAGGAGAGTGCTCATCTGAGCTTTCTGCGCCTGTAGGTAGGTGTGCAGTAGACCTACATGTCTACAGACTCCTGTCTGCAAGCGGCTGATCAGATGGGGTATTGTCTGGAGTCCCCGATCTGTCTTCTTGATCATCTGAGTTGGGGTTTTGGGCAGGTGCCCCAGCCTCATCTTCTCTGTCTTCTTCTTTGTCTTATTTTTTCTTCTGCCTCTTCTTCTTCCTTCTCTTTTTCCTCTTCTTCTTCTTGTTCTTTCTCTTCTTCATCCTTCTTTTCCTCCTCCTTATCATCATCTTTTTCATCTTTTTATTCCTTCTCAACTTCTTCTCCTTCATCATCTTCTTCTTCCTCCTCCAATTCTTCTGTCTTTTCTAGCTCTTCATCTTCAGCAGGTTGTTTTTCAATTTCATGTTTCTCAACTTCATTATTTTCTTCCTCTTTTTCATCTTCTGCCTCCTCTCTCACTTCCTCTCCTTTTTCTTCAACTATAATTTTTTCTTCGTTTTCAACTTCTCTCTATTCAGACTCTTCTCCTTTTTCTACTTCTTCAATCCTAATGCTCTTCTCTCCACTCACATCCCAATCACCAGGAATAGTGCCAGCCAGGACACTTTCCATTATTAGAAAAACACATTTGTCCTTGTTGGTTTTAAAATTGGACAAAAACCAATTGGGTTTGAGCATTAAAAATATGTCTGTCTCATGACAAAAACTCATGAGAAGCTCCTCTGTAGCCTGGTAAAGATCCCAGCTAATGTTTTCTATAAGGATTTGCAATTGAGAGAATTGAAGTGATTTAAAATATTTCCATTCATCATAGACATTTATGAAAGATACTTGAAGAGGTTTTTGCTTTACCTCTTGGAGCTGTTCCACTGTTAGGCCCAAAGGATTGATGTCCATCAAATTGAGAGAATATCCTGCACCAGGTATGTTGATCACAAGATCAGCTTCTTCTTCAGTCATGTCTGGCAGGGTGATACGAGGGATCTCTTCAACAATAAGGTTTGATTGGTCAGGAATAAGAACTGGTGAAGGGATGATCTGCATCTGATCTGCAGGGGCAGGTTCAGGTGCAGATTGGTGATCTGATTGCTCTTCCTCTTCAAAGATTAGACGCCTGGGCCTCTTGGGGGAGGGTTCCGGTGAGGATTGGATCAAAACGGGCTCTCCTAGGGCTGGTCCCCTTCTCTTGAAACGAAGGGCTATTGGAGTGTTGTCTGAGTCTGAGTCAGACTGATCTGCAGGTAAGTCACGGGCTGCAAATTGGTCTTCATCAGACTTGTCTGAACTAGAGAGGTATCTGTAAGGTGTAGGCTTTATGGGCATTTCCTCCAGAATTTTTGCTGCCTTCCTTACACCGCCCAATCTTCTCAAGGTTTCTTGGTCTAGGTGACCAAGTCTTTTGTTAACATGGAAGGGATCTGCATTTCCCTTCGCAAGACCCAAGTGTTCCAAAATCCAACTGACCTGCGTGCCGAAGGCCAAGTGTTCCAATTAGGATTGTGTTGTCTGGGCCTGTATCCTATCAAATTCAGTTCTGGTTTGGTTCATGTCGTTTAATTCATTGTGGTAATCTGTGATTATAATTCGCCGTTGGGCATTTATATTCTAACCTGTCGAACAGGTATTAATAGTATGTCGTGGGCATAGTATTTCACGAATGCTCGATTCTTACCTTGGTTTGTGAGCATCTCGTATTATTATCATCATTGTACCGTTTCATTCTGCCTTTGGATGCATATCATATTATACATGTATTTGATGTTCATTATCTGGATGACTGACCCCGTGGGGGCGGAACATGTTTTTTCATGTTTTAGGTGCTTGCGAGGAGAGAGTTGAGACACAGGGGCATGATGATGGCGACGAGGCATTCGAGCGATACTAGTCCGAGTTGTTCATTGTTGGTCAGTCAGTTGGAGTGTACTCCAGTCTTGTCAGTTGTTGTCGTGTTGTATTACCCGAACAGATGTTCGTGGATGTTATTGTATTTCATTTTTGGCCATGTAGGCCACTTTTGTCGTTGAAATTCCTTATCGGAATATTGTGTCGGATATCATGGTAGGGACTATGATTTTCCTTTGTTGTTTAATTTAATGTTTTTTAGTCATGTTCGCCTGGTGGATCTCCTGGCGTGGGGTCCACGGCACTGTAATAACCCAATAGGATTTGGGGGTGTTACAATAGGTCCTCTCCGCCACGACTCGGCCAACCACCACATAACGTACGTAACACTTATTCCGTTGCGTACGTAATACGTACGTTGACTTGCTACAGTATTATACTCATATTACGTACCTAATACACCCTGTATAACGTACGTAACTCCAACCGTTGACTCACCTGTCCACATCCGTGCCGAAAGCTGCCGACACCGGGCCCAACTGTCCGATTCCTCTTGTTACGTACGTAATACCTTACGTATAACGTACGTAAATCGTACCAACTTAGCATACGTTAGCCTATTAACTTAACGTACGTAATGGCCTTATGTACTTAGCCAAAATCCAACTGTTCCGGTCCGTCTCAACATACCGGATACGAAGATACGTCACACTAAATACACATATACTCAACCCAAAATATTCTCATACGGTACGTCTGATGCACGATATCCTCAATTACAACTGTCGACCAAGTACGGCAATCATACAAATACTCATACGGTATATCCGACATCGAAAAAAACACCAAGCATGTAATATCCTAGAATCAAAATAACCTCGATAGACATACTGGCACGACTGTCATGGTTTCTAAAATGATCCACTCATATCGTGTCTGTCCCACTCTGTACAGTACAACTCAGATAAAATAATGCGAAAAATTCATAGTTAAAGGCTAGGATATTACATATATACCCACTTAAATAAGTTTCGTCCTCGAAACTCAACACCTGTCATAATCAGTATCTAAGTCCCGAAATATCTCAAGATCACGACAACGTACTTAAATGATCATCATCAAAACTGAAATAACTGAAAGAACATACATACAAGTTCGTGAAGTCGATGATCTTCCGTGATACCAGCATAAGACTCCCATACAAAGGCTCAACACACTAAAAACACACCGGCATCGCAAATACAGCAATTTGAAAATATTTCAAAAATTTTGAAACCTCCAAAATCGATTTGACTCAAAAGTCAGAAAATCATTTTCAAAAGTCACGCTACTACCGCACCGGTAGAGCCACATAACACACACGCCCGGGTTTTACGAAACCCAAGCTGTGATACCATCTTCTGTAACACCCCCAAAACCATACGGGAATATTACAGCGCCGTGGGCTCCACATTGGAACCCACAAGGCTAAAATCATTTTCGCAAACGTTTAAAAATGCCAAAAGGCCCTTTTGAAGTACACACACAGCGGATAAAAACACAGTTCAGAAGAATACCGAAAAGCCATTTAGAAACATACACACACAGCGGATAAAAACATAATTAAATACATTTGCAGCGGAATTAGAAAAACAGAAAAGAATACACAATCCCAACAATCACGCCATAGCCAGTATCACCGAAAAGCTCATCCATTCACGACCGCTACTAGCTCGAACTCCGAGTACCTAAAAGAAAAAGCCCACGACGGGGTCAGCCATAATACTTTACAATGATAATGATCACATAACAAAAACAATACATATCTATGTAATCACAAGGCAAGAATAAATCCAGTGTAACCTTACTGATCCATCACAATCCATATCAAATCAGTTCTTACCATAATCCACATCCCGCGTCCTTAAGTAATGAACGAATTCAAAAGTAATCACCTGTACTGTATCCGAAACACTACCAAGATTTCCAAACATAAACATATCTCGAGTATAGAATAATCTGGCCAAGTTCGATTCTTCCGGGTGGGTCGCACAAACGGATCCCAATCCTGATAAAAACCGATATCACACGATACATCTGCAAATCAACTGTCCCGAAACAATGGCAAGTTCCGGATATCAATACAAATCATGATTTCTCACACAATCAATAATGATAAACAATCAATGCATCACAACGGAAATATCAATGACATGATATTTCCACACAAGATCGATAAAGGATCAACCACGAACGAGAATACCATGATGTGGTAACCCCAACAAGATCAATGGAAAATCAATAACCAAGAATACCGGAAATACGGCAAATCCCAACAAGATCAATAAAAGGTCAACAACAGAGAATACCGACGACACGGTAAGGATCAACAAAGAATCAATAATAGAGAATACCGACGACACGGTAAGGATCAATGAAGAATCAATAACTGAGAATACCGACGACACGGTAAGGATCAATAAAGAATCAATAACCGAGAATACCGACGATACGGTAAACTCCAACAAGATCAATAAGAGTCGACAACCAGAAATACCAACGGTACGATAAACTCCAATAAGATCAATAAAGGGTCAACAACCGAGAATACTGACGACACAGTAAACTCTAACAAGATCAATAAGGACCAACAAACAGGAATACCAACGATACGGTAAACTCCAACAAGAGCAATAAGGAATCGACAACTGCTGAAAGCTGCCGACACCGGGCCCAACTGTCTGATTCCTCCTGTTACGTACGTAATACCTTACGCATAACGTACGTAAATCGTACCAAGTTAGCGTACGTTAGCCTATAAACTTAACGTACGTAATGGCCTTATGTACTTAACCAAAATCCAACTGTTCCGGTCCATCTCGACATACCGGATACGAACATACGGCACACTAAATACACCTATACTCAACCCAAAATATTCTCATACGGTACGTCTGATGGACGATATCATCAATTACAACTGTCGACCAAGTACGGCAATCATACAAATACTCATACGGTATATCCGACATCGAAAAAACACACCAAGCATGTAATATCCTAGAATCAAAATAACCTCGATAGACATACTGGCACGACTGTCACGGTTTCTAAAATTATCTACTCATATCGTGCCGGTCCCACTCTGTACAGTACAACACAGATAAAATAATGCGAAAAATTCATAGTGAAATTCTAGGATATTACATATATACCCACTTAAATAAGTTTCATCCTAGAAACTCAACACCTGTCATAATCAGTATCTATGTCCCGAAATATCTCAAAATCACGACACCATACTCAAATAATCATCATCAAAATGGAAATAACTGAAAGAACATACTTATAGGTCCGTGAAGTCGACGATCTTCCGTGATACCAGCATACGACTCCCATACAAAGGCGCAACATACTAACAACACACCGGCATCTTACGTACGTTAACTTTGGGACTTAACGTACGTAACGAGATGCGCAGTTTATAAAATAAGAACGGTACTTTCATTTCCTCACGAAAGGAAACACATTTCCTCCTCCCCAGCTCGTCCCCTTTCACTCTCAAACCCATTTCAGACCCTCATACCCTTGTTAAGACTTTGATAAGGATGATTGGAAGCTTGAAACTTGGAGTTCTTGGAGTTTTGGAAATGTTTGATTGTGTTATTCATCTTCAAAAGGTATGTTGATAAACTCTACTCCTTGAATTCGGATTTTGATGTTAGTGTTGATGTTCTTCTTCGTATGAAGATGATTATGGTATTGTTGTTACGATTCTTGAGGATATATGAACTATATGTTGAAGAAAGATGATGATATGTTGGTTTTGTCTTGAATATGTTGACTATGATTATAGAATCATGTTGTTCTTGGTGATCTTGGTAGTATTGCTTCGATTCTTGATGTTAGGAGGATCGTATGTGGGAGAATATGATGATACATGCCTTGTAGTATGGATTAGATGATGGTTATATGTCTGAATCTTTGCAATATTATATAGCATCGAGTTAGCTTTCCAATGGTTCAAACGGTGAGTCAATCGGAGTCCGGACGAGAGAGTTATGGTCGTTTTAGCTCACCCGCTCATTTTTCAGTTATTGGCCGATCACTGCAGACCGAACTCGGCCGTGTCGTCCGACACGGCCCGTGCCGTACTCGTCCGGAATTGCCGAAGTCTCTGCCCACAGGACTCGACCATGTCTTCTGGCACGGCCGAGTCGAACTCTTCCGGATAAGACAGAATCGACTGCCCAGACGCCCGACCGTGTTCCAGGACACGGTCGAGTCATGCCGAGTCGCTGTCGGACGGGTCACTATCGGAAGGCCCTCCGCGCCGCGACCGTGTCGGCGGCAGACACGGCCGAGTCCTCGCCGCCGATTGCGCGCCGCGACCGTGCCGATCGGCACGGGCCGTGTCCGACAGGCAGTCAACCCCTATAAATTCGTTTTTTGAGCATTTCAGCCCATTCCTTCCATTTTTTTCCACATTCATACGAGAGAGAGAGGCTTGAGGGAGAAAATTCTCTTCACCTATCACTTGAGTGTGGTTTTTAATCATTTTCATTCGGTTGTGAAGCTTGGATACTCGATTAAACTCGTGTTCTTCGGATCGAAGTGGTTGGATCTTCAAGAGGTAATTCCTTCAACACCTTGGACTTCGATTTTGTGTTGAGATATGATGTTTTGGACGTTATAATCATGTTATATGAAGGGATATGTATATGATTATGAGTTTGTATAAGGATTCATTGGATTATTGAGGGATTATTCAAGAACACTTTGAATATCGAGTTGGATTTGGGGATTTTCGACTAATTGTTGTTATAATCACGTTTTTGGATATTCATAACGGATTATTGATCGTATTGGAGATGTTTTGTTGGTTTGAAACACTTCTTGGGGATTTGAGGTTGGTATTGTTGAGGTTTAGTTGTAATCAATCGAAGTTGGCCTCAAAGTGTTCGATATAATGCCCCAATGAATTTAGTTTAATCGTATCGACGTTTTGAGTTCGTTATATTCGTGTTTGATTCGTATATTGAACGGGTTGTTGGATATTGTATAATTCAAGGTTGTTCGAGCGACCGATATCTCAATTAGGACGTTGTTCGTGGAAGGATAATTGTCACCGGTATTGTGTAAGTTAATTCTTACTCGGTTAAAAGGATATTCATCCCTTTTGTTGTTGTTCATTCATAATCATAACTCATTCATCATTATATTAACCGTATCAAAACTTGTTGTTGTCAATTAATCACTTCAGTCACAAGGAACGACGGTTCCAATCTTTTCATTGAGCTGTCATTTATTTCATTACCATTCCACCTCGGTGAGTCATTATTCATTTTCAATGTCACTTTTGTTATATCGTGGCATTCCGGGTCATACTGGCGTGCCGGTTGGTATGTGTAGGATTTTCATGTCGGGCACATTTATGTCGTGTGTTGTTTGTTGGCCTCACATTGGACTGTGCACACGAGTCATATTGTCTCGTGAGACTGATTAGGTACAAGACCACACGGGTATTCGATCGATACTCGTTGGTGGCTTGTGCACGGACACATTTCCATCCCGGGCATAGTGTGGCGCCACCCTTTGAGCCGTACTGTTAGTTGATTCATATAGCATGTTTGATTGCGTATGTTTCGACAGGATATTTCATAACTTCAGATATAATCATGATTGTGTATTTTCAACCCTTGATGATTGTTGTTCTTTGTAACTGACCCCGTTTGGGGATTTTGTTTTTCAGGTCTTGGCAAGGCAAAAGTACGGGGAGAACACGCTGACGTCGAGGAGTCCCAGTGATACTAGTAGGGGGCCCCGATCTTTCAGTTATTCATGTTATTGTCCTTTATTTTCCGCTGCAGACTTTCATTTGAGTACTCCGTTTCATTCAGTGTTGTGTATTTTATCTTCATATAAAATACACTAGTATTCGGTATTGTCCTGGTGTGTTGTAACTAAACTCCCCATCGGAGTAATTATTGTTGTAATGCAGTTCGGTACTACATTTATCCTGTGTAATTCATTCATTTTCATTTGCCTGGTGGGTCCCAGTTGGGGATCTACGGCACTGTAATATCCGCCTAGTTTGGGGTGTTACAGAGTTGGTATCGGAGCGTGGTTTTGAATACTACCCTCCAAGTCATGTCTCGTTTGAAATCATCATCATCGGACTAGTATCATTGGACATTCGCGTCACGTGTGACATGTGCAAATGCCGAGCTAATCTGACCGAAAGAACTGTAAGATTTCTAACGCCATGGTATAATTTCTGGCAATAGTCATTCATTCATCATTCATCATTTAACAATCCTCAAACATCATCATTCATTGTGATCAGGACGATCATATTAACTCATTAATCACTTAATTCATTACTCAGTTAATGATCAGGACGATCATATTAACTCATTAATCACTCAATTCATTTCATTACTCAGTTTTCATTTTGGATGATCATATTATCAATCTTGTTAAGTTATTCAAGATAATCATTTCAAGAATTTCATTAGATAATCATGTAACTTCAGTAAATCATTCATATAATCACTAAGTTAGAGCATGTATACTCATTTTCATCATCTCATGACATAATCATAATGTGCTAATCATGCGGGTAATATAATCATTATGCGACCTTCCTACTTCAGTATGGAGAGAGCTGTCAGGGGATGCACGGGGAGAGGCCGTAGTGCGGACCGAAACCCGAGAAATAATCACTCGCTGTCGGGAAATCGTGCCCAGGACTCGGCTCGATCAGGAGATATTCGGGTTGATCCACTCACTTTTATGCAGGCCATGATGACCCATGTACAGTTGCTCAATCATCATTGCGCCACTCTGGCCGGATTAATCGAGCGAACTCTCCCGTATGAGACGGCTGCTAAGGAAAGTGCTGAACAACAACCTTCATCTGTTAGCAAGAAATCAACGAAGCGTAATCAATCCGAAGGCGGTTAGTCAACCTTCAAGAAGCCTCGTGTGAGTCCTATCGTTTCTGAGCGACCTCCTACGGCGCATAATCGTGCGGGATCTCATTCCCGAGCGCCGATTCGCCATCACTGTTTCAATTGTGGAACGTCGGGTCATTTCAGCACCGAGTGTCTCAAACCGTCTATCACGTGCTATAATTGTGGGAATTTCGGCATAAGGCCCGTTTTTGCCGAAGGGACTCCAAGTCGGCTCCGCGGCATCTCAGCCCGAAGCACCGCCTTTCGTAATCGATCGCTTTGTCAACATCGTTTAAGACACTGGAAGCAAATAGAGTTGGGGCTCGTATTTATCAGACGGGAGCGTCCGGTTCGGGGGCCGGCAAGTCCCAGATTCATATGATGAGGAGGATCGACGATCCGGTGGCCCGAATGATTTCAGGTATACTCGTAATTTTATTTCAACTTGTGTGTACCTTTTGATTCTGGTACACCGCATTCATTCATTTTCGAATCATGCTTGAATAGACTTATTTCGGGATAGTCCTATTGCTTGTGGACCTCATACCATCGGTCTACCTGACGATGGAAGAATTTTCGGAATCATACCGAAGTAAGCTTAGTGATCGCGATTGGTTGGTAGACCTAATCGTGGTGAATTTATCTTAGGACGATGTAATTTTCCGTATTAGTTGGTTTGATCGTCTTGATACTATACTCAGTATTTGTTAGCGTTTGGTCGCTATCTTTCCGTCGTTGGTTGTCGAATGTGTGCTTCAGGGAAATAATCCCCGTTGTTCCATAAGAAGTATTATTATGATGAAAGCAGAGAAATTCCACAATTGAACTATTCAATCATTCATTGTATCATTCTCATCGATTGGCCTTTCTAAGGCAATCGAGTTATTCAATCATTCCTTGTATCATTTCCATCGATTGGCCTTTCTAGGGCAATCGAGTTATTCAATCATTCATTGCATCATTTCCATCGATTGGCCTTTCTAAGACAATCGAGTCATTCAATCATTCATTGTATCATTTTCATCGATTGGCCTTTCAAAGGCAATCGAGTTATTCAAACATTCATTGTATCATCTTCATCGATTGGCCTTTCTAAGGCAATCGAGTTGTTCAATCATTATTGGTATCTCTTTTTATCGACTGACCATTCTAGGGCAATCGAAATGTTCAATCATTCGTGGTATCATTATCATCGATTGACGATGTATTTCCAGACGAGTTATCTGGTTGCCTTCACATAGAGTAGGGGAATTCAGGAGTGAGTTGGAGCCGGTACGTTCCCTTTATCGAAGGCACCGTATCGGATGGCCCCGACCAGAATGCAGGAGTTAAAGATTCAACTTGATGAGTAGTTCGAGAAAGGTTATCTCCGACCGATTGCATCCCCGTGAGGAGCACCAGTGTGATCTGTCAAGGAGAAGGATGGCTTGTCTCGTTTGTGTATTAATTACCAGGAGTTGAACAGGGTGATGATCAAGAGTAGTATCCCTTACCCCATATTGATGATCTTTTAGATCAACTTCAGGGAGCCTCAGTATTTTCCAGGATCGACTTAAGATCTGGATATCACCAGTTGCGGATTCGAGAGTCGGATATCGGAGTAATTATTGTTGTAATGTAGTTCGGTACTACATTTATCCTGTGTAATTCATTCATTTTCATTTGCCTGGTGGGTCCCAGTTGGGGATCTACGGCACTGTAATATCCGCCTAGTTTGGGGTGTTACATAACAAACCTTGATATCCAACTTCTCATGTAATAGACCAAATTTAATTCACGTCTCCGTTTCCTCTAGACGTCTTAAAATCATATACATTATGATTTATTTTAGTCCAAACATAATATACATACCATCATTCCGACAATTCATATTCCATAATACCATTGCTATATGAATCATAAATGAAATGAAAGCGAAACCATTTATTAAACATTATGAATTGAACAAGCATAAATTGCCTTGATACCAATTCGACGAAGCCGCTATCAATACCGCCGCCTTCATCTACAAGCTCCTCAGCCCCGACCAAGACGATTCATGCATTCTCCAACCTCAACCGCATCACAACGGTTAACATCAATGATCACTAAACGCAACCTAATGCAATAATCAATTAACGATACGTTCAGTAACAATCAACAACCGAAATGACCAACTAATCAAACTATATGGTTCAATGATATCTCGATCATACGAAACCAAACCATATCAACTCTTAACAATACGAATACAAGCCGAAATTCGATATTCAATAGTCCTAACAATGTCTTCAACATATATTTCATATAACTGCAAGAATCGTAACAACAAAACCATAATCATATTCATACGAATCATTCTTCAACGATAACATCAAAATCCTAATTCAAGGAGAGGATTACCCAACATACCTCTTGTTGTTGCCCAAAATATTTATTCGTAGATTAATACTGCTGGAAGACGGACAACAAACAACAATTGCGGGAGCACTTCCGAGAGAAGATAAATAATACAAGATTTGCCGGGTTTGTTAGGCCCGGGCTTGAATTGTAATATCAGCAATTTTCGATTTTCGGTAAATTTCTTTTTTCGGCGGAAGTCCGTTTTGACGACTCACTCATGACCGTTTCGTCATTCCGAGACCCACGGCGCTATATTATTCCTTGTAATTACCTGAAATTTTTGGGCATTCTAGCCCATTGAATTATTTTTGAAAACCTTGAGTATCTTAGAAAATTAAAATTCGAGACGTAGTTTTAAAACGAATTAGTTTCTTGCGGTGTTTTCAAGGTGTTTTCTAATGCCGCAATACATTTCAAAAATTTTCCGCTTGAGGACCAAAAATATTTTGAGATATTTCAAATGCAGTTGCTTAGACCCAAGGGTCGAATATTTCTGAAAGTTTTTCACTAAAAGAAAGGTGTCCTCATTTTTGTTCAAACGCAAGATGATTTTCAAAGTCTCGATAATGGTGTTTGTACTACTTTTTGTATAATGATACTCAAGATCAACTGTTGTTTCCAAACTGTTTTCAAAAGGTGGTTTTCGTTTTTAAAACCTATCAATTCCCGTTTGCGTTTGGGAATGTATGTATGATGTTTGTATTGTCGTTATGGTGTTTGCTCCCGAGTATGATCGAATTGGTGGTATGAACGTCGAGGCGTTGCCACGCATTTGTTGTACTAGCCCTCTGTGAGAGGTGTGAACTGGTATTTACTGTTTGTCGCCTCGTGGTGATTTGCGTGTTGTCGCACGGGTGTGAGCTGTTGAAGCTTGAGTTTGCACGTTTGTGTACATGTGTGATTGTTTCATGATGGTTGTAATTATGTGCTGGTTATCGTTCGGGCCGTTTAGGTCACCGAACGATACCGTCGTTGCTGTAGTGTTTGTGTGTGTATTACTTTACAATGGTAATCGTTGTATATGGTATGTGTTATGATTCTTTGTTGTGCTGAGTTGGCATCTCCGCTATGTTGTTTTGCGACGTTATGCCCCATTGGATCTAGCATTTGTATTTTCGGTATGCCGAGCCGAGGCGTTTCAATCGTGATGTGCCGGGGCATGCACGTGTAAATTGTCCTTCTCGTCGATAACACATTTCAAGTGTGGACTCGAGGGACACCGAATTCAGCTTTGCGAATTGGCTACCGAGACTTTCGGAGTTCGCGCTTCAGCACAGTTATCCGAATCGGCTTTGAGAGGCCTTCGAAGGATGTTTCTATCGGTTGCTTGTTGTGTTGTCACATTGATTTCGTTGTTGTGAGTTTCGGGGACGACACTTCTTTTAGAAGAGGTCGAATATAATAACCGTATTATTTTTGGCTCCTGCATTTTCTCTTTCTCAAGTCTATCGACTCGCTCGTGTTCGTTGATACTTTCTGAACTTGTTCTGTATTTCGGTTTCGTCGTTCGAATGAGCTGTGATCTTGTCTTGGGTCAATCTGGTTATCGCTGTGACTTTTTCGAGTTCGGTTCGATTCTTGTGAACTTTGTTCGGAAGTGACATCATCTGGTTTTACTAGTTCTTTTATTCGAAGTGGATCGGATTTGGAACTTCTGTGTTTTCGACTCTGTCGACTTGTTTATGTTTGTTAACATTTTCTGAGCTTGCCCTGTCCCTTACTTTTGTTAATCGAACGAGGGTGGTATTATTTCGAAATTACTCGTTTGTCGTTGTGACTTTTCAATTGCTATTCTCTTTCCTATGGATCTTATGTGAATCACATCCTGTTGTTTTCACCGGATCATATATTGTCTCGAGTCGAGATGTGAACCTTGGAGTTGTTGTTTGAATTTTATTATCCTTCGTATTTCAGACATAATTGTTCGATTTTTGTTGTCTCGATCATTTGTTTGTTCGGTTTTGTTCTCGTTTCGTGATTGTTGAGCGTTCAGGCTCCTTCCTAGTTCCCTTAAGTTCGGGAAATTAGTCTCGTTTTCGATCTTCCAACCCTTGAGCGGTTGAATTCCGTATTTGTTCAGCGATTGGCTCGCGTTTTGATTGATGTACCGTTGGGTTGGTCAATCGTATTGATTTTCGTTCGTTGTGTTTTGTGATTGTTCGGATAATTGACTTGATTGTATTATCCATTCGATGACGCTTGTCACTTGTTGGTTCTATTATATCCCTAACGGCGACGTTGTGTTGGTCGTCGTGGAGCGTGTTTTCACACCGTATATTCCGTTACGTTGTTTGTAATGTTTCGCCGTTTGGCATTAGTTACGCGTTTCTTGCGTATCTCATTGAGTTTTCCTGGCGGGATGTTGCTTCTCCCTACTTGTTTTAAGTTTCGGGACGAAACTTCTTTTAAGGAGCGTAGAATGTAATATCCGCAATTTTTGATTTTCGGTAAATTTCTTTTTTCGGTGGAAGTCCGTTTTGACGACTCGCTCTTGACCGTTTCGTCATTCCGAGAATGATTAATTCTGCACTTTTTGTCATCCGAGCTCGTTTCGGTGTCGTTTTGTTGAGTTCCGTGCTTTTTAGCGGTTTTTCCGCACTTGAGTTCGATTCTTGCGAATCTCGTCCGAGACTGTTGTTTCGACTTTCTCGTAAGTTCATTTAATGTTAATATTCATGTTGCGAGCTTTGTCTTGGTGTTTCGATCACGTATCGTGATTTTCGGGCGTTTTGGGCCATTTTCGTAATTTCCCAAAGTTTGGGGTAATTACTTTCCGTTGTCGAATTTCGAGCCTTCGGGTAGTCGGAATCGTGTGTCCTATTAGTGCTCGGATTCGTCTTTTCAAGTACTTTGTAACCGTATCTTCGATTCGTATTCAGGTTCGGGTTTCGGGGTCGTTCGGGCCGTCGGAGTTGGTCCCGGCCGAGTCATGGCCGGGCATGCTCGGGCCAGGCCAGCCCTGGCCGAGTAACGTGTGGTAGTGATCGGCGATTCACGTAATTCGATTACGCACGTAAGGCCCCGGCCGATTACGCACGTAACGCCTCCGCATTTCCGTGCAAGGCTCGGCCATGGCCGGTTACGTACGTAAGCCATGGCCGGTTACGTACGTAACCCGGCCGGCAGTCGGCCTATTTAAGGTCTGGGAGCGTATTTCTTCAGCCATTTCTCACTTCTTTTCTTCCCTTCCGCGGCTGGAGCTGGAGTAATCATGTAGAGATGTTGTTGTACAATGAATACATGAAGTTTGGAGGTTCATATCATCAATCATCCGTCCTATAACATCCTCCGATCTACCGAATCAGGTCAGATTTCCTAGAAATCTAGTTTTGGGGAATTTGGGTGTTTTGGTTGTTTTCGTCCGATTAATCCGATTTAAGTTAGGATTTTGATGGATTAATGATTATTTAGATTTATTATATCATTTCCCTTGTTATTCCATGGTTGGATCGTATCGATTCGTTATTTGGGTCGAGTTCTTGACCGACGCCCTGAAGGTGTCTGGTAAAATGTCTTAGAGGGGTTTTCGGGCGTTCTACGATTATTCTTCATCGTATGATCGTTGATTTATTGATTATATATTGTTAGGGTCGAGTTTCTTGCGAAGAAACCGAGTTGAACCCTTCCGTTCGTTGTCGTTTTCCTTTTCGAAAACATCGGGCGTTTCGAAGCTTTCCGGTTGAGCCGTGTTCGTCGGGATACTTGCGTGCCGATTTTGAGGCAAGTACCTTGTCCATATAATTCTTGTTTTATGGATTTGATAATTTTTTATCGTCTAAATGTGTTTGTGTGGTCGTTTGAATTGAACTTTCAAAAGATCTGATTAGCCTTGTTAAAGGCCCTCTTTCAAAACGCGTGTGTTTTGTGAATGGTGTGGTTTGTGAACTATGTGCATCCTATGGATATGTTTGGTGTTTATGTTGCGCTTGATAACGCGTGTGTACATATATTATCTCATTTTTGGTGCGTTGTGATTTGACGATTATGTCGTGCTTTGTGTTTGTTGCCTTTGGTAGATTGTATGAATAGCCTTGTTGTGACGTGTTAATTGTGTGAATGTATTTCGCTCACCTCGGGAGGGTCCGACGGGATCACGGAGGGAATTCCAATGGTATAGCCCTGGATTCACGAGTGCGGTTGTTTGTTTTGTGAATGTATTTGCTCACCTCGGGAGGGTTCGACGGGGCCACGGAGGGAATTTCAATGGTATAGCCCTGGATTCACGAGTAAAACTTCACGAGTGCGTGTGTATGTTTGGTGAATGTATTTGCTCACCTAGGGAGGGTTCGACGGGGCCACGGAGGGAATTCCAATGGTATAGCCCTGGATTCACGAGTAAAACTTCACGAATTGGTGTATATGATTTCGAAAACGCATTCTACTCACATTGGGAGGGTCCGACGGGGCCACGAAGGGAATCCAATGGTATAGCCCTGGATTCACGAGTTGGTGTTGTATTTTTGGTGACCAAGGTTTACGTATCTTGGGCGATTATATTGTTTTGATTTTATGTCCGCCGAGGACACGTGACGTGGGTTTTAACCCTGTGAATTGTTGTCGGTTTTCTATTTGCGAAAACAAAACCTTTGGGCTGTGACTCTATTGATTTTTGAAAAGATAAGGATTCGGTAATCCTAAATTGTTTTCTATTAAAACTCTCGATGGCATTTTAAAATGTTTTATAAATTGTTTCCCTTTAAGTTGTGGTCTTTCGGTTTTGGAATGTTTACCCAAATTCTTGCCTCGGGAAGTATTTTTTTTGTTACGTTTGGATCTTTGCGGATTCCTGGTTATTGTTATTCGTGGAACTTGAATTATATGGCTCGTATTTGCACTTTGTATTTGCACTAGCAAAACAGTGGAGTTTTGCTAACCCCCGAGTATTCGGGGGGTGGATGTCTATTTTTGCATTCAGGTTTTGGAGCATGGCACAGGGTCGGCACGAAGGATGATGAAAGATGAACGATACTAATCACACGAGGATCCGTTGATGTCGTATTGGTCTAGTTGTATTTTCTTTTCCGCTGCAGTATCTTTTCCCCGTTGTACGGGAGTTTATTGTATTTTGACCCCTGCGTGGGTACGTGATTGGAATTGAGTTGTATGTTATTATTGAAAGACCAAATCGGTCTACTGAGTCATTTTAGCCTTAAAGGCGATGTTTAGATGTTTGATTTTAGTTATCAGCCTGGTAGATCCTCGAGGAGAGGGTCTACGGCGTGTAATATCCCTAAGTGGATTGGGGGTGTTACATAAATGGTATCAGAGCTTAGGTTGTGGAAACCTAGGCTGTCGGGTCAGTGGTGTCTGTTGAGTTTTGTTTCGTCGGATTTTATCTGACTGAGTCGTGTCGCGACGCGTCGTCTGAGTTTGTTGGTCGTGATTAGTATCGTGGGTGATCATCATCTTCGTGCGACCTGTGAATGTAAGTCTCCCTTCTTTGTGTTGTGCCTCGTGTGACATGAGCTATTTTTATGATTATTTGTTAAGTGACGGAATCCTCTTATGGATTTTGATTTCGTGATATGTGATTATTTGACTCCCATTTTTTGTTCATATGAGGAGTAGTGTTGCTGTCTTGTGCATGTTTGACTTTATTTCATTTATCCGCTGCGTGAGTTCTTTTGTAATGGCTTTCGGTATTTTACCGACTGAGTTTTATTTTGAAAACCAATTCCCTTAACCGAGTTTTTGGCATTATGGCCTTGATCATTTTGGCGAAATTCTTATGACGGAATTTAGTATTTTGTAAATGGATTTTGTGAGTTTTTGAAATATTACCGTCATCGGCCTTTTTGGTAGTTTATAAAAGGTTTTTAGCCTGGTGGGTTCCGGCGCGGGACCCACGGCGCTATATTGTTCCTTGTAATTACCTGAAATTTTTGGGCATTCTAGCCCATTGAATTATTTTTGAAAACTTTGAGTATCTTAGAAAATTAAAATTCTAGACGTACTTTTAAAACGAATTATTTTCTTGCGGTGTTTTCAAGGTGTTTTCTAATGCCGCAATACATTTCAAAAATTTTCCGCTTGAGGACCAAAAATATTTTGAGATATTTTCAAATGCAGTTGCTTAGACCCAAGGGTCGAATATTTCTGAAAGTTTTTCACTAAAAGAAAGGTGTCCTCATTTTTGTTCAAACGCAAGATGATTTTCAAAGTCTCGATAATGGTGTTTGTACTACTTTTTGTAAAATGATACTCAAGATCAACTGTTGTTTCCAAACTGTTTTCAAAAGGTAGTTTTCGTTTTTAAAACCTATCAATTCCCGTTTGCGTTTGGGAATGTATGTATGATGTTTGTATTGTCGTTATGGTGTTTGCTCCCGAGTATGATCGAATTGGTGGCATGAACGTCGAGGCGTTGCCACGCATTTGTTGTACTAGCCCTCTGTGAGAGGTGTGAACTGGTATTTACTGTTTGTCGCCTCGTGGTGATTTGCGTGTTGTCGCACGGGTGTGAGCTGTTGAAGCTTGAGTTTGCACGTTTGTGTACATGTGTGATTGTTTCATGATGGTTGTAATTATGTGCTGGTTATCGTTCGGGCCGTTGAGGTCACCGAACGATACCGTCGTTGCTGTAGTGTTTGTGTGTGTATTACTTTACAATGGTAATCGTTGTATATGGTATGTGTTATGATTCTTTGTTGTGCTGAGTTAGCATCTCCGCTATGTTGTTTTGCGACGTTATGCCCCATTGTATCTAGCATTTGTATTTTCGGTATGCCGAGCCGAGGCGTGTCAATCGTGATGTGCCGGGGCATGCACGTGTAAATTGTCCTTCTCGTCGATAACACATTTCAAGTGTGGACTCGAGGGACACCGAATTCAGTTTTGTGAATTGGCTACCGAGACTTTCGGAGTTCGTGCTTCAGCACAGTTATCAGAATCGGCTTTGAGAGGCCTTCGAAGGATGTTTCTATCGGTTGCTTGTTGTGTTGTCACATTGATTTCGTTGTTGTGAGTTTCGGGGACGACACTTCTTTTAGAAGAGGTCGAATATAATAACCGTATTATTTTTGGCTCCTGCATTTTCTCTTTCTCAAGTCTATCGACTCGCTCGTGTTCGTTGATACTTTCAGAACTTGTTCTGTATTTCGGTTTCGTCGTTCGAACGAGTTGTGATCTTGTTTTGGGTCAATCTGTTTATCGCTGTGACTTTTTCGAGTTCGGTTCGATTCTTGTGAACTTTGTTCGGAAGTGACATCATCTGGTTTTACTAGTTCTTTTATTCGAAGTGGATCGGATTTGGAACTTTTGTGTTTTCGACTCTGTCGACTTGTTTATGTTTGTTAACATTTTCTGAGCTTGCCCTGTCCCTTACTTTTGTTAATCGAACGAGGGTGGTATTATTTCGAAATTACTCGTTTGTCGTTGTGACTTTTCAATTGCTATTCTCTTTCCTATGGATCTTATGTGAATCACATCCTGTTGTTTTCACCGGATCATATATTGTCTCGAGTCGAGATGTGAACCTTGGAGTTGTTGTTTGAATTTTATTATCCTTCGTATTTCAGACATAATTGTTCGATTTTTGTTGTCTCGATCATTTGTTTGTTCGGTTTTGTTCTCATTTCGTGATTGTTGAGCGTTCAGGCTCCTTCCTAATTCCCTTAAGTTCGGGAAATTAGTCTCGTTTTCGATCTTCCAACCCTTGAGCGGTGGAATTCCGTATTTGTTCAGCGATTGGCTCGCGTTTTGATTGATGTACCGTTGGGTTGGTCAATCGTATTGATTTTCGTTCGTTGTGTTTTGTGATTGTTCGGATAATTGACTTGATTGTATTATCCATTCGATGACGCTTGTCACTTGTTGGTTCTATTATATCCCTAACGGCGACGTTGTGTTGGTCGTCGTGGAGCGTGTTTTCACACCGTATATTCCGTTACGTTGTTTGTAATGTTTCGCCGTTTGACATTAGTTACGCGTTTCTTGCGTATCTCATTGAGTTTTCCTGGCGGGAAATTGCTTCTCCCTACTTGTTTTAAGTTTCGGGACGAAACTTCTTTTAAGGAGTGTAGAATGTAATATCCGCAATTTTCGATTTTCGGTAAATTTCTTTTTTCGGCGGAAGTCCGTTTTGACGACTCCCTCATGACCGTTTCGTCATTCCGAGAATGATTAATTCTGCACTTTTTGTCATCCGAGCTCGTTTCGGTGTCGTTTTGTTGAGTTCCGTGCTTTTTAGCAGTTTTTCCGCACTTGAGTTCGATTCTTGCGAATCTCGTCCGAAACTGTTGTTTCGACTTTCTCGTAAGTTCATTTAATGTTAATATTCATGTTGCGAGCTTTGTCTTGGTGTTTCGATCACGTATCGTGATTTTCGGGCGTTTTGGGCCATTTTCGTAATTTCCCAAAGTTTGGGGTAATTACTTTCCGTTGTCGAATTTCGGGCCTTCGGGTAGTCGGAATCGTGTGTTCTATTAGTGCTCGGATTCGTCTTTTCGAGTACTTCGTAACCGTATCTTCGATTCGTACTCAGGTTTGGGTTTCGGGGTCGTTCGGGCCGTCGGAGTTGGTCCCGGCCGAGTCATGGCCGGGCATGCTCGGGCCAGGCCAGCCCTGGCCGAGTAACGTGCGGTAGTGATCGGCAGTTACGTACGTAATGCCGGTTACGTACGTAAGGCCCTGGCCGGTTACGTACGTAACGCTTCCGGCATTTCCAGGCAGTGCGTTCGGCCATGGCCGGTTACGTACGTAAGCCATGGCCGGTTACGTACGTAACCCGGCCGGCAGTCGGCCTATTTAAGGCCTGGCAGCGTATTTCTTCAGCCATTTCTCACTTCTTTTCTTCCCCTCCGCGGCTGGAGCTAGAGTAATCATGTAGAGATGTTGTTGTACAATGAATACATGAAGTTTGGAGGTTCATATCATCAATCATCCGTCCTATAACATCCTCCGATCTACCGAATCAGGTCAGATTTCCTAGAAATCTGGTTTTGGGGAATTTGGGTGTTTTGGTTGTTTTCGTCCGATTAATCCGATTTAACTTAGGATTTTGATGGATTGATGATTATTTAGATTTATTATATCATTTCCCTTGTTATTCCATGGTTGGATCGTATCGATTCGTTATTTGGGTCGAGTTCTTGACCGACGCCCTAAAGGTGTCCGGTAAAATGTCTTAGAGGGGTTTTCGAGCGTTCTACGATTATTCTTCATCGTATGATCGTTGATTTATTGATTATATATTGTTAGGGTCGAGTTTCTTGCGAAGAAACCGAGTTGAACCCTTCCGTTCATTGTCGTTTTCCTTTTCGAAAACATCGGGCGTTTCGAAGCTTTCCGGTTGAGCCGTGTTCGTCGGGATACTTGCGTGCCGATTTTGAGGCAAGTACCTTGTCCATATAATTCTTGTTTTATGGATATGATAATTTGTGATCGTCTAAATGTGTTTGTGTGGTCGTTTGAATTGAACTTTCAAAAGATTTGATTAGCCTTGTTAAAGGCCCTCTTTCAAAACGCGTGTGTTTTGTGAATGGTGTGGTTTGTGAACTATGTGCATCCTATGGATATGTTTGGTGTTGATGTTGCGCTTGATAACGCGTGTGTGCATATATTATCTCATTTTTGGTGCGTTGTGATTTGACGATTATGTCGTGCTTTGTGTTTGTTGCCTTTGGTAGATTGTATGAATAGCCTTGTTGTGACGTGTTAATTGTGTGAATGTATTTCGCTCACCTCGGGAGGGTCCGACGGGATCACGGAGGGAATTCCAATGGTATAGCCCTGGATTCACGAGTGCGGTTGTTTGTTTTGTGAATGTATTTGCTCACCTCGGGAGGGTTCGACGGGGCCACGGAGGGAATTCCAATGGTATAGCCCTGGATTCACGAGTAAAACTTCACGAGTGCGTGTGTATGTTTGGTGAATGTATTTGCTCACCTCGGGAGGGTTCGACGGGGCCACGGAGGGAATTCCAATGGTATAGCCCTGGATTCACGAGTAAAACTTCACGAATTGGTGTATATGATTTTGAAAACGCATTCTACTCACCTTGGGAGGGTCTGACGGGGCCACGAAGGGAATCCAATGGTATAGCCCTGGATTCACGAGTTGGTGTTGTATTTTTGGTGACCAAGGTTTACGTATCTTGGGCGATTATATTGTTTTGATTTTATGTCCGCCGAGGACACGTGACGTGGGTTTTAACCCTGTGAATTGTTGTCGGTTTTCTATTTGTGAAAACAAAACCTTTGGGCTGTGACCCTATTGATTTTTGAAAAGATAAGGATTCGGTAATCCTAAATTGTTTTCTATTAAAACTCTCGATGGCATTTTAAACTGTTTTATAAATTGTTTCCCTTTAACTTGTGGTCTTTCGGTTTTGGAATGTTTACCCAAATTCTTGCCTCGGGAAGTATTTTTTTTGTTACGTTTGGATCTTTGCGGATTCCTGGTTATTGTTATTCGTGGAACTTGAATTATATGGCTCGTATTTGCACTTTGTATTTGCACTAGCAAAATAGTGGAGTTTTGCTAACCCCCGAGTATTCGGGGGGTGGATGTCTATTTTTGCATTCAGGTTTTGGAGCATGGCACAGGGTCGGCACGAAGGATGATGAAAGATGAACAATACTAATCACACGAGGATCCGTTGATGTCGTATTGGTCTAGTTGTATTTTCTTTTCCGCTGCAGTATCTTTTCCCCGTTGTACGGGAGTTTATTGTATTTTGACCCCTGCGTGGGTACGTGATTGGAATTGAGTTGTATGTTATTATTGTAATATCCGCAATTTTCGATTTTCGGTAAATTTCTTTTTTTCGGACGGAGTCCGTTTTGACGACTCACTCATGACCGTTTCGTCATTCTGAGAATGATTAATTCTACACTTTTTGACATCCGAGTTCGTTTCGGTGTCGTTTTGTTGAGTTCCGTGCTTTTTAGCGACTTTTCCGCGCTTGAGTTCGATTCTTGCGAATCTCGTCCGAAACTGCTGTTTCGAGTTTCCCGCAAGTCCGTTTAACTTTGTTAGACGTGTTGTGAACTTCGGTTTGGTTATTCGATCACTGATAAGTGGTAATTTTACCACATTATTTCTAGGATTTTATACTAGGTTTTTATCTCGTTTCGTGATTAATGTGCTCGTATTTGGCTTATTTATGATTAGTCGAGCCGTATTACGCGTTTGGGTTGGTTATAGTGTGTTTGCAGGTTTTTAGAGCCAAAAGGACCCAAAACGAGACAAAGGACCGAGAGTCGAGTCACGGAAGGAAGAAACAGAATTTTTGCGAAAGACAGACCACCCTATCGGCCCAGCCTATCGGCCGATAGGTTCGTCCGAAAGGAGTTCCTGCCCTACCGTTGGATGCGATCGACGAACCAACTATCGGCCAAGCTATCGACCGATAGGCCAGGCCGATATGCTGCCCAGCGGACTCTCGTGTTTTGACGAATTATAACTCTTTTGGATAGTTTTTGCTTCCTAGATTAGGGCTAATCGGGATTTTAACCCCCTTAGGCTATAAAAACCTCCTCCTAGACCTAGTTCTATCATCTACCATCATCTTGGATCATTCTTTTTCATCTTTTATCATCTTTTGCAATCTTTTACATATTTTGGCAAGATTAATTCTTGGGAAACAAGAACTTTTGGAGGCGGAATTATTATTGTTTTCGGAGATTGAAGACTCGGAGTTCATCCGTAAGGGTTGTAATCTCTCTTTTCATATTAATAATATGCATTCTTCATCTATTTCTTGTTTAATTTCAATTATGTCTGGCTAAATTCATTGATTGATTCTAGGGTTAGTAAATTTAATTGATGTTCACATGATGTTCCTTTGATTACCTTTTTACCTTTCATCCTAGACTTGTGATCAAGATGTGTCAAATCTCATGCTAGATTAAAGGGCCCTTAATCGATGCATGTTAGCTAATTGATTTTGCCCGGAAGGATTAATTAATTAGTGGAAATACTTGATGCACAATATGATTTTATCTCGAGACCTGACGGAGTAAGATAAATCATAGATAAATAGGTTGGCGCTTTTTAAGTGATTTAAATTCTTTGAGCCCTGGCGGGGAAAAGGGTTTAAATTAAATATCTTTCTAGGTTGCCTTGATCGGAATTCTAGATTGGCTGAGTGATTATTTCTAGGATTGAATTAAAATTTGGGGAAAAGGAATCAAGTGAATGGATTGTGTGAGCTCAATTAGATGATACTACCCTAGGATCAATTACCTTTAGACTTGTGATTTTATCTTGCTAATTTATTTATTGCTTGATTTAGTTAATTCATCTTTTATTTAATTTTTATTTTTTTGATTTTTAAAGTTAGATAATTAGAATCAAAACAAACTTTCGGATTCCTAAATAGCAGTCAAATTTTGAGTAGAGTTACTTCCTTTATTTTCGACACATCAATTCCCTTGGGTTCGACACCTTGGAAATACTCCGAGGTTTTACAAATTTTAAAATTGATCGGATTTGAAAACCTTACTACGCAAATCCCAGCGATCAATTTTTGGCGCCGTTGCCGGGGAATTGATAGAAAACTTAAGGGGATAATTCGAAAAAGAAGAGATTGTTACTTTAGGTTGTTTACTATTATTATTAATTTTCGATCTCGTTTCCTCACATCTTGTTTTCTCTTCCTTGTAGGCGGTGCATGATCACAAGATCCCAAGGAAAGGACTTATTTCCTTTGAATCCGGAAATCGAGAAGTCTTTGAGGAGGAAGAAGCAAGAAGCGAGAACCGAGACTATTTCTATACCTTTCGTTGATACCATGGCCGGCATTGGTGACCCACCATGAGAAATCGCTCGTCCCGAGAAAATCCCTTTGAATGCCCGCTTTCGACCTAAGCTGGACGATTATCAAGAAGGAGGTTGGGGAAAGATTGATGCCAACAACTTCGAGCTTAAAACGTCCCTCATCGCTACGGTGAAGTCTCAAACATACGGAGGAGGAGTTAATGAAGATCCAAACGCTCACCTTGAGTCGTTTTTGGATATATGTGCCACCATCAAGCAAAACGGAGTGCCTCCGGATGTCATTAAGCTCCGCCTATTCCGGTTCTCTTTAGAAGATGATGCGCTAGATTGGTACAAGAGCCTAGATCGGAAGGAAATTGGTACTTGGAGAGAGATGACCCGGTTGTTCTTAGCACAGTTCTATCCTCCCTCGAAGGTGCAAAAACAAATCAACGATATCTTGCAATTCGAGCAATATGAGGATGAATACTTATACGAGGCATGGATCCGATTTAAGAAGCTACTTCGGAAATGCCCACAGCATGGAATTGACAAGGAGGAAATCTATATTCGGTTTTATCGGGGTTTGACGAGGAAGGCTAGAAGAGAGTTGGACTATTCATCGAAAGGGGGATTTCTTGCTAACGATTATGAAGAGGCCAAGAATCTCATCGAGCTAGCAGTCAACAATGATTACGAGGAGGTGACCGATAGGAAGATGACGAGAAGAAAGGTTCCATCCGGTGACGAGGACGCCTACGGTGATTTGAAGGCAAAATTTGAAAAACAACAAAAAGAGCTTGAGATGCTAAAAAAGAAAACTTTGGGAGTCAATGCAGTTTTTGAAGAACTAAACGAGCCTATTGCAATTGAAGAGGATGCAAATTACGTGCAAGGAGGAAACTTCCGGCAAGGGGGAAATAGGGGGAACTATTATCCGAACAATCGAAACCACCCTAATTTCTCCTATGCCAACCCGAACAATGCTCTCCAGCCACCACCGGGATTTAACGTGAAAAACGGGGTTATTCAATAGCCGATTTCTAAGACACCGATGGAAGAGATGTTGGAACGGTTGGAGGCGAGTCAAAAAGATTTTATTTATAAAGCAGACAAGAGGTTCGGGGCTCTCGAGCATAGTGTGACATCTATTGGAAACTCAGTGATAGCCTTGACAAAGCAGATGTCGATGGTGGAGACCCAAATGAGTCAAATGGCGAACGCCCAAGCCGGATTTCATAAGCCGGGCCATTTTCCGAGCAGCACCGAGACCAACCCGAAGACGCAACAATGCAACGCAATCGAGCTAAGGAGTGGGACAAGGTACATTAATCATGGGACTGAAGTTGAGAAATCTGGAAACGAGGATGTACTAGAAACGGGAGCCGAGAACGAGAAGGAAGATGAAACACAGCAGGCCCATCGGCCAAGCCTATCGGCCGATAGGCCCACCCGATACCCAGACAGAATGCCGGCAGTGGATCCTATCGACCCCCCTATCGGCCGAAAGGCTCCTGGAAGTTCGAATGTGAAGGATTTTGAGGTAAAAGCTCCATTTCCACAGCGATTGGCAAGTCGAGACATGATGAAAAGCTTCAACGATTTATCGACATGTTTCAAAAGGTGAATATCAACATTCCACTTCTAGACGCTTTGAGAGACATGCCGGGGTACGTGAAATTCTTGAAAGACGCTGTGGCAAGCAAGAGAAAGTTGGGAAAGTTTGAAACAATAAATTTGACAGAGGAGTGTAGCGCTATCATTCAAAACAAGCTCCCGCTCAAGCAGAAGGATCCGGGACGTTTTACTTTTACATGCATGATTGGCGACCAAACGTTAATGTGTTGTGTGATCTCGGGGCAAGCATCAATCTTATGCCTCTATCCATCTTTAAGAGGTTGAAGATTGGGGAGATGAAGCCGACTACCATTTCTCTACTCATGGCGGACCGGTCGATCTCTTATCCGAGGGGAGTTGTTGAGGATGTGTTTGTGAGAGTCCAACACTTAGTCTTCCCGGCCGATTTCGTAGTTCTTGACATGCCCGAGGACGAGAATCAACAATTGATCTTTGGGAGACCGTTTCTAGCGACGGGGAGAGCACTTATCGACGTCCAAGAGGGTGATCTTACCTTTCGGGTTAATGATCAAAATCTGAAAATTTCCATCTATGACGCGATGAAGAAGCCCGAGGATGCACCCGATGAATGTTATGCAATTGAGTCTATTATGCCGCCCCCGACCGACTTGTTGGAGCATTGCATTTCACACTCCATTTACTCACATTCCGATGTTGAAGAAATTTACGAGGAATTGCCAGAGTATGTTCGAATGTTGGAGGCGAACGAGTTTCGATTTAATGAGAGGAACGTATGCTATCTTGATGTCAACAAACCCGTTCAAGGGGGAGTTGTCGCTGAGGACCAATCGATCGAGGTACCGAAGTTAGAACTTAAGTCGTTGCCGGATCACTTACAATATTGCTTCTTGGGCGAGAACGAGTCTTATCCCGTGATAGTTTCTTCTTCTCTCGGACCTACTAACTTGGAGAAGCTATTACGGGTGCTGCGAAAACACAAAGGGGCGATTGGATGGACGATTTCGGACATTAAGGGAATAAGCCCTTCTATTTGTATGCACCGGATTTTGCTAGAAGACGATCATAAGCCGAGGGTGCAGCCGCAACGAAGATTAAATCCGGCAATGCAAGAGGTTGTGAGAAAAGAGGTGCTCAAATTGTTAGATGCCGGGATGATATATGCGATTTCCGATAGTGAGTGGGTGAGTCCTACTCAAGTCGTCTCTAAGAAAGGGGGTATGACCGTGATCAAGGACGAGAAAGATGAATTAATCGCGACAAGGCTAGTCACGGGATGGAGAGTTTGTATCGACTACCGGCTACTTAATGCGGCGACGAGGAAGGATCATTTTCCACTTCCATTTATTGATCAAATGCTGGATCGTTTGGCCGGATACGAGTATTATTGCTTTTTGGACGGGTATTCGGGGTACAATCAAATTGCTATCGCTCCGGAAGACCAACACAAGACCGCTTTCACGTGCCCTTATGGGGTATTCGCTTACCGGAGGATGCCGTTTGGCTTGTGCAACGCACCCGCAACTTTTCAAAGATGCATGATGGCCATCTTTCACGGATTAGTCGAGAACATAATGGAGGTCTTTATGGATGATTTTTCAGTTTTTGGTTCATCTTTCGACCATTGCTTGAAAAATTTATCTTTGGTACTTGCCCGGTGTGAGGAGACGAACCTTGTTCTAAATTGGGAGAAATGTCACTTCATGGTGCAAGAGGGAGTAGTGCTGGGGCATAAAGTATCTTCGGAAGGATTGGAGGTTGATCGCGCGAAGGTGGTTGCTATCGAGAAATTACCGCCTCCAACCAATGTTAAATCGATTTAAGCTTCCTAGGCCATGCGGGGTTCTATAGACGGTTCATTAAGGATTTCTCAAAAATCACGAAGCCGTTATGTTCCTTGCTCGAGAAAGACGCGAAATTCCAGTTTGATGATGATTGCTTAAGGGCGTTTGAGACATTGAAACGAGCCTTAATTTCGACGCCGGTCTTGATCACTCCGGATTGGGGTGCACCATTCGAGTTGATGTGCGACGCGAGCGATTGGGCCGTTGGGGCCGTTTTGGGTCAAAAACGGGATAAGCTTTTCCGGGTAATTTATTATGCGAGTAAGACGATGGATTCGGCCCAAATGAACTACACCACGACGGAAAAAGAGCTGCTCGCTGTGGTCTATGCATTCGACAAATTTCGACCTTACCTAGTGGGCACTCACACTATTGTTCATACCGATCACGCAGCGATTCGCTATCTATTTGCCAAGAAGGATTCGAAGCCGAGATTAGTGAGATGGATACTCCTCCTACAAGAGTTCGACATGGAGATCTGGGATAGGAAGGGGTGCGAGAATGTTGTTGCCGATCACCTTTCCCGTCTCGAGAAGCCGGTTGAGGGAGAAGATTCGAGGATCTAAATAAAGGAGAACTTTCCAGACGAGCATATCCTAGCCTTGGCCGATGATACACCATGGTACGCGGACTATGTTAATTTCCTTGCTATCAAGCATGTTCCAACGGGTTTTTCTTCTCATCAAAGAAAGAAATTCTTCCATGACGTTAAATTCTACTATTGGGAAGACCCTATTCTTTATCGGAGGTGCGCGGACGGGATTATTCGCATGTGTGTTCGACAAAGCGAATGGCAAAGGATAATTGAAGAATGCCATAGTGCACCGAGTGGGGTCATTTTGGCAAATAATCGAACGGCCATGAAGGAGTACCAATGTGGTTTCTATTGGCCTTCTATTCATAAAGACTGCCAAGCTTTTGTGAAACATTGCGATAGATGCCAACGATTGGGGAACATAGCAAAAAGAGACAAGATGCCGCAGCACACTATTATGGAAGTAGAGTTGTTTGACGTATGGGGTATCGATTTTATGGGTCCGTTTGCAAAATCACGAGGCTATTCGTATATTTTACTTGCGGTCGACTACGTGTCGAGATGGGTTGAGGCGATGCCGACGATTACGAACGATTCGAAAGTGGTGATTAAATTTCTTAATAAGAACATCTTGGCTCGTTTCGGGACTCCACGAGCTTTGTTGAGTGACGTTGGGAGCCACTTTAATAATAGGTGGTTAGGAACCCTTCTTGCAAAATATGGAGTTAAACATAAGATTACGTCCGCCTATCATCCACAAGCTAATGGACAAGCCGAGCTCGCCAATCGGGAGATCAAACAAATTTTAGAGAAGACGGTCACGAACAAGAAGGACTGGGCTAAATATCTAGATGATGCACTTTGGGCTTATCGGACCGCGTATAAGACTCCAATTGGAATGTCTCCATACCAGCTCGTTTTTGGGAAATCCTGTCATTTACCGGTGGAGCTGGAAGTTAAAGCGTATTGGGCCACTAGAAGGATTAATTTCGAATTTCTTGAAGCTAGTGGATCAAGAAGAGAGAAGCTGCTGGAAATCGACGAATGGAGAAACGAGGCTTTCGAAAATGCAAGGATTTACAAGGAAAGAGCGAAAAAGTTTCACGATGATCGCATTCGGAAGAAGGACTTCGCCCCAGGAGACGAAGTGCTCGTTTTCAATTCTCAGCTTCGTCTATTTCTGGGGAAGTTGATGTCAAAATGGACTGGTCCATACACCGTCTTTCAAGTAAATCAAAACGGATCATGTGTCGTGATGAAAGAAGATGGGAACAAGTTTATTGTGAACGGACATCGGATGAAGCACTATTTCAAGCCCTTGCACCACGAAGAGAAGTATGTTACTTACCTCGAAGACCCGGAATGAATGAGGTATCGTCTAGCTAAAGACGTTAAATGTAGCACTTGTTGGGAGGTAACCCAACGTATGTATATTAGTTCGTTTTATTCGTTTATTTTCGATTTTTCGTTTGCGTGATTTTTGTAGTTTCTAATTTCGTAGTAGCGTTGTTAGTTTTATTTAGTTCTAACATGCACGCCGAGTTTTGGATACTTGCAGGTCTTTAATCGCCATATCCAAGCAAAAACGGGACCAAGTACGAAATAGAACGAGTTGAAAAATTTTTTGAGACAGAAGATCCTATCGGGCGAGCCTATCGGCCGATAGGCCCGGCCGATAGGCTAAGGAAAATTAAAAGAATTTTTATGTTACAAGCAGTGGTCGATAGGAATTCCACATCGACCGATATCCCACCCGATATGAGGTACGTAAGAGACAGAAGTTCCTATCGGTCCAGCCTATCGGCCGATAGGCCTGGCCGATAGGACATACCCGGCCCAGTATCCACATCGACCCGGTTGATTAATACCCCTTTTAAACACCTTCACACCCGATTTTCTCACACACTTACACACTTATCGGCCGATAGAACGAAAGGAGCGAATTTTTTTCTACTTCTCTTCCTTCAAACTCGATCAAGGTACGTAGTTTCGACGCTTAATCCTCTTGTTTTTCAATTCTATACATGTTTTGAGGCACTTTGACGGATTCTTTTTGGAGTTTTGATGAAAATCGAATTGGGGATCCACTTTTTGGGGCTTTTGTTAGACTTGGATGTTCTTTGAATTTTATGCCCGATTGTTGATAGAATCTTGATGGCAACATGTTATCTATGCTTGATTGTTCATGGGTACTTCGAATTGGGGGATTATTTGATGAAATTGAACGAATTTTGAAAAAACCCCCAAATTGGAAGAACCCTAATTTCGCATTTTATTGGAATTGGGTATATTTGTTGAATTGAATCGTTAATTGGGATTGATATGGGTTGAATTGTTGATGAATTAGATTGGATTGAAGAGAATTTGCCCTAATATGATTGTAGTGTGTGGTTTTGATATTGTGGGATTCTTGAATTATGTCGACGCTTGTTGAATGTTTGCATTATGAGTTGCTTGTTGGATTTTGATTGGATGGTTGCTTTGTAGGAACATTGAAATGGGAAAGCAAAGCAAGAAGTCGAAGCCGAGTAAGGCCGGAACGTCTAAGGCAACCACAGAGAAGGAAAAGGCTCCGACGAAGGTAGTGCCGGCTATTCCGATCCCGGCTGCACTCGACCCGAAAAAGTTCAAGCTGAGATTGACTGGATCCGAGTCTAAAAGAAGGTGGTCGCACCTTATCGGAATGTCACACAAACATTGCCGATTTTTGCATGAGGAGACGGCTCGGGGTATGGGGATATACGATGATATCATGTTACTAGTGAAGGAGTGCGGGTTTGAGCAAATTTTTCGGGCAAACTATCTCGCTTACCACGTGCTCACCGTGGAGTTTCTGTCCACGCTTAAGGTTTTTAGGGAGCACGGGACTCCGGCATCTATTCGCTTCAACCTCGACAACATAGAAAGGGAGCTCTCGGCCGACGAGGTTAACGCCATTATCAACGGGGCCGAGGACGGGTCATTCAATCAGGGCGATCATGCCAAAGAAAACTTAGAGCTGTGGTCCAAGATGATTTACCGCAGGGAGGAGACGCTTCTCATTTATAATCCGACGTATGCCAAGGCCTCCTCGATCAGGAACCCAGTTCTCCGCTATGTCCACCGTTTGTTCACCTCGACAATTTTGAGCCGTACCGACTCGGGGACGTGCTTGTCCACTGATCTTCACCTTTTATGGTCGGCCTTGAATGGTACGCGGAAGCACGCCGGATGTTTTCTGATCGAGCACATGGAGAAACAAGCCCGGCTGACCGGGAAGCAGAGGATTGGAATTGGGGCGTTCGTGACCCCTATCGTGGAGCATCTTGGGGTGCACATTAGAGGAGAGCCGGTGTCCCGAGACATCTTTTTGGATAGACCGACACTACAGAGGCAAGAGATGCTTGCCTTCACCGAGGGGTTCGACTGGAAATTGCACGGTCGGAACAAAACCGTGTCCCTCTTCCGACTCTCCTCTCCGACCTTGACTTCTGTGACGGCCCGATGTATATGCGAGGTGGAGTATGAGCTCCGAGGCTCATTTGGCACTTATCCGACCGTTGGATGCGTCTCGTAAGAGGCAACGCCGGGAGGTGACCATTGATGAGCCGTTCTTGGAGGGAGCCGAGGAGGAGCAGGATGATATACCCGAGGGGGGTAGCCGTGACGAGATTCCCACCGGTGGAGGTAGTAGTTTTCAGATGAGAGCTCCGGATTTTGAGGCTTTTGAGTCGAGATTTTTTGAGAGAGAGAGAGAGATGCACGAGGAGAGTATGCAGGCGCAAGACAATTATCATTTGGCGAGTATGCGTTCTTTGACAACCGAGTTTGGTTCTTTGTGAACTCGGCTGGGCGAGGTTGAGACTCGGGTGGGTGTTGTTGCCACTCGGGTCAATGAGTTGTACGAGCTCGTGGAGAAATGAGCCGAAGAGGACAGAGTGTGGCGACAGGAGGATATTGCTTGGAGGGAGCAAGAGAGGAAGAGGCAGGAAGATAGGTGGGCCCAGGAGGACCACTACCACCGAATGCTACACGAGATGTACCACTTTGCTCCTTTCCCCGATTCACATGCCCGCTATGATCCGAGCTTGCCGACAAACCCGCCATTTCCGCCACAGTGATCAGGTACTCCATTAACAAAGCCACTCCTTTCTCTTTTCAAACTTATTCCTCCTTTAGGATGCGAAATAAGTTTGGGGGGGGGGGGGGAAGTGCGGCTTTGTTAATTTCTTTACGTGTGAGTACCTTGTTTGCCTTGTATCTTTATTTGCTTGTGTTGGTGCCCGTTGTTTTTTATTTGTGCTTATCATATTGGTGTTGTGTGGTTTTGGCTTTTGTTGCTTAGTTTTTAGTTTTTGTTATGTTCATTTTCGTTTGGTGTGTTTGCTAGTTTCTATTTATTTTTATTTTTTTTAGGTCGTAGTAGTTTTTTTTTAGATTTCGTGTTTGCTTTTATTTGCTTTTCGTTGTTTTTTTTAGATAGCCTTGCTTGTCTTAATTTTTCTTTATTAGTGAATTTTTCGTGCTTCTATTTGTGTGATACCGATGTTACGACACTGTTTTTCTCTCTGAAGAAACGGTCGAGTTTAGTCGAGTTGTAGTCAGTTATTTCTGTTTTGCGTAGTATTCATTTAGGTCCAAATTTTTTCGTGATTGTAGAGGTCTTGGCAGATAAGAGACGATACATACTTGTTTTAAAATCACCGTCAATACGTTTGGTTACATCTTCCGGATAGTGAGTCGTACTGTTTCTTTAGTCGTGTTGGCACTTAGATTGAGTTTAGAGGCGGTCAGTTTTTCCCAAAAATCGAGATAATGTTGTTCTATGAAGGGAAGTCTAGTAACCGGGGGCATTCGCGTGACCCGTTGTTTACCCTCGCGTAAAACGACGACTCTGATTAGACTAGTGATTTAGATATTTCACATGTGCCAATGATAGGAAGCCTAGTAACCGGGGGTATTCGCGTGACCCGCTGTTTACTCTCGCGCAAAACGGCGACCTTGATTCGGACATGCGGAAATTATATATTCGAGTTGTTTCTCCGCTGTAGATGGGAACTTAGTAACTAGAAGCATCCATGTGCCCCATGAGTGTCTTTTACGTCAAACGGTTTCCTAATACATGAGAATGGAAGTTCCACCCTAGGATTACCCCGATGAAACATCCCGAGATCCTAACCTAGTGGTCAACCCGAATCAAATTCTTGAACATATATTTAAGGGAATACTGTCCGAGGTTTATTTGTTATGAAACTCGTGAAAATTGTGCCACTAGACTGTGTAACGGGACGAACTAGCTTGTTTATTTTAGCCTTTCATATTGACGGTCGATTTGACTCACGTTTTGTTAATCTTTGAGCTGGATTTTCTTCATGAACGAATGATTAGGACTGAACTTGACTACTTTGCGGAATCATTATTCGAAAGTGCATTTCGCTTTTACGACACTCGGATTATTTAGAGAGAATTACAGGATAGTATTGATTAGGTTGAACACTATGAGTTGCACGATGATTCACGACATTTTTTTTCTTTTCTTTTTGTTGTTCGGGACGAACAAGGCTTAAGTTTGGGGGGGTTTGATAAGTGGTAATTTTACCACATTATTTCTAGGATTTTATACTAGGTTTTTATCTCGTTTCGTGATTAATGTGCTCGTATTTGGCTTATTTATGATTAGTCGAGCCGTATTACGCGTTTGGGTTGGTTTTAGTGTGTTTGCAGGTTTTTAGAGCCAAAAGGACCCAAAACGAGACAAAGGACCGAGAGTCGAGTCACGGAAGGAAGAAACAGAATTTTTGCGAAAGACAGACCACCCTATCGGCCCAGCCTATCGGCCGATAGGTTCGTCCGAAAGGAGTTCCTGCCCTACCGTTGGATGCAATCGACGAACCAACTATCGGCCAAGCTATCGACCGATAGGCCAGGCCGATATGCTGCCCAGCGGACTCTCGTGTTTTGACGAATTATAACTCTTTTGGATAGTTTTTGCTTCCTAGATTAGGGCTAATCGGGATTTTAACCCCCTTAGGCTATAAAAACCTTCTCCTAGACCTAGTTCTATCATCTACCATCATCTTGGATCATTCTTTTTCATCTTTTATCATCTTTTGCAATCTTTTACATATTTTGGCAAGATTAATTCTTGGGATACAAGAACTTTTTGGAGGCAACAATTATTATTGTTTTTCGGAGATTAAAGACTCGGAGTTCATCCGTAAGGGTTGTAAACTCTCTTTTCATATTAATAATATGCATTCTTCATCTATTTCTTGTTTAATTTCAATTATGTCTGGCTAAATTCATTGATTGATTCTAGGGTTAGTAAATTTAATTGATGTTCACATGATGTTCCTTTGATTACCTTTTTACCTTTCATCCTAGACTTGTGATCAAGATGTGTCAAATCTCATGCTAGATTAAAGGGCCCTTAATCGATGCATGTTAGCTAATTGATTTTGCCCGGAAGGATTAATTAATTAGTGGAAATACTTGATGCACAATATGATTTTATCTTGAGACCTGACGGAGTAAGATAAATCATAGATAAATAAGTTGGCGCTTTTTAAGTGATTTAAATTCTTTGAGCCCTGGCGGGGAAAAGGGTTTAAATTAACTATCTTTCTAGGTTGCCTTGATCGGAATTCTAGATTGGCTGAGTGATTATTTCTAGGATTGAATTAAAATTTGGGGAAAAGGAATCAAGTGAATGGATTGTGTGAGCTCAATTAGATGATACTACCCTAGGATCAATTACCTTTAGACTTGTGATTTTATCTTGCTAATTTGTTTATTGCTTGATTTAGTTAATTCATCTTTTATTTAATTTTTATTTTTTCAATTTTTAAAGTTAGATAATTAGAATCAAAACAAACTTTCGGATTCCTAAATAGCAGTCAAATTTTGAGTAGAGTTACTTCCTTTATTTTCGACACATCAATTCCCTTGGGTTCGACACCTTGGAAATACTCCGATGTTTTACAAATTTTAAAATTGATCGGATTTGAAAACCTTACTATGCGAATCCCAGCGATCAATCACGTATCGTGATTTCCGGGTGTTTTGGGCCATTTTGTAATTTCTTGAAAGTTACGGGTATCCGTATCTGTAATTGTTGTCTCGACCCGTTTCTTGGTCGCGTATGACTAATTATGGTATTATGTTTTCATTTCGGGCCGTTGATGTTGTCCGCGAACTTTTCGTCGTGTTCGTTCCGCACGCTTTTGAAATCGGGTCGCCGAGCCTGTTGTTCGCATCGGGCCGGACGGTTGGATCGCCGGACGATTGCGGGCACCGGCCGGCAAAGGGCAGAACCGCGAGCGCACGCTATTGCCGGAAGGCTGCGCGCGCTAACCGGCAGGTGTAGCGCACGCTACCGGGTGGCCTAGCGTACGCTATCGGGCCTGGGCAGAGGGATTATGAGGTTCGGACTCGCCAGATCGGCAGTAGCGCACGCCACTGCTGCTCGTAGCGCACGCTAACCGGCAGGGTAGCGCACGCCGGCCGACTAGCGACGTTACTGGGTAAGTTTGTTAGTCCGGTGGCTCTTTGGACAGCCGCTAAGCGCGTGAAGCTTCCGGCCGTAGCGCACGCTAGCGGAGTCGTGGATGAGTCATGGTCGGCGCACTGGTCGGTGGTGCCGGGTCATGCTGGCCATGGCCGATAGTGCACGGCCTCTACTGGCCGATAGCGCACGCTAGTCCGGAAAGGCTAGCGCACGCTAGTTCCGGCCCAGTATATATATGACAGACCAGCCACATTTCCCTTCGTTTTTCATTTCCTTCCTTCCCCGTCCGCGAATGGCGATTCATGGGTGACGAAGCCATGTTGTTTAACAACAAATCCATGAAGTTCTTGAGTCCATAACATCAATCAATCGTCCGTTATCATCCTTTGATCCAGCGAATCAAGGTAATCTTCCTTAGAACCCTAATTTCGTGAATTTGGGGATTTTTGTATTTTCGTCCGATTCGTTCCGTGTTGTTGATTAATTCATGATGGGTATGATTAATCTTGGTAGTATTGTTGTGTTTAACATCATTTAATCCATTGTTCTTCGTCATATCGAAGTATATTTCTTGATTTCCTTCGAGTTGACTTTTTGGGGGATTTGTCCCCGATCTCGTTTTTCATCCGTTTTCGATGGATCGATTATGGTTAAATGATGTTGTTAAACATATTCTATGGATTGTATATCCATATTTCAACTTGGAATTCCGTTTTCGGGTTTTGACGGGACGAATCGTGTTCTTGGCCGTTTTGGGGGAAATCCTTGAACCTTCGTCATTTGTTCTTTGAATTCAACGGCTTTGGGTCGTACTTTGGAATTCATTTTCATTGTTATTGTTTTCGTTCGTAGTTCATTGTTGTGGATTGTCGTTCGGTGGAGTCGGCGAGTTGGTAGTCGGTTCGTGCCAACCTACTTCGGCCGATTCTCCGCGTTGTGGTTACTCGAGGCAAGTACCTTGCCCATACTTTTCTCGTTTTATGGATATGATGATTGGTGGTCGTCTTGATGTGTTCGTTTGGTTATTTGAAATGTAGTTTCAAAAGATTTCGGTTTGGCCTCGTTAAAGGCTTTCTTTCAAAACGCGTGTGTTTTGTGAACGGTGTGTTTTGGGAATTGATTATGATTTGATTATTTTGAACGTTGAGGTCTTTGATGATGATACTCCTGTGTTTAAAATTATGGGATCGTGTATTCCGTATTTAATCTTGTTATTGCATTTTTGAAGAGTTGATAATGGTGTCGAGTTAGAGGCCATCTCTAGTGAGTATTCTTAATGAACTTACATTCTTAGCATATTAGTATTGCATGAGTAACGTGTGTGTGTATGCTCACTACGGGTTAGATCCGACGGGGTCTCGGTAGGGCTCCACGAAGCTGTGGAACCGCGAGCTTGCTTTTAACCACTGTGGGTTAGATCCGACGGGGTCTCGGCAGGGATCCACGAAGCTGTGGGTCCGCGGTTAATTGTGGTGCATTTTACAATGTGATTTGGATTAATGGCATTTCCGGAAATGAGCGCTTTTGAACGGTTTTCATTTGCATGCATTGACTAAGTGTGTAAGAGGTAAGTTGTTCGTTTGGCCTACTTGGCTAGGATGGGACTAGAGTATTTTGTTGTTTGTTTTAAATCCTTTATTTGTGGATTTTGATGTTGGGAGACGAACCTTGTGGTCGTTCTTGTGTACTGTGAGTTGATGAGATTTGGGGCTAAAATCCCAATGGTTCTGTAAAAGTCATTTTACGGATTTGGGGCTAAAATCCCAACGGTTTGGTAAATGTCATTTTTTCGGAAAGTAAACCTTTGGGGCGGTGATCCCTTTTGTCTTTTGGATTTTGAAAAGTAGGATTTGATAATCCTAAATGGTTTTCTATTAAAACTCTCGATGGCATTCTAAACCGTTTTATAAATTACTTCCATTGATTTATGATATTTCGATTTTGAAATGTTTTCTCAAACCCTTGCCTCGGGAAGTACTTTTCGTTTCGTTTGGATCTTTGAGGATCCTTGGTTATTGTTATTCGTGGAATGTGAATTGTATGGATCGTATTTGCACTTTGTTCTTGCACTAGCAAAACAGTGGAGTTTTGCTAACCCCGAGTATTCGGGGTTTTGATGTCTTTTTTTGCTTTCTGGTTTTGGTGAATAACACTGGGTCGGCACGAAGGATGATGAAAGATGATCGATACTAATCACATGAGGAACCGTACATCGTGTGATGGTTCGGTTGTACTTTATTTACCGTGCTATATTGTTCCCGTTATGCGGGTGTGGTTGTATTTTGTCCCCTGCGTGGGCATGAGTTGTATTTGAGTTGTATGTATTTGTGGAAAGACCAAATCGGTCTACTGAGTCATTTTAGCCTGAAAGGCATGGTTGAGTTGTTATATGTCGTTACCAGCCTGGTAGATCCTTGAGGAAAGGTTCTACGGCGTGTAATATCCCTGAGCGGATTGGGGGTGTTACAATTATTGAAAGACCAAATCGGTCTACTGAGTCATTTTAGCCTTAAAGGCGATGTTTAGATGTTTGATTTTAGTTATCATCCTGGTAGATCCTCGAGGAGAGGGTCTACGGCGTGTAATATCCCTGAGTGGATTGGGGGTGTTACATGAATGCTCTCGCGAGATGATATTAATACAAATATTCGTGGATACAAGTATTAATGAGAGAAATCTAAATACAATGAGTGTAAAAAGTCTCTGTTAATCCGGCTCTTGAGCGAAGATCGGTGTTCTTCGTCCCGGCCGATCGTCTGCCTGATGGGAGAGGCCGGGAGAAGTAAGACCGAATGATAGCTGTTGCCAAGAGGTGGAGATAGCCAAGTGCTTGATGTTTTGCTTCTGTATTGCGTGAAATCCGAAGGGAGTTGAAGTATGCTGAAATGCGAGAATGCCATGGAGTGTTTTGTGAGTCCCAATCTCGGTCCTTTGGACAAGTGCAGGATGCCTTGTATATATAGTGGCAGCCCAGTCTTGTCCTCTGGCGGGCGATCGCCTTCCGGCCATTATAATAATGGGGTGATCGTCCGCCGGCCAATATTATAATGGGGCGATCACCCCGACTGTCGGGCTAAAGTCCAAGGAAGAGGCTGGCGCCAGCTGGGTGGTCCAGTGAGGAGCCAGCACGCGTCCGAATCAATTGTCAGATGCGGCCCTATTGACAGCTTTCGGTGGCTTGTCGGCTGGTGGAAGGATTCTGCCAGGCTGTGGTCAATGATCCGAGATTCGCGGATCTTGTCTCGGCCCTTGCACGTGGTGCCAGTCTTGAGGCTCGGCCTTTGCCGACTGGATGGCCATCGGCACCGATCGTCATGAGGCGGTCGTCTCTAGCTGGTCATCAGAGATCGCCATCGGCCAGTTGTCGAGGTCGGCATTGGTCGGTCACCAAGGGTCGGTCGGCAGGTGCCGAGAGAGGATCGTCCACTAGTCGGTCGGCAGGTGCCGAGAGAGGATCGTCCACTAGTCGGTCGCCAGGAGTCGGTCGCCGAGTACCGAGAGACGATCGTATCCGAGGTCGATCGCTCGGCACCGGGACTTGTCCTGGGACCTTCGGTTGGCCGGTTTAGCTTGTCCGCTGGGTTAAGGCTCGGCCGCCTGGTCGCTGATCGGCAGTTCTGCCTCGGCTGCTCGGCAGTGACACGGTCGCCCGATCTCCGAGGCGATCGCCGGTCGGAGAGTGTTAATTCTTGACACAACAATTGCCCCCCAGCTTGCTCCTATGTTGAAGACATGGGGCGAGGTGGTTCTTGCTGGCGATCGTGTAAGATGAGGACGGGTGATCTTGCTGAGCTGACTTTGGTTTTGGACTTGGGCTATCATGGTCGATTGGCTAGCTATCTTTTGGTCTTGAACCTGCAAAAAACAACATTGGCCGATCCCCCTCGGAAACTTGGTGGTTTCGCTTGTTTGAGGAATCGTGCACAGTCGTGGAGATCGATGGACCGACTCCATGACCGTGTCTTGGTGCGCGAAGACATTGAGTGTCTCGTGACTCACTTTATTATGAGGGTCCTCTGTTAGGCTGCACCTCGCCTCGTATTTAAACGAAGGGCGTGCGGTCTCGGTCTAGAGGAGTCCTTGCGCGGGGCAGCGTCGGATGAATCAACTCCACGCCCGCGGCTCGTTAGCTCTGCTTCCACCTCGGCCAGCCATGGAGATGGCCGACCTCGACGGTGTACGTTGAGACGGGGTTGTGGCATGTGTCCACTGATTAATGTTGGAGAGCCCTTAGACTACGCCGACCTCGTATTTAAACGAAGGGCGGGCGATCTCGGCCGTAAGGGACCTTGCATGGCCGAAGCAGCCGGTTCCATCGACCGCCAGGACCATGGCTTTATGATGTGCGGTGGAGGCGATCGCGAGCCTTAGTTCCTCATGTTAAATGCTGGACTGTAGATGGCGATCATGTCCTCCGGATTGCTGATGATGTAGCGTGATGATCGGCGATCGGGCCGGAAGACTGGCGATCGTCGCTCGGTAGCCGATCGCTTTATTCGTAGGTCGATATCGGCGATCGGGCGGGAGTTAGTCCCTTATTTAAAATGGTGGACTGTAGGCGGTGAGCGAGTCCTCCGGCTCTGCTGGATAGTAGCGATCGGGCTGGGAGACTGGAGGTCGTCGCGCTAGGCTAAGAAGAAACCTCTGCCTGGACAGGAAATCCGCGGCTCTAGCCCGGAAGGCTGCGTAGGTCGTCGGTTGGGTCTTCGTGAGATGCCTGAACATAGGCGAGAAGCCCTGAAAACCTCCTAGGACCGCGTAGAGGGCGGTCTCATCGTTTACGGGCTCGCCGTTGAGGATGATCACGTCTACCAGGTCGATGTAGTCCGAGTCGGACTCTTCTTCTCCCTGCTTGATTTGCATCATGTGAAGGCGACCTTCTGGCCGGGCGACCCTGGTGGCGAAGTGTTCGGTGAAGACGTACGCCAGCTCGTTAAAGGAGCCAATGGACCGAGGTGGCAATGAGGTGTACCACCGGTGGGCGAGGTCGTCCAGCATCAGAGGGAACATTCGGCACCTGGTCGCGTCAGATGCCCCACACCCGGTCATGTAGATGTTGAACTTCCTCAGGTGCACCTGGGGGTCCGATCGCCCCTCGTACACGGGTGTTTGCGGGGGAGAGATCCTGTGCTGCACGGGGGCGAGCTCGATGTCGATCGCGAGCGGCTCGCTTGACTCGGCGATCGTTTTCATGGCGCCTGCCCTGGATTCCAGGAGCGCTTTCACGTCGTCGAGCTGACGTTGCAATGCGGCAATCGCCGCGGCTCGGTTGCATACGGATCGGCTTTAGGAGCGGGAGCCGAGGTGATCGTGTACCGATCTCCAGACTCCGCTGCTGCCGACCTCGGCAATTTGGCGAGTGGGAGCCAGGCGGCTGGGTTGCCTTCTGGGAGCCGGGTAGGCCGAGCTCCTGGTGACGGACTCAAACTCCGTCGTCTCATAGCTGGGGCCGGACTGCCCCGGTCGCCAGGTCGGGTCACTGCCTAGGCGATCGAAGACAGAGGTGCCCCAGCTGGCGAGCGCCTCTTCTTGCGGACGAGAGCCTCCTGGCGATCGCTCGGCCAGTAACGCCTTGAGCTTCCGCTTGGACTTCCGGCGGGCGACCGAGGGGGTGATAGAGGGAGGCGCGTTGAGAGCACTCCGTCGTTCCTGAAGGGCGGCTATGGCCTCTTCGATCTGTTCATTGGTTCGGAACTGATCGAGCGAGAGGCTTGGGCCGCCGTCCAGGGACGGTATCGAGCGTCTCTGACCGCGGCGGCTACCTTCCACCATCGGCTGCGGCTGACCGGACGGAATGGGGGTCCGCCGGGCCGGCCGGCTTTCTTCGACGCGGAGGCGGAAGACATGATTTCTGAAAGATTTCTTTGAAGTGCAGTGAGTGTCACTTCAAGTATCTGCCCCGAGAACAGTGAGTGTTCTTCGGGACGGTGGGTATAAAAATTTGAGGGTTGGATCCCCCTTCTTCTAGCGCCAATTGTTGTTGCCAAAAATATTTATTCGTAGATTAATACTGCTGGAAGACGGACAACAAACAACAATTGCGGGAGCACTTCCGAGAGAAGATAAATAATACAAGATTTGCCGGGTTTGTTAGGCCCGGGATTTAATGCTCTCGCGAGATGATATTAATACAAATATTCGTGGATACAAGTATTAATGAGAGAAATCTAAATACAATGAGTGTAAAAAGACTATGTTAATCCGGCTCTTGAGCGAAGCTCGGTGTTCTTCGTCCCCGCCGATCGTCTGCCTGATGGGAGAGGCCGGGAGAAGTAAGACCGAATGATAGCTGTTGCCAAGAGTTAGAGATAGCCAAGTGCTTGATGTTTTGCTTCTGTATTGCGTGAAATCCGAAGGGAGTTGAAGTATGCTGAAATGCGAGAATGCCAGGGAGTGTTTTGTGAGTCCCAATCTCGGTCCTTTGGACAAGTGCAGGATTCCTTGTATATATAGTGGCAGCCCAGTCTCGTCCTCTGGCGGGCGATCGCCTTCCGGCCATTATAATAATGGGGCGATCGTCCGCCGGCCAATATTATAATGGGGCGATCACCCCGGCTGTCGGGCTAAAGTCCAAGGAAGAGGCTGGCGCCAGCTGGGTGGTCCAATGAGGAGCCAGCACGCGTCCGAATCAATTGTCACATGCGGCCCTATTGACAGCTTTCGGCGGCTTGTCGGCTGGTGGAAGGATTCTGCTAGGCTGTGGTCAATGATCCGAGATTCGCGGATCTTGTCTCGGCCCTTGCACGTGGTGCCAGTCTTGAGGCTCGGCCTTTGCCGACTGGATGGCCATCGGCGCCGATCGTCATGAGGCGGTCGTCTCTAGCTGGTCATCAGAGATCGCCATCGGCCAGTTGTCGAGGTCGGCATTGGTCGGTCACCAAGGGTCGGTCGGCAGGTGCCGAGAGAGGATCGTCCACTAGTCGGTCGGCAGGTGCCGAGAGAGGATCGTCCACTAGTCGGTCGCCAGGAGTCGGTCGCCGAGTACCGAGAGACGATCGTATCTGAGGTCGATCGCTCGGCACCGGGACTTGTCCTGGGACCTTCGGTTGGCCGGTTTAGCTTGTCCGCTGGGTTAAGGCTCGGCCGCCTGGTCGCTGATCGGCAGTTCTGCCTCGGCTGCTCGGCAGTGACACGGTCGCCCGATCTCCGAGGCGATCGCCGGTCGGAGAGTGTTAATTCTTGACACAACACCTCTTAGAAGATGAAATACACAAGTAATCACTCGTTTTGAATAACACGGTGTGAAGAAATTGACGAAAGGAAAGGGTACCGATTCAACCTCCTTCAAAAGTTCATTCCTAAATCACAATAATATCAATTCAATCACCATTCATATGAAAAAGCATAGAATTTCCCAAGTTCTACTCATTGAGACATTTCATCGAACACTTTGAAGGCATAATCCGATTTAATCGTTTAACGAAGAAATACTCGAATTTGTTCCACAAAACTTCAAGAGTATTGAATGATTACGAGTATACAATCAAGTTCTATCAATAATCTGAATCAAAACGAACCAAATCGGCCAAAACACCAAGAAACCTCAAGAACATCCAAAAACCAAAAGTTCATGTGTTCTTACCTTCGATCCGGGTGGAAGATGATGTTAAACACGAATCCAACTTCCAAAATATGTTGCTACAAGATGTTCTTACTCAAATCCATCCATTTATGGTGAAAAATCGTGGAAGGAACGAAGAAAATGAAAAATGCCCAAGATGACTCGGTCCAGGCCTTATATAGGCCGAGTCCTGTCGGCACGTTACGGCCATAATCGGCCGTGGCTTACGTACGTAACCGGCCGTGGCCTACCCTACTGTCCATTTTTACCGACAACCTTACGTACGTAACCGACAGCTGGCTTACGTACGTAACTGGCCCTTACGGCCGTAACCGGACACATCCTTACGTACGTTATCGGCCAGTCCTTGCCCCCAGCGAGTCACTGCCGACCGCGATCGGCCATCCCTACGAGTCACTGCCGACCATGCTCGGCCACTACAGGTCCTCTTGGCCACGACTCGGCCAGCCACCCCGTAACGTACGTAACACTTATTCTGTTATGTACATAATACGTACGTTGACTTGCTACAGTATTATACTCGTATTACGTATGTAATACACCCTATATAACGTACGTAACTCCATCCGTTAACTCACCTGTCCACATCCGCGCCGAATGCTGCCGACACCGGGCCCAATTGTCTGATTCCTCTTGTTACGTACGTAATACCTTACACATAACGTACGTAAATCGTACCAACTTAGCGTACGTTAGCCTATAAACTTAACGTACGTAATGGCCTTATGTACTTAGCCAAAATCCAACTGTTCCGGTCCATCTCGACATACCGGATACGAACATACGGCACACTAAATACACATATACTCAACCCAAAATATTCTCATATGGTACGTCTGATGCACGATATCCTCAATTACAACTGTCGACCAAGTACGACAATCATACAAATACTCATACGGTATATCCAACATCGAAAAAACACACCAAGCATGTAATATCCTTGAATCAAAATAACCTTGATAGACATACTGGCACAACTATCACGGTTTCTAAAATTATCAACCGAGAATACCGACGACACGGTAAACTCCAATAACATCAATTAAGGACTAATAACCAAGAATACCAACGATGAGACAACTCCCAAACATAATCAATAAGGATCAATAACGAACGAGATTACCAATGACAGGGTGAACTCCAAACGAGATTAATAAAGGATCGATATCAATGAGTTGACCATCGATATGGTAACTCTGAACGAGATTAGTAAAGGTTCAATGGCGACCGATACATGAGAGAATAAAATCGTCGACCATATACGGATCATATATATGGAATTACAAAGACAACCCGAATTCCGAACAGATACGATTATACATGGTGTTGTGTCAAGAATTAACACCTTCCGACCGGCGATCGCCTCGGAGGTCGGGCGACCGAGTCACTGCCGAGCGGCCAAGGCAGATCTGCCGACCAGCGACCGGGCGGCCAAGCCTTAACCCAGCGGACAAGCTAGACTGGCCAACCGAAGGTCCCAGGACGAATCCCGGTGCCGAGCGATCGACATCAATACGATCGCCTCTCGGTACTCGGCGACCGACTCCTGGAGACGATCGGCTCCCGTTACTTGCCGATCGACCCTTGGTGACCGACCATTGCCGACCCTCAGCAACTGGCCGATGGCGACCTCTGATGACCAGCTAGAGACGACCGCCTCATGTCGATCAGCGCCGATGGCCATCCAATCGGCAAAGGCCGAGCCTCAAGACTGGCACCACGTGCAAGGACCGAGACAAGATCCGTGAATCTCGGGCCATTGACCACAGCCTGGCAGAATCTCTCCACCAGCCGACAAGCCGCCGAAAGCTGTCAGTAGGGCCGCATTGTGACTTTGATTCTGCCGAAAGCTGTCAGTAGGGCCGCATGTGGCTGACTCCGGACGCGTGTTGGCTCCTTATTGGACCGCCACTGGGCGCGCCACCATGCATTGGACTTTATACGGACTGCCAGCCACTACCTTGGACTTTAGCCCGACTGCCCAGGAGATCGCCCCATTATAATATTGGCCGGCAGACGATCGCCCCATTATTATAATGGCCGGAAGGCGATCGCCCGCTAGAGGACAGGACCCGACTGACACTATATATACAAGGCTCCCAGCACTTGTCCAGGGACCGAAACTCTTCTGCACTGAACCGAGATCTTGGCACACAAAACACTTCGACTTCCTTCGGATTACACGCAATACAGAAGCAAAACATCAAGCACTTGGCTACTCTTGGCAACAGCTATCATTCGGTCTTACTTTTCCCGGCCTCTCTCCTCGAGCAGACTATCGGCAGGGACGAAGAACACCGAGCTTCGCTCAAGAGCCGGATTAACAGAGTCTTTTTACACTCATTGTATTTAGATTTCTCTCATTAATACTTGTATCCACGAATATTCGTATTAATATCATCTCGCGAGAGCATTCAAGCCCGGGCCTAACAAACCCGGCAAATCTTTTATTATTTATTCTCTCGGAAGTGCTCCCGCAATTGTTGTTTGTTGTCCGTCATCCAGCAGTATTAATCTTCGGATAAATATTTTGGGCAACAACAATTGGCGCTAGAAGAAGGGCATCCAACCCTCGAATTTTTATACCTACCGTCCCGAAGAACACTCACTGTTCTCGGGGCAGATACTTGAAGTGACACTCACTGCGCTTCAAAGAAATCCTTCACAAATCATGTCTTCCGCCTCCGCATCGAAGAAAGCCGCTGACCAGCCGGCCAGACCCCCCGTTCCGTCCAAGTCCGAGCCGCAGCCGATGGTGGAAGGTAGCCGCCGCGGTCAGAGACGCTCGATCCCGTCCCGGGACGGCGGCCCGAGCCTCTCGCTCGATCAGTTCCGAACCAATGAACAGATCGAAGAGGCCATAGCCGTCCTTCAGGAGCGACGGAGCGCTCTCGACGCGCCTCCTGCTATCACCCCCTCGGTCTCCCGCCGGAAGTCCAAGCGGAAGCTCAAGGCATTACTGGCCGAGCGAGCGCCAGGAGGCTCTCGCCCGCAAGAAGAGGCGCTCGGCAGCCGGGGCACCTCTGTCTTCGATCGCCTGGGCAGTGACCCGACCTGGCGACCGGGGCAGTCCGGCCCCAGCTACGAGACGACGGAGTTTGAGTCCGTCACCAGGAGCTCGGCCTACCCGGCTCCCAGAAGGCAACCCAGCCGCCTGGCTCCCGCTCGCCAAATTGCCGAGGTCGGCAGCAGCGGAGTCCGGAGATCGGTACACGATCGCCTCGGCTCCCGCTCCCAAAGCCGATCCGCAAGCAACCGAGCCGCGGCGATTGCCGCTTTGCAACGTCAGCTCGACGACGTGAAAGCGCTCCTGCAATCCAGGGCAGGCGCCATGAAGACGATCGCCGCACCAAGCGAGCCGCTCGCGATCGACATCGAGCTCGCCCCCGTGCAGCACAAGATCGTTCCTCCTCAGACACCCGTGTACGAGGGGCGATCGGACCCCCAAACACACCTGCACAAGTTCAAAATCTACATGACCGGGTGTGGGGCATCTGACGCGACCAGGTGCCGAATGTTCCCTCTGACACTGGACGACCTCGCCCACCGGTGGTACACCTCATTGCCACCTCGGTCCATTGGCTCCTTTAACGAGCTGGCGCACGTCTTCACGGAACACTTCGCCACCAGGGTCGTCCGGCCAGAAGGTCGCCATCGCATGATGCAAATCAAGCAGGGAGAAGAAGAGTCCGACTCGGACTACATCGACCGGGTAGACGTGATCATCCTCAACGGCGAGCCCGTAAGCGATGAGACCGCCCTCTACGCCGTCCTAGGAGGTTTTCAGGGCTTCTCGCCTATGTTCAGGCATCTCACGAAGACCCTACCGACGACCTACGCAGCCTTCCGGGCTATAGCCGCAGATTTCCTGTCCAGGCAAAGGATTCTTCTTAGCCTAGGAGTAGAGCGATCGGCGCCCGCGCGACGACCTCCAGTCTCCCAGCCCGATCGCTACTATCCAGCAGTGCCGGAGGACTCGCTCACCGCCTACAGTCCACCATTTTAAATGAGGGACTAACTCCCGCCCGATCACCGATATCGACCTGCGAGTAAAGCGATCGGCTGCCGAGCGGCAATCGCCAGTCTTCCGGCCCGATCGCCGATCATCACGCTACATCATCAGCAACCCGGAGGACACGATCGCCATCTACAGTCCAGCATCTAACATGATGGACTAAGGCATAAGATCGCCTCCACCGCACATCATAAAGCCATGGCCCTGGCAGTCGATGGAACTGGCTGCTTCGGCCATGCAAGGTCCCTTTCGGCCGAGATCGCCCGCACTTCGTTTAAATACGAGGCCGGAGTAGTCTGAGGGCTCTCCAACATTAATCAGTGAACACATGCCACAACCCCCGTCTCAACGTACACCGTCGAGGTCGGCCATCTCCATGGCTGGCCGAGGTGGAAGCAGAGCTAACAAGCCGCGGGCGTGGAGTTGATTCATCCGACGCTGCCCCGCGCAAGGACTCCTCTAGACCGAGACCGCACGCCCTTCGTTTAAATACGAGGCGAGGCGCAACCTAACACAGGACCCTCATAATAAAGTGAGTCACGAGACACTCAATGTCTTCGCGCACCAAGACACGGTCATGGAGTCGGTCCATCGATCTCCGCGACTGTGCACGATTCCTCAAACAGGCGAAACCACCAAGTTTCCAAGGGGGATCGGCCAATGTTGTTTTTGCAGGTACAAGACCGAAAGATAGCTAACCAATCGACCATGATAGCCCAAGTCCGAATCCTAAGTCAGCTCAGATCGCCCGTCCTCATCCATACACGATCACCAGCAAGAACCACCTCGCCCCATGTCTTCAACATAGGAGCAAGCTGGGGGGCAATTGTTGTGTCAAGAATTAACACCTTCCGACCGGCGATCGCCTCGGAGGTCGGGCGACCGAGTCACTGCCGAGCGGCCAAGGCAGATCTGCCGACCAGCGACCGGGCGGCCAAGCCTTAACCCAGCGGACAAGCTAGATCAAGCAATCAAGGTCCTGGACGAATCCCGGTGCCGAGCGATCGACATCAATACGATCGCCTCTCGGTACTCGGCGACCGACTCCTGGAGACGATCGGCTCCCAGTACTTGCCGACCGACCCTTGGTGACCGACCATTGCCGACCCTCAGCAACTGGCCGATGGCGACCTCTGATAACCAGCTAGAGACGACCGCCTCATGTCGATCAGCGCCGATGGCCATCCAGTCGGCAAAGGCCGAGCCTCAAGACTGGCACCACGTGCAAGGACCGAGACAAGATCCGCGAATCTCGGTCCATTGACCACAGCCTGGCAGAATCTCTCCACCAGCCGACAAGCCGCCGAAAACTGTCAGTAGGGCCGCATTGTGACTTTGATTCCGCCGAAAGCTGTCAGTAGGGCCGCATGTGGCTGACTCCGGACGCGTGTTGGCTCCTTATTGGACCGCCCAGCTGGCGCCAGCCACTGCATTGGACTTTATACGGACTGCCAGCCACTACCTTGGACTTTAGCCCGACAGCCCAGGAGATCGCCCCATTATAATATTGGCCGGCAGACGATCGCCCCATTATTATAATGGCCGGAAGGCGATCGCCCGCTAGAGGACAGGACCCGGCTGACACTATATATACAAGGCTCCCAACACTTGTCCAGGGACCGAAACTCTTCTGCACTGAACCGAGATCTTGGCAGAGAAAACACTTCGACTTCCTTCGGATTACACGCAATACAGAAGCAAAACATCAAGCACTTGGCTAATCTCCAACTCTTGGCAACAGCTATCATTCGGTCTTACTTCTCCCGGCCTCTCTCCTCGAGCAGACTATCGGCAGGGACGAAGAACACCGAGCTTCGCTCAAGAGCCGGATTAACAGAGTCTTTTTACACTCATTGTATTTAGATTTCTCTCATTAATACTTGTATCCACGAATATTCGTATTAATATCATCTCGCGAGAGCATTCAAGCCCGGGCCTAACAAACCCGGCAAATCTTGTATTATTTATCTTCTCTCGGAAGTGCTCCCGCAATTGTTGTTTGTTGTCCGTCATCCAGCAGTATTAATCTTCGGATAAATATTTTGGGCAACAACACATGGACTGTGAACATCCAATCAATAAGACTCAAGATGGACGTCACGATACGCCTGATCCAGACAGATGTCCATGTACAAGCCAGCCACGGGTATTGATCAATACACGTTTGGTCTCGTACCTAATCAGCCTCACGAAGTACGTCTCGTGTGCACGGTTCAATATGAGGTCGAGACCCACATATGCTACACGTGCCCGTCCCGAAAATCCTACACATGAACGATCAGAACGTATCTGACTCCAGATATGCCAACATACAACATGACAACAAATCTCGAAGAAACGCATATCCAACAAGGATCATAAGATTTTCCAAAAGGGCAACCATAACTCGATCATGAAAGACCGACACGACCACAATGTCGTATACCGTCCAACAGCAGTTCACATCATGCTCAATAATGCATATAATAATAGCACATAAACTCCCAAGGCAGCAGCCAAGGGTCACGGAAGCATCTACTCAATAATACTCCGGACAATATCACATAAACTCCCAAGGCAGCAGCCGAGGGTCACGGAAGCATCTACTCAGGAATACTCCGGACATAGGTGCCATTTAGGTCTTATCCCCTAACACATCGGCCCAACAGATTACAGCTCAAAGAAAGAGCACATTACAAAATGTAACAAACGATGGTGCACACTCACCACATGAAATATCAACACACACGTGCAATAATGCAACATGATGATTATCATAATCTAACAATATTAATTTACCTCAAGGTGGAGACGCTAACCTTTCCACGACCAACCGCCCTGAACGAATACACAGTTTATCCGAAAAATCCAAAATGAAGTACAGTCCATAACTAATACCAAACCACCATCTCGAGTTCAATATCGACACGATAACTAACCTTGATATCCAACTTCTCATGTAATAGACCAAATTTAATTCACGTCTCCGTTTCCTCTAGACGTCTTAAAATCATATACATTATGATTTATTTTTGTCCAAACATAATATACATACCATCATTCCGACAATTCATATTCCATAATACCATTGCTATATGAATCATAAATGAAATGAAAGCGAAACCATTTATTAAACATTATGAATTGAACAAGCATAACTTGCCTTGATACCAATTCGACGAAGCCGCTATCAATCCCGCCGTCTTCATCTACAAGCTCCTCAGCTCCGACCAAGACGATTCATGCATTCTCCAACCTCAACCGCATCACAACGGTTAACATCAATGATCACTAAACGCAACCTAATGCAATAATCAATTAACGATACGTTCAATAACAATCAACAACCGAAATGACCAACTAATCGAACTCTATGGTTCAACGATATCTCGATCATACGAAACCAAACCATATCAACTCTTAACAATACGAGTACAAGCCGAAATTCGATATTCAATAGTCCTAACAATGTCTTCAACATATATTTCATATAACCGCAAGAATCGTAACAACAAAACCATAATCATCTTCATACGAATCATTCTTCAACGATAACATCAAAATCCTAATTCAAGGAGAGGATTACCCAACATACCTCTTAGAAGATGAAATACACAAGTAATCACTCGTTTTGAATAACACGGTGCGAAGAAATTGACGAAAGGAAAGGGTACCGATTCAACCTCCTTCGAAAGTTCATTCCTAAATCACAATAATATCAATTCAATCACCATTCATACGAAAAAGCATAGAATTTCCCAAGTTCTACTCATTGAGACATTTCATCGAACACTTTGAAGGCATAATCCGATTTAATCGTTTAACGAAGAAATACTCGAATTTGTTCCACAAAACTTCAAGAGTATTGAATGATTACGAGTATACAATCAAGTTCTATCAATAATCTGAATCAAAACGAACCAAATCGGCCAAAACACCAAGAAACCTCAAGAACATCCAAAAACCAAAAGTTCATGTGTTCTTACCTTCGATCCGGGTGGAAGATGATGTTAAACACGAATCCAACTTCCAAAATATGTTGCTACGAGATGTTCTTACTGAAATCCATCCATTTATGGTGAAAAATCGCGGAAGGAACGAAGAAAATGAAAAATGCCCAAGATGACTCGGTCCAGGCCTTATATAGGCTGAGTCCTGTCGGCACGTTACGGCCGTAATCGGCCGTGGCTTACGTACGTAACCGGCCGTGGCCTACCCTACTGTCCATTTTTGCCGAAAACCTTACGTACGTAACCGACAGCTGGCTTACGTACGTAACTGGCCCTTACGGCCGTAACCGGACACATCCTTACGTACGTTATCGGCCAGTCCTTGCCCCCAGCGAGTCACTGCCGACCGCGATCGGCCATCCCTACGAGTCACTGCCGACCATGCTCGTCCACTACAGGTCCTCTCGGCCACGACTCGGCCAGTCACCCCGTAACGTACGTAACACTTATTCCGTTGTGTACGTAATACGTACGTTGACTTGCTACAGTATTATACTCGTATTACGTATGTAACACACCCTGTATAACGTACGTACCTCCATCCGTTGACTCACCTGTCCACATCCGCGCCGAAAGCTGCTGACACCGGGCCCAATTGTCCGATTCCTCTTGTTACGTACGTAATACCTTGCGCATAACGTACGTAAATCGTACCAACTTAGCGTACGTTTGCCTATAACCTTAACGTACGTAATGGCCTTATGTACTTAGCCAAAATCCAACTGTTTTGGTCCATCTCGACATACCGGATACGAACATACGGCACACTAAATACACATATACACAACCCAAAATATTCTCATACGGTACGTCTGATGCATGATATCCTCAATTACAACTGTCGACCAAGTACGGCAATCATACAAATACTCATACGGTATATTCGACATCGAAAAAACACACCAAGCATGTAATATCCTTGAATCAAAATAACCTCGATAGACATACTGGCACGACTATCACGGTTTCTAAAATTATCAACCGAGAATACCGACGACACGGTAAACTCCAAAAACATCAATTAAGGGCTATTAACCAAGAATACCAACGGTGAGACAACTCCCAAACAGAATCAATAAGGATCAATAACGAACGAGATTACCAATGACAGGGTGAACTCCAAACGAGATTAATAAAGGATCGATATCAATGAGTTGACCATCGATATGGTAACTCTGAACGAGATTAGTAAAGGTTCAACGACGACCGATACACGAGAGAATAAAATCGTCGACCATATATGAATCATATATACGGAATTACAAAGACAACCCGAATTCCGAACAGATATGATTATACATGGACTGTGAACAACCAATCAATAAGACTCAAGATGGACGTCACGATACGCCCGATCCGGACAGATGTCCATGTACAAGCTAGCCATGGGTATTGATCAATACACGTTTGGTCTCGTACCTAATCAGCCTCACGAAGTACGTCTCGTGTGCACGGTTTAATATGAGGTCGAAACCAACATATGCTACACGTGCCCGTCCCGAAAATCCTACACATGAACGATCATAACGTATCTGACTCCAGATATGCCAACATACAACATGACAACAAATCTCAAAGAAACGCATATCCAACAAGGATCAGAAGATTTTCCAAAAGGGCAACCAAACTCGATCATGAAAGACCGACACGACCACAATGTCGTATACCGTCCAACAACTGTTCACAGCATGCTCAATAATGCATATAATAATAGAACATAAACTCCCAAGGCAGCAGCCAAGGGTCACGGAAGCATCTACTCAAGAATACTCCGGACAATATCACATAAACTCCCAAGGCAGCAGCCGAGGGTCACGGAAGCATCTACTCAGGAATACTCCGGACATAGGTGCCATTTAGGTCTTATCCCCTAACACATCGGCCCAACAGATTACAGCTCAAAGAAAGAGCACCTTACAAAATGTAACAAACGATGGTGCACACTCACCACATGAAATATCAACACACACGTGCAATAATGCAACATGATGATTATCATAATCTAACAATATTAATTTACCTCAAGGTGGAGACGCTAACCTTTCCATGACCAACCGCCCTGAACGAATACACAGTTTATCCGAAAAATCCAAAATGAAGTACAGTCTATAACTAATACCAAACCACCATCTCGAGTTCAATATCGACACGATAACTAACCTTGATATCCAACTTCTCATGTAATAGACCAAATGTAATTCACGTCTCCGTTTCCTCTAGACGTCTTAAAATCATATACATTATGATTTAGTTTAGTCCAAACATAATATACATACCATCATTCCGACAATTCATATTCCATAATACCATTGCTATATGAATCATAAATGAAATGAAAGCAAAACCATTTATTAAACATTATGAATTGAACAAGCATAACTTGCCTTGATACCAATTCGACGAAGCCGCTATCAATCCCGCCGTCTTCATCTACAAGCTCCTCAACCCCGACCAAGACGATTCATGCATTCTCCAACCTCAACCGCATCACAACGATTAACATCAATGATCACTAAACGCAACCTAATTCAATAATCAATTAACGATACGTTCAATAACAATCAACAACCGAAATGACCAACTAATCAAACTCTATGGTTCAACGATATCTCGATCATACGAAACCAAACCATATCAACTCTTAACAATACGAATACAAGCCGAAATTCGATATTCAATAGTCCTAACAATGTCTTCAACATATATTTCATATAACCGCAAGAATCGTAACAACAAAACCATAATCATCTTCATACGAATCATTCTTCAACGATAACATAAAAATCCTAATTCAAGGAGAGGATTACCCAACATACCTCTTAGAAGATGAAATACACAAGTAATCACTCGTTTTGAATAACACGGTGCGAAGAAATTGATGAAAGGAAAGGGTACCGATTCAACCTCCTTCAAAAGTTCATTCCTAAATCACAATAATATCAATTCAATCACCATTCATACGAAAAAGCTTAGAATTTCCCAAGTTCTACTCATTGAGACATTTCATCGAACACTTTGAAGGCATAATCCGATTTAATCGTTTAACGAAGAAATACTCGAATTTGTTCCACAAAACTTCAAGAGTATTGAATGATTACGAGTATACAATCAAGTTCTATCAATAATCTGAATCAGAACGAACCAAATCGGCCAAAACACCAAGAAACCTCAAGAACATCCAAAAATCAAAAGTTCATGTGTTCTTACCTTCGATCCGGGTGGAAGATGATGTTAAACACGAATCCAACTTCCAAAATATGTTGCTACGAGATGTTCTTACTCAAATCCATCCATTTATGGTGAAAAATCGCGGAAGGAACGAAGAAAATGAAAAATGCCCAAGATGACTCGGTCCAGGCCTTATATAGGCCGAGTCCTGTCGGCACGTTACGACCGTAATCGGCCGTGGCTTACGTACGTAACCGGCCGTGGCCTACCCTACTGTCCATTTTTGCCGACAACCTTACGTACGTAACCGACAGCTGGCTTACGTACGTAACTGGCCCTTACGGCCGTAACCGGACACATCCTTATGTATGTTATCGGCCAGTCCTTGCCCCCAGCGAGTCACTGCCGACCGCGATCGGCCATCCCTACGAGTCACTGCCGACCATGCTCGGCCACTACAGGTCCTCTCGGCCACGACTCGGCCAGCCACCCCGTAACGTACGTAACACTTATTCCGTTGTGTACGTAATACGTACGTTGACTTGCTACAGTATTATACTCGTAATACGTATGTAATACACCCTGTATAACGTATGTAACTCCATCCGTTGACTCACCTGTCCACATCCGCGCCGAAAGCTGCCGACACCGGGCCCAATTGTCCGATTCCTCTTGTTACGTACGTAATACCTTACGCATAACGTCCGTAAATCGTACCAACTTAGCGTACGTTAGCCTATAAACTTAACGTACGTAATGGCCTTATGTACTTAGCCAAAATCCAACTGTTCCGGTCCATCTCGACATACCGGATACAAACATACGGCACACTAAATACACATATAAACAACCCAAAATATTCTCATACGGTACGTCTGATGCATGATATCCTCAATTACAACTGTCGACCAAGTACGGCAATCATACAAATACTCATACGGTATATCCGACATCGAAAAAACACACCAAGCATGTAATATCGTTGAATCAAAATAACCTCGATAGACATACTGGCACGATTATCACGGTTTCTAAAATTATCAACCGAGAATACCGACGACACGGTAAACTCCAATAACATCAATTAAGGACTATTAACCAAGAATACCAACGGTGAGACAACTCCCAAACAGAATCAATAAGGATCAATAACGAACGAGATTACCAATGACAGGGTGAACTCCCAACGAGATTAATAAAGAATCGATATCAATGAGTTGACCATCGATATGGTAACTCTGAACGAGATTAGTAAAGGTTCAACGACGACCGATACACGAGAGAATAAAATCATCGACCATATATGAATCATATATACGGAATTACAAAGACAACCCGAATTCCGAACAGATACGATTATACATGGACTGTGAACAACCAATCAATAAGACTCAAGATGGACGTCACGATACGCCCGATCCGGACAGATGTCCATGTACAAGCTAGCCATGGGTATTGATCAATACACGTTTGGTCTCGTACCTAATCAGCCTCACGAAGTACGTCTCGTGTGCACGGTTCAATATGAGGTCGAAACCAACATATGCTACACATGCCCGTCCCAAAAATCCTACACATGAACGATCATAACGTATCTGACTCCAGATATGCCAACATACAACATGACAACAAATCTCGAAGAAACACATATCCAACAAGGATCAGAAGATTTTCCAAAAGGGCAACCATAACTCGATCATGAAAGACCGACACGACCACAATGTCGTATACCATCCAACAACAGTTCACATCATGCTCAATAATGCATATAATAATAGCACATAAACTCCCAAGGCAGCAGCCAAGGGTCACGGAAGCATCTACTCAAGAATACTCCGGACAATATCACATAAACTCCCAAGGCAGCAGCCGAGGGTCACGGAAGCATCTACTCAGGAATACTCCGGACATAGGTGCCATTTAGGTCTTATCCCCTAACACATCGGCCCAACAGATTACAGCTCAAAGAAAGAGCACCTTACAAAATGTAACAAACGATGGTGCACACTCACCACATGAAATATCAACACACACGTGCAATAATGCAACATGATGATTATCATAATCTAACAATATTAATTTACCTCAAGGTGGAGACGCTAACCTTTCCATGACCAACCGCCCTGAACGAATACACAGTTTATCCGAAAAATCCAAAATGAAGTACAATCTATAACTAATACCAAACAACCATCTCGAGTTCAATATCGACACGATAACTAACCTTGATATCCAACTTCTCATGTAATAGACCAAATTTAATTCACGTCTCCATTTCCTCTAGACGTCTTAAAATCATATACATTATGATTTAGTTTAGTCCAAACATAATATACATACCATCATTCCGACAATTCATATTCCATAATACCATTGCTATATGAATCATAAATGAAATGAAAGCGAAACCATTTATTAAACATTATGAATTGAACAAGCATAACTTGCCTTGATACCAATTCGACGAAGCCGCTATCAATCCCGCCGTCTTCATCTACAAGCTCCTCAGCCCCGACCAAGACGATTCATGCATTCTCCAACCTCAACCGCATCACAACGGTTAACATCAATGATCACTAAACGCAACCTAATGCAATAATCAATTAACGATACGTTCAATAACAATCAACAACCGAAATGACCAACTAATCAAACTCTATGGTTCAACGATATCTCGATCATACGAAACCAAACCATATCAACTCTTAACAATACGAATACAAGCCGAAATTCGATATTCAATAGTCCTAACAATGTCTTCAACATATATTTCATATAACCGCAATAATCGTAACAACAAAACCATAATCATCTTCATACGAATCATTCTTCAACGATAACATCAAAATACTAATTCAAGGAGAGGATTACCCAACATACCTCTTAGAAGATGAAATACACAAGTAATCACTCGTTTTGAATAACACGGTGCGAAGAAATTGACGAAAGGAAAGGGTACCGATTCAACCTCCTTCAAAAGTTCATTCCTAAATCACAATAATATCAATTCAATCACCATTCATACGAAAAAGCATAGAATTTCCCAAGTTCTACTCATTGAGACATTTCATCGAACACTTTGAAGGCATAATCCGATTTAATCGTTTAACGAAGAAATACTCGAATTTGTTCCACAAAACTTCAAGAGTATTGAATGATTACGAGTATACAATCAAGTTCTATTAATAATCTGAATCAAAACGAACCAAATCGGCCAAAACACCAAGAAACCTCAAGAACATCCAAAAACCAAAAGTTCATGTGTTCTTACCTTCGATCCGGGTGGAAGATGATGTTAAACACGAATCCAACTTCCAAAATATGTTGCTACGAGATGTTCTTACTCAAATCCATCCATTTATGGTGAAAAATCGCGGAAGGAACGAAGAAAATGAAAAATGCCCAAGATGACTCGGTCCAGGCCTTATATAGGCCGAGTCCTGTCGGCACGTTACGACCGTAATCGGCCGTGGCTTACGTACGTAACCGGCCGTGGCCTACCCTACTGTCCATTTTTGCCGACAACCTTACGTACGTAACCGACAGCTGGCTTACGTACGTAACTGGCCCTTACGGCCGTAACCGGACACAGCCTTACGTACGTTATCGGCCAGTCCTTGCCCCCAGTGAGTCACTGTCGACCGCGATCGGCCATCCCTATGAGTCACTGCCGACCATGCTCGGCCACTACAGGTCCTCTCGGCCACGACTCGGCCAGCCACCCCGTAACGTACGTAACACTTATTCTGTTGTGTACGTAATACGTATGTTGACTTGCTACAGTATTATACTCGTATTACGTATGTAATACACCCTGTATAACGTATGTAACTCCATCCGTTGACTCACCTGTCCACATCCGCGCCGAAAGCTGCCGACACCGGGCCCAATTGTCTGATTCCTCTTGTTACGTACGTAATACCTTACGCATAACGTACGTAAATCGTACCAACTTAGCGTACGTTAGCCTATAAACTTAACGTACGTAATGGCCTTATGTACTTAGCAAAAATTCAACTGTTCCGGTCCATCTCGACATACCGGATACGAACATACGGCACACTAAATACACATATACTCAACCCAAAATATTCTCATACAGTACGTCTGATGCACGATATCCTCAATTACAACTGTCGACCAAGTACGGCAATCATACAAATACTCATACGGTTTATCCGACATCGAAAAAACACACCAAGCATGTAATATCCTTGAATCAAAATAACCTCGATAGACATACTGGCACGACTATCACGGTTTCTAAAAATTATCAACCGAGAATACCGACGACACGGTAAACTCCAATAACATCAATTAAGGACTATTAACCAAGAATACCAACGGTGAGACAACTCCCAAACAGAATCAATAAGGATCAATAACGAATGAGATTACCAATGACAGGGTGAACTCCAAACGAGATTAATAAAGGATCGATATCAATGAGTTGACCATCGATATGGTAACTCTGAACGAGATTAGTAAAGGTTCAACAACGACCGATACACGAGAGAATAAAATCGTCGACCATATACGAATCATATATACGGAATTACAAAGACAACCTGAATTCCAAACAGATACGATTATACATGGACTGTGAACAACCAATCAATAAGACTCAAGATGGACGTCACGATACGCCCGATCCGGACAGATGTCCATGTACAAGCCAGCCATGGGTATTGATCAATACACGTTTGGTCTCGTACCTAATCAGCCTCACGAAGTACGTCTCGTGTGCACGGTTCAATATGAGGTCGAAACCAACATATGCTACACGTGCCCGTCCCGAAAATCCTACACATGAACGATCATAACGTATCTGACTCCAGATATGCCAACATACAACATGACAACAAATCTCGAAGAAACGCATATCCAACAAGGATCAGAAGATTTTCCAAAAGGGCAACCATAACTCGATCATGAAAGACCGACACGACCACAATGTCGTATACCGTCCAACAACAGTTCACAGCATGCTCAATAATGCATATAATAATAGCACATAAACTCCCAAGGCAGCAGCCAAGGGTCACGGAAGCATCTACTCAAGAATACTGTGGACAATATCACATAAACTCCCAAGGCAGCAGCCGAGGTCACGGAAGCATCTACTCAGGAATACTCCGGACATAGGTGCCATTTAGGTCTTATCCCCTAACACATCGGCCCAACAGATTACAGCTCAAAGAAAGAGCACTTTACAAAATGTAACAAACGATGGTGCACACTCACCACTTGAAATATCAACACACACGTGCAATGATGCAACATGATGATTATCACAATCTAACAATATTAATTTACCTCAAGGTGGAGACGCTAACCTTTCCACGACCAACCGCCCTGAACGAATACACAGTTTATCCGAAAAATCCAAAATGAAGTACAGTCCATAACTAATACCAAACCACCATCTCGAGTTCAATATCGACACGATAACTAACCTTGATATCCAACTTCTCATGTAATAGACCAAATTTAATTCACGTCTCCGTTTCCTCTAGACGTCTTAAAATCATATACATTATGATTTATTTTAGTCCAAACATAATATACATACCATCATTCCAACAATTCATATTCGATAATACCATTGCTATATGAATCATAAATGAAATGAAAGCGAAACCATTTATTAAACATTATGAATTGAACAAGCATAACTTGCCTTGATACCAATTCGACGAAGCCGCTATCAATCCCGCCGTCTTCATCTACAAGCTCCTCAGCCCCGACCAAGACGATTCATGCATTCTCCAACCTCAACCGCATCACAACGGTTAACATCAATGATCACTAAACGCAACCTAATGCAATAATCAATTAACGATACGTTCAATAACAATCAACAACCGAAATGACCAACTAATCAAACTCTATGGTTCAACGATATCTCGATCATACGAAACCAAACCATATCAACTCTTAACAATACGAATACAAGCCGAAATTCGATATTCAATAGTCCTAACAATGTCTTCAACATATATTTCATATAACCGCAAGAATCGTAACAACAAAACCATAATCATCTTCATACGAATCATTCTTCAACGATAACATCAAAATCCTAATTCAAGGAGAGGATTACCCAACATACCTCTTAGAAGATGAAATACACAAGTAATCACTCGTTTTGAATAACACGGTGCGAAGAAATTGACGAAAGGAAAGGGTACCGATTCAACCTCCTTCGAAAGTTCATTCCTAAATCACAATAATATCAATTCAATCACCATTCATACGAAAAAGCATAGAATTTACCAAGTTCTACTCATTGAGACATTTCATCGAACACTTTGAAGGCATAATCCGATTTAATCGTTTAACGAAGAAATACTCGAATTTGTTCCACAAAACTTCAAGAGTATTGAATGATTACGAGTATACAATCAAGTTCTATCAATAATCTGAATCAAAACAAACCAAATCGGCCAAAACACCGAGAAACCTCAAGAACATCCAAAAACCAAAAGTTCATGTGTTCTTACCTTCGATCCGGGTGGAAGATGATGTTAAACACGAATCCAACTTCCAAAATATGTTGCTACGAGATGTTCTAACTCAAATCCATCCATTTATGGTGAAAAATCGCGGAAGGAACGAAGAAAATGAAAAATGCCCAAGATGACTCGGTCCAGGCCTTATATAGGCTGAGTCCTGTCGGCACGTTACGGCCGTAATCGGCCGTGGCTTACGTACGTAACCGGCCGTGGCCTACCCTACATCCCATTTTGCGAAAACCTTACGACGTGGCAAGCGGTGGCTTACGTACGTAACTGGCCCTTACGGCCGTAACCGGACACATCCTTACGTACGTTATCGGCCAGTCCTTGCCCCCAGCGAGTCACTGCCGACCGCGATCGGCCATCCCTACGAGTCACTGCCGACCATGCTCGGCCACTACAGGTCCTCTAGGCCACGACTCGGACAGCCACCCCGTAACGTACGTAACACTTATTCCGTTGTGTACGTAATACGTACGTTGACTTGCTACAGTATTATACTCGTATTACGTATGTAATACACCCTGTATAACGTACGTAACCCCATCCGTTGACTCACCTGTCCACATCCGCGCCGAAAGCTGCCGACACCAGGCCCAATTGTCCGATTCCTCTTGTTACGTACGTAATACCTTACGCATAACGTACGTAAATCGTACCAACTTAGCGTACGTTAGCCTATAAACTTAACGTACGTAATGGCCTTATGTACTTAGCCAAAATCCAACTGTTCCGGTCCATCTCGACATACCGGATACGAACATACGACACACTAAATACATATATACACAACCCAAAATATTCTCATACGGTACGTCTGATGCATGATATCCTCAATTACAACTGTCGACCAAGTACAACAATCATACAAATACTCATACGGTATATCCGACATCGAAAAAACACACCAAGCATGTAATATCCTTGAATCAAAATAACCTCGATAGACATACTGGCACGAATATCATGGTTTCTAAAATTATCAACCGAGAATACCGACGACACGGTAAACTCCAATAACATCAATTAAGGACTATTAACCAAGAATACCAACGGTGAGACAACTCCCAAACAGAATCAATAAGGATCAATAACGAACGAGATTACCAATGACAGGGTGAACTCCAAACGAGATTAATAAAGGATCGATATCAATGAGTTGACCATCGATATGGTAACTCTGAACGAGATTAGTAAAGGTTCAACGACGACCGATACACGAGAGAATAAAATCGTCGACCATATATGAATCATATATACGGAATTACAAAGACAACCCGAATTCCGAACAGATACGATTATACATGGACTGTGAACAACCAATCAATAAGACTCAAGATGGACGTCACGATACCCCGATCCGGACAGATGTCCATGTACAAGCTAGCCATGGGTATTGATCAATACACGTTTGGTCTCGTACCTAATCAGCCTCACGAAGTACGTCTCGTGTGCACGGTTCAATATGAGGTCGAAACCAACATATGCTACACGTTCCCGTCTCGAAAATCCTACACATGAACGATCATAACGTATCTGACTCCAGATATGCCAACATACAACATGACAACAAATCTCGAAGAAACGCATATCCAACAAGGATCAGAAGATTTTCCAAAAGGGCAACCATAACTCGATCATGAAAGACCGACACGACCACAATGTCGTATACCGTCCGACAACAGTTCACAGCATGCTCAATAATGCACATAAACTCCCAAGGCAGCAGCCAAGGGTCACGGAAGCATCTACTCAAGAATACTCCGGACAATATCACATAAACTCCCAAGGCAGCAGCCGAGGGTAACGGAAGCATCTACTCAGGAATACTCCGGACATAGGTGCAATTTAGGTCTTATCCCCTAACACATCGGCCCAACAGATTACATCTCAAAGAAAGAGCACCTTACAAAATGTAACAAACGATGGTGCACACTCACCACATGAAATATCAACACACACGTGCAATAATGCAACATGATGATTATCATAATCTAACAATATTAATTTACCTCAAGGTGGAGACGCTAACCTTTCCATGACCAACCGCCCTGAACGAATACACAGTTTATCCGAAAAATCCAAAATGAAGTACAGTCTATAACTAATACCAAACCACCATCTCGAGTTCAATATCGACACGATAACTAACCTTGATATCCAACTTCTCATGTAATAGACCAAATTTAATTCACGTCTCCGTTTCCTCTAGACGTCTTAAAATCATATATATTATGATTTATTTTAGTCCAAACATAATATACATACCATCATTCCGACAATTCATATTCCATAATACCATTGCTATATGAATCATAAATGAAATGAAAGCGAAACCATTTATTAAACATTATGAATTGAACAAGCATAACTTTCCTTGATACCAATTCGACGAAGCCGCTATCAATCCCGCCGTCTTCATCTACAAGCTCCTCAGCCCCAACCAAGACGATTCATGCATTCTCCAACCTCAACCGCATCACAACGGTAACATCAATGATCACTAAACGCAACCTAATGCAATAATCAATTAACGATACGTTCAATAACAATCAACAACCGAAATGACCAACTAATCAAACTCTATGGTTCAACGATATCTCGATCATACGAAACCAAACCATATCAACTCTTAATAATACGAATACAAGCCGAAATTCGATATTCAATAGTCCTAACAATGTCTTCAACATATATTTCATATAACCGCTAGAATCGTAACAACAAAACCATAATCATCATCATACGAATCATTCTTGAACGATAACATCAAAATCCTAATTCAAGGAGAGGATTACCCAACATACCTCTTAGAAGATGATATACACAAGTAATCACTCGTTTTGAATAACACGGTGCGAAGAAATTGACGAAAGGAAAGGGTACCGATTCAACCTCCTTCAAAAGTTCATTCCTAAATCACAATAATATCAATTCAATCACCATTCATACGAAAAAGCATAGAATTTCCCAAGTTCTACTCATTGAGACATTTCATCGAACACTTTGAAGGCATAATCCGATTTAATCGTTTAACGAAGAAATACTCGAATTTGTTCCACAAAACTTCAAGAGTATTGAATGATTACGAGTATACAATCAAGTTCTATCAATAATCTGAATCAAAACGAACCAAATCGGCCAAAACACCAAGAAACCTCAAGAACATCCAAAAACCAAAAGTTCATGTGTTCTTACCTTCGATCCGGGTGGAAGATGATGTTAAACACAAATCCAACTTCCAAAATATGTTGCTACGAGATGTTCTTACTCAAATCTATCCATTTATGGTGAAAAATCGCGGAAGGAACGAAGAAAATGAAAAATGCCCAAGATGACTCGGTCCAGGCCTTATATAGGCCGAGTCCTGTCGGCACGTTACGACCGTAATCGGCCGTGGCTTACGTACGTAACCGGCCGTGGCCTACCCTACTGTCCATTTTTGCCGACAACCTTACGTACGTAACCGACAGCTGGCTTACGTACGTAATTGGACCTTACGGCCGTAACCGGACACATCTTTACGTACGTTATCGGCCAGTCCTTGCCCCCAGCGAGTCACTGCCGACCGCGATCGGCCATCCCTACGAGTCACTGCCGACCATGCTCGGCCACTACAGGTCCTCTCGGCCACGACTCGGCCAGCCACCCCATAACGTACGTAACACTTATTCCGTTGTGTACGTAATACGTACGTTGACTTGCTACAGTATTATACTCGTATTACGTATGTAATACACCCTGTATAACGTATGTAACTCCATCCGTTGACTCACCTATCCACATCTGCGCCGAAAGTTGCCGACACCGGGCCCAATTGTCCGATTCCTCTTGTTACGTACGTAATACCTTACGCATAACGTACGTAAATCGTACCAACTTAGCGTACGTTAGCCTATAAACTTAACGTACGTAATGGCCTTATGTACTTAGCCAAAATCTAACTGTTCCGGTCCATCTCGACATACCGGATACGAACATACGGCACACTAAATACACATATACTCAACCCAAAATATTCTCATACAGTACGTCTGATGCACGATATCCTCAATTACAACTGTCGACCAAGTACGGCAATCATACAAATACTCATACGGTTTATCCGATATCGAAAAAACACACCAAGCATGTAATATCCTTGAATCAAAATAACCTCGATAGACATACTGACACGACTATCACGGTTTCTAAAATTATCAACCGAGAATACCGACGACACGGTAAACTCCAATAACATCAATTAAGGACTATTAACCAAGAATACCAACGGTGAGACAACTCCCAAACAGAATCAATAAGGATCAATAACGAACGAGATTACCAATGACAGGGTGAACTCCAAACGAGATTAATAAAGGGTAGATATCAATGAGTTGACCATCGATATGGTAACTCTGAACGAGATTAGTAAAGGTTCAACGACGACCGATACACGAGAGAATAAAATCGTCGACCATATACGAATCATATATACGGAATTACAAAGACAACCCGAATTCCGAACAGATACGATTATACATGGACTGTGAACAACCAATCAATAAGACTCAAGATGGACGTCACGATACGCCCGATCCGGACAGATGTCCATGTACAAGCCAGCCATGGGTATTGACGAATACACGTTTGGTCTCGTACCTAATCAGCCTCACGAAGTACGTCTCGTGTGCACGGTTCAATATGAGGTCGAAACCAACATATGCTACACGTGCCCGTCCCGAAAATCCTACACATGAACAATCATAATGTATCTGACTCCAGATATGCCAACATACAACATGACAACAAATCTCGAAGAAACACATATCCAACAAGGATCAGAAGATTTTCCAAAAGGGCAACCATAACTCGATCATGAAAGACCGACACGACCACAATGTCGTATACCGTCCAACAACAGTTCACAGCATGCTCAATAATGCATATAATAATAGCACATAAACTCCCAAGGCAGTAGCCAAGGGTCACGGAAGCATCTACTCAAGAATACTCTGGACAATATCACATAAACTCCCAAGGCAGCAGCCGAGGGTCACGGAAGCATCTACTCAGGAATACTCCGGACATAGGTGCCATTTAGGTCTTATCCCCTAACACATCGGCCCAACAGATTACAGCTCAAAGAAAGAGCACCTTACAAAATGTAACAAACGATGGTGCACACTCACCACATGAAATATCAACACACACGTGCAATAATGCAACATGATGATTATCATAATCTAACAATATTAATTTACCTCAAGGTGGAGACGCTAACCGTTCCATGACCAACCGCCCTGAACGAATACACAGTTTATCCGAAAAATCCAAAATGAAGTACAGTCTATAACTAATACCAAACCACCATCTCGAGTTCAATATCGACACGATAACTAACCTTGATATCCAACTTCTCATGTAATAGACCAAATTTAATTCACGTCTCCGTTTCCTCTAGACGTCTTAAAATCATATACATTATGATTAATTTTAGTCCAAATATAATATACATACCATCATTCCGACAATTCATATTCCATAATACCATTGCTATATGAATCATAAATGAAATGAAAGCGAAACCATTTATTAAACATTATGAATTGAACAAGCATAACTTGCCTTGATACCAATTCGACGAAGCCGCTATCAATCCCGCCGTCTTCATCTACAAGCTCCTCAGTCCCGACCAAGACGATTCATGCATTCTCCAACCTCAACCGCATCACAATGGTTAACATCAATGATCACTAAACGCAACCTAATGCAATAATCAATTAACGATACGTTCAATAACAATCAACAACCGAAATGACCAACTAATCAAACTCTATGGTTCAATGATATCTCGATCATACGAAACCAAACCATATCAACTCTTAACAATACGAATACAAGACGAAATTCGATATTCAATAGTCCTAACAATGTCTTCAACATATATTTCATATAACCGCAAGAATCGTAACAACAAAACCATAATCATCTTCAGACGAATAATTCTTCAAGGATAACATCAAAATCCTAATTCAAGGAGAGGATTACCCAACATACCTCTTAGAAGATGAAATACACAAGTAATCACTCGTTTTGAATAACACGGTGCGAAGAAATTGACGAAAGGAAAGGGTACCGATTCAACCTCCTTCAAAAGTTCATTCCTAAATCACAATAATATCAATTCAATCACCATTCATACGAAAAAGCATAGAATTTCCCAAGTTCTACTCATTGAGACATTTCATCGAACACTTTGAAGGCATAATCCGATTTAATCGTTTAACGAAGAAATACTTGAATTTGTTCCACAAAACTTCAAGAGTATTGAATGATTACGAGTATACAATCAAGTTCTATCAATAATCTGAATCAAAACGAACCAAATCGGCCAAAACACCAAGAAACCTCAAGAACATCCAAAAACCAAAAGTTCATGTGTTCTTACCTTCGATCCGGGTGGAAGATGATGTTAAACACGAATCCAACTTCCAAAATATGTTGCTACGAGATGTTCTTACTCAAATCCATCCATTTATGGTGAAAAATCGCGGAAGGAACAAAGAAAATGAAAAATGCCCAAGATGACTCGGTCCAGACCTTATATAGGCCGAGTCCTGTCGGCACGTTACGGCCGTAATCGGCCGTGGCTTACGTACGTAACCGGCCGTGGCCTACCCTACTGTCCATTTTTGCCGACAACCTTACGTACGTAACCGACAGCTGGCTTACGTACGTAACTGGCCCTTACAGCCGTAACCGGACACATCCTTACGTATGCTATCGGCCAGTCCTTGCCCCCAGCGAGTCACTGCCGACCGCGATCGGCCATCCCTACGAGTCACTGCCGACCATGCTCGGCCACTACAGGTCCTCTCGGCCACGACTCGGCCAGCCACCCCGTAACGTACGTAACACTTATTCCGTTGTGTACGTAATACGTACGTTGACTTGCTACAGTATTATACTTGTATTACGTATGTAATACACCGTGTATAACGTACGTAACTCCATCCGTTGACTCACCTGTCCACATCCGCGCCGAAAGCTGCCGACAGCGGGCCCAATTGTCCGATTCCTTTTGTTACGTACGTAATACCTTACGCATAACATACGTAAATCGTACCAACTTAGCGTACGTTAGCCTATAAACTTAACGTACGTAATGGCCTTATGTACTTAGCCAAAATCCAACTGCTCCGGTCCATCTCGACATACCGGATACGAAGATACGGCACACTAAATACACATATACTCAACCCAAATATTCTCATACGGTACGTCTGATGCACGATATCCTCAATTACAACTGTCGACCAAGTACGACAATCATACAAATACTCATACGGTATATCCGACATCGAAAAAACACACCAAGCATGTAATATCCTTGAATCAAAATAACCTCGATAGACATACTGGCACGACTATCACGGTTTCTAAAATTATCCACTCATATCGTGTCGGTCCCACTCTGTACAGTACAACCCAGATAAAATAATGCGAAAAATTCATAGTGAAATTCTAGGATATTACATATATACCCACTTAAATAAGTTTCGTCCTCGAAACTCAACACCTGTCATAATCAGTATCTAAGTCCCGAAATATCTCAAAATCACGACACCATACTCAAATAATCATCATCAAAACTGAAATAACTGAAAGAACATACTTACAGGTCCGTGAAGTCGATGATCTTCCATGATACCAGCATACGACTCCCATACAAAGGCTCAACACACTAACAACACACCAGCATCGCAAATACAGCAATTTGAAAATATTTCAAAAATTTTGAAACCTCCAAAATCGGTTTGACTCAAAAGTCAGAAAATCATTTTCAAAAGTCACGCTACTATCGCACCGATAGAGCCACATAACACACACGCCCGGGTTTTATGAAACCCAAGCTATGGTACCATCTTCTATAACACCCCCAAAACCAAACGGGAATATTACAGCGCCGTGGGCCCCAAATTGGAACCCACAAGGCTAAAATCATTTTCGCAAATGTTTAAAAATGCCAAAAGGCCCTTTTGAAGTACACACACACAGCGGATAAAAACACAGTTCAGAAGAATACCGAAAAGCCATTTAGAAACATACACACACAGCGGATAAAAACATAATTAAATACATTTGCAGCGGAATTAGAAAAATAGAAAAGAATACACAATCCCAACAATCACGCCATAGCCAGTATCACCGGAAAGTACATCCCTTCACGACCGCTACTAGCTCCAACTCCGAGTACCTAAAAGATAAAGCCCACGACGGGGTCAGCCATAATACTCAACAATGATAATGATCAAATCACAAAAACAATACATATAAATGTAATCACAAGGCAAGAATAAATCCAGTGTAACCTTACTGATCCATCATAGTCCATATCAAATCAGTTCTTACCATAATCCACGTCCCGCGTCCTTAAGTAATGAATGAATTCAAAAGTAATCACCTGTACTATATCCGAAACACTACCAAGATTTCCAAACATAAACATATCTTGAGTATAGAATAATCTGGCCAAGTTCGATTCTGCCGGCTGGGTCGCCCAAACGGATCCCAATCCTAATAAAAACCGATATCACACGATACATCTGCAAATCAATTGTCCCGAAACAATGGCGAGTCCCGGATATCAATACAAATCATGAATGCTCACACAATTAATAATGATAAACAATCAATGCATCACAACGAAAATATCAATGACATGATATTTCCACACAAGATCGACAAAGGATCAACCACGAACGAGAATACCATGATGTGGTAACTCCAACAAGATCAATGAAGAATCAATAACCAAGAATACCGGGAATACGGCAAATCCCAAAAAGATCAACAAAAGGTCAACAACTGAGAATACCGACGACACGGTAAGGATCAATGAAGAATCAATAACCGAGAATACCGATGACACGGTAAGGATCAATGAAGAATCAATAACCGAGAATACCGACGATACGGCAAACTCCAACAAGATCAATAAGAGTCCACAACCAGAAATACCAACGATACGATAAGCTTCAATAAGAACAATAAAGGGTCAACAACCGAGAATACTGACGACACAGTAAACTCTAACAAGATCAATAAGGACCAACAACCGGGAATACCAACGATACGGTAAACTCCAACAAGAGCAATAAGGAATCGACAACCTAGAATACCGACGACACGGTAAACTCCAATAACATCAATCAAGGACAAATAACCAAGAATACCAACGGTGAGACAACTCCCAAACAGAATCAATAAGGATCAATAACGAACGAGATTACCAATGATAGGGTGAACCCCAAATGAGATTAATAAAGGATCGATATCAATGAGTTGACCATTGATATGGTAACTCCGAACAAGATTAGTAAAGGTTCAACGGCGACCGAAACATAAGAGAATAAAATCGTCGACCATATACGGATCATATATACGGAATTACAAAGACAACCCGAATTCCGAACAGATACGATTATACATGGTCTGTGAACAACCAATCAATAAGACTCAAGATCGACGTCACGATACGCCCGATCCGGATAGGTGTCCGTGTACAAGCCAGCCACGGGTATTGATCAATACACGTCTGGTCTCGTACCTAATCAGTCTTACGAAGTACGTCTCGTGCGCACGGTTCAATATGAGGTCGAAACCAACATATGCTACACGTGCCCGTCCCGAAAATCCTACACATGAATGATCAGAACGTATCTGACTCCAGATATGCCTAGATACAACATGACAACAAATCTCGAAGAAACGCATATCCAACAAGGATCAGAAGATTTTCCAAAAGGGCAACCATAACTCGATCATGAAAGACCGACACGACCACAATGTCATATACCGTCCGACAACAGTTCATAGCATGCTCAATAATGCATATAATAATAGCACATAAACTCCCAAGGCAGCAGCCAAAGGTCACAGAAGCATCTACTCAGGAATACTCCGGACAATATCACATAAACTCCCAAGGCAGCAGCCGAGGGTCACGGAAGCATCTACTCAGGAATACTCCGGACATAGATGCCATTTAGGTCTTATCCCCTAACATATCGGCCCAACAGATTACAGCTCAAAGAAAGAGCACATTACAAAACGTAACAAACGATGGTGCACACTCACCACATGAAATATCAACACACACATGCAATGATGCAACATGATGATTATCATAATCTAACAATATTAATTCACCTCAAGCTGGAGACGCTAACCTTTCCACAACCAACCGCCCTGAACGAATACACGGTTTATCCGAAAAATCAAAAATGAAGTACAGTCCATAACTAATAACAAACCACCATCTCGAGTTCAATATCGACACGATAACTAACCTTGATATCCAACTTCTCATGTAATAGACCAAATTTAATTCACGTCTCTATTTCGTCTAGATGTCTTAAAATCATATACATTATGATTTATCTTAGTCCAAACATAATATACATACCATCATCTCGACAATTCATATTCCATAATACCATTGCTATATGAATCATAAATGAAATGAAAGCGAAACCATTTATTAAATATTATGAATTGAACAAGCATAACTTGCCTTGATACCAATTCGACGAAGCCGCTATCAATCCCGCCGTCTTCATCTACAAGCTCCTCAGCCCCGACCAAGACGATTCATGCATTCTCTAACGTCAACCGCATCGCAACGGTTAACATCAACGATCACTAAATGCAACCTAGTGCAATAATCAATTAACGATACGTTCAATAATAATCAACAATCAAAATGACCAACTAATCAAACTCGATGGTTGAACGATATCTCGATCATACGAAACCAAACCGTATCAACTCTTAACAATACAAATACAAGCCGAAATTCGATATTCAATAGTCCTAACAATGTCTTCAACATATAGTTCATATAACCGCAAGAATCGTAACAACAAAACCATAATCATCTTCATACGAATCATTTTTCAACGATAACATCAAAATCCTAATTCAAGGAGAGGATTACCCAACATACCTCTTAGAAAATGAAATACACAAGTAATCACTCGTTTTGAATAACACGGTGCGAAGAAATTGACAAAAGGAAAGGGTACCGATTCAACCTCCTTCAAAAGTTCATTCCTAAATCACAATAATATCAATTCAATCACCATTCATACGAAAACGCATAGAATTTCCCAAGTTCTCATCATTGAGGCATTTCATCGAACACTTTGAAGGCATAATCTAATTTAATCGTTTAACGAAGAAATACTCGAATTTGTTCCACAAAACTTCAAGAGTATTGAATGATTACGAGTATACAATCAAGTTCTATCAATAATCTGAATCAAAACGAATCAAATCGGCCAAAACACCAAGAAACATCAAGAACATCCAAAAACCAAAAGTTCATGTGTTCTTACCTTCGATCCGGGTGGAAGATGATGTTAAAAACGAATCTAACTTCCAAAATATGTTGCTACAAGATGTTCTTACTCAAATCCATCCATTTATGGTGAAAAATCACAGAAGGAACGAAGAAAAATAAAAAGTGCCCAAGATGACTCGGTCCAGGCCTTATATAGGACGAGTCCTGTCGGCACATTACGGCCATAATCGGCCGTGGCTTACGTACGTAACCGTCCGTGGCCTACCCTACTGTCCATTTTTGCCGACAACCTTACGTACGTAACCGGCAGCTGTCTTATGTACGTAACTGGCCCTTACGGCCGTAACTGGCCACATCCTTACGTACGTTATCGGCCAGTCCTTGCCCCCAGCGAGTCACTGCCAACCGCGAGCGGCCATCCCTACGAGTCACTGCCGACCATGCTCGGCCACTACAAGTCCTCTCGGCGGGTGAGGCCTCACGTGGAGCCGATCGCTGCGGGGGAGGAGGTTCGGGAGGAGGGACTCCAGCTGAACCGCAAGCAACAGAGGTCGGGGGAGCCCCCAGTATCTACCCCTGTTGGTGAGCCGCCGATCGCCGCGCCTCCGCTCACCGCGGTCCCCTTGGTGGATGAGCCTACGCCTTCGTCGGCTTTCCTGCAGGCCATGGCGATTGCCGAGGCCGAGACCCCTTGCGGGAAAACGTACTTCGGCCGCGACACCCAGAAAACCGAGAGGTAAACTTTGTTTGTTTTGCTGAGTTTTGTCACTTGCGTAGGAGATGTGCTAACTCTTCTGCTCTTGATGCAGGACCCGCTGCACTAACCCGGCTTGCTCGCTGCTGGTATTGGATTTTCTCGCGAGCCAATCTCCTCGTGAGGCCTGTGACATCCTGCAATACATCGCTCGGGCTGTCTCTGCTCTGCCTAAGGCCTGGACGACCAATTTGGATGCGATCGCCTGCCAGCGATCCAGGGACATAATACAGGCTGCCTTCGCTCCATCCCTCTAGGCGGCGACGATGGCTGCCCAAGCTGTGAAGGACTTCGAAGGGCGCCCTTCTACTTCCCGTCTTCAGGCGGACCTCGAGGCTGCTCAAAAAAAGAACTCCGAGTTTTCCGACAGGATCGTGGCTATGGAGAAGGATTCCTTGGATGCGGAAAAACGGGCAAGTCAAGATCTTGAGCTGGCGAGATAGGATTCTGAGCGAGCCCGGGCGACGGTCGATCGGCTTCGGGATCAGATGATAGAGGCCCGTCGGTCGTACGCGGCTGCTCAGAAGGAAGCCGATCAACTGAAGGTGACCGTCGCCCAGCTGACTAACGAGCTGGCGTCGTCGAGGGGAGAGACAGCTGCTAAGGAGTCCAAGCTTCAGGGTGCGCATCAGGCGGTTGCGGAGTTGAAAGGAAAGCTGGAGGCGACCGAGGCCGATGCTTTTCTCAACGTGGAGTTCGTCAGCAAGTTTGCCTACTACATGACATTCACTGACTCACTCTGTGCCGCTAAGAAGGGAGGGCTGGAGGACGGCCCTCTGGCTGAAAACTTCAAGGCTTACGCGCTGGAGCACCCTCTGCATCCTTCCTTCTCCGTGCCGAACTTGGACCTCTCGAATCTCAGCGTAGACCTGAGCTGGTACCCGACTCCCGAAAATCTTGTTCATCCAAATGCCCCGGAGGATGGGGAGGTAGCTCCGGAAGCCGGCGGGGGAGCACGGGCCGATCCAGCGGTCGAAGGTGAAGGCCAGGCAGGGGCAGCCTGAGGTTTTACGTCCTTCTTTTCAATTTTTTGTTTTTGGCTTGTAAGTATTATAGCTTTGTTGTACTTAGGCCTTCGGGCGACCGTGTTTATACTTTTGCATTCCAAGTAATGAAATGAATATTTGTTTCTCTGATGTACTTCTTGAATGATTGTCTTTCTGAGTCTTTTGCATGACTTTATACAAGTGTTAGAGAAATGATCGTTGTGTGTACAGCTCCAAGTGAATTGATAACCTCATATTGATAACTTTTCCAACAAAGTCTATCGCTGCACATTCATCTGAAAAATGCCGATCTCCGTATGTAATTGGATAGGGACGATCGTGGTATATATAGCTCCACCCTTCCCCCTTGTTTTTGTTTACTTAGTGAAAGTAAAGGGACGAAAATAAATCGTTGAGTGAGCGGTCTTCAATTTTGCTGATTCCTCTAGGAAGGCCGGCCATCTCGGTCTAGAGGAACCATGCACGATCGCAGAGTTCGATGGAACCGACCTCCACGACCATGTCTTGTGCACGATCGACATTCCGTCTCATGGCCAAGTTCTCACGACTCACTTAATTGTGAGGGTCCTCCGTAGCCTGCGCCCGCCTCGTATTTAAACGAAGGGCGTGCGGTCTTGGTCTGGAGGAGTCCTTGCACGGGGCGTCGTCGGATTAATCGACTCCACGACCGTGGCTTGTTAGCACTTTTATACCTCGGACCGCCATGTTAGATGGCGATCCTCGACGGTATACGTTGTGACGGGGGAGGGACGCGCCGCATTGTCCGGATCCACCATGTTAGGTGATGGATCTTTGAGGGCGGGCGAACGTGTCCACAGATCTGTTTTAGAGGGCTCTTTGGCTACGCTCGCCTCGTATTTAAACGAAGGGCGAGTGATCGCTGCCCAAAGGGACCTTGCACGGGCACAGAGAACGGTTCCATCATCCTCCACAGCCATGTCGACACTCTTCTACCTTGGACCGTCATGTTAGACGACGATCCTCGATGGTATACGTTGTGTAAGAGGAGGCGATCGAGTCATCCTCTGATTTGTTTTTGGAGGGTCCTTCGGCTACGCCTGCTTCGTATTTAAACGAAGGGCGAGCGATCGCTACCCAAAGGAAGCTTGCATGGACGGATCATCGGCTTCATCGACCTTCGCAACCATGGTGGCACTTTTTTACCTCGGACCATCACGTTAGTTGGCGATCCTCGACGGTATACGTTGTGCTGGGGGAGGCGATCGCTGCCTAGGTCCATCATGTTAAATGACGAACTTTAGAGGGCGAGCGAGTCATCCTCTTTTTCGAAACGTTTGCTCAGGCAGTAGCCTTTGGTTTGACGAGGCGGGAATCGAGGAGAAACTTCCGAAGTTCCCTCCTCTTGATTCAAGCATATAGATCCGGTTGCCGAGGTTGATCGAGGGGTCGGATCGTATGAGCTCTCCGGCCTGTTCGCGTTCGACTCTGGCGACTGTATTGGGAGATCGATGGGCTCCGGCTAAGCCAATAAACTGTCCACCTTGCCCTCCTCGAACAATCTCCAGAGTTGTCTGAGGAGGTCACGGCATTGGTTGGTGCTGTGACCGGGACTCTTGTGGTAAGCACAATATTGATTGTGGTCCAGATGACCATTGTCCCTTATCGTCTTTGCCTTGTTTAGCGGTTCGCGCCCCTTGATGGCATAGAAAATGTGGGCCGAAATTCGGTTGAACTTGTGTAGGAGATGGGCTCCCACATCCTCGAAGGCCTTGAAATCACCGGGTGGGTTGGTTTTGACGATCGCCATATTTCGGATGGGAGGCGGCGTCCACTCACCTAGGCGGAGGGTGAGCAGCTTCTGCCTGGCCAGAAAATCGGCAGCCTTAGCATGGAAGAGCGCGTAGGTCGGGAGGATGTCCTTTGTCAGGTACGTAAACATGGGCGAATGACCATAGAATTCCCCCAGGACCGAGTAGAGAGCGAGATCGTCGCTGATGGGCTCGCCGGTGAGGACTATTTCATCCACCCAGTCGATGTAATCTGCATCGGATCCGTCTTCCCCCTACCTGATTTTCATCATGCGGTGGGGGCCCTCTGGTCTGGCGACCTTGGCGGCGAAGTATGACGTGAAGTCACTCGCCAGTTTCTCAATGGAAATGATTGATCGCGGTGGTAGTGAGACATACCACCTATGGGCCAGCTCGCCCAACGTTAACGGGAATATTCGGCACTTGGTCGTGTCTGATGCCCCACACCCGGTCATGTAAATCCGGAACTTGCTTAGGTGAGTCTCGGGGTCCGATCTCCCTTCATACAAAGGTGTTTTGGGAGGAGCGATCCTTAGTTGCACGGGGGCAAGCTCGATGTGGACCGCGAGTGGCTCAGTCGGTCCGATGATCTTTCTACTGGCGCTTGCCCCAGTTTCCAAGAGTGCTTTCATCTCGTCGAGCTGGCGCTGCATAGCGGCCATCGCTGCAGTCTCACTGCTCGTGGCTAGGCACTCGGAGTGGGAACCGTGGCGATCAAGTACTAATTCCCTGGCTCCACTGTCGATGATGTCCTTGCCACGTGGCTCGACTCTTCGGCGGATGGGGGCCAGGCGGCTGACCTGTATTTGGTTCGGAGTTGGGTAGGCCGAACTCCTGGTGACGGACTCGGATTCTGTCGTCTCGTGGTTGGGGCCAAAATGACCTGGTCGCCATGATGGATCGCTTCCTAAGCGGCTGAAGACGGAACCATCCCGCCTCGCGAGAGCCTTTTCTCGTGAATCGGGGCTTTCTGACGATCGCTCGACCAGTAACCCCTTGAGCTTTCGTTTACCCGCGCGGTAGATGGCCGAGGGGGTTATAGCAGGTGCTGCGCATGCTCTCTGTCGCTCCTTTAGGATGGCCATAGCCTCCTCGATTTGTTATGTGGTTTGAAACTGGTCGAGCGAAAGGATGGGGCCGTCCCTCAGGTGCAGGATCGAGAGTCTCGTGTCGCCGCGGCTACCCTCTGTCGTAGGCTGGGGCTCGGATTATGATGTCCGGCGGTTCGGAGAGCAGTTCTCTTCCCTGTGGTGGCAGACACCATTATTCTGAAGGTTTTTCTTTGAAGAACAGTGAGTGTTTCTTCAAGTATATGCCCCGGAGAATAGTGAGTGTTCTTCGGGATGGTAGGAATGAAAATGAAGGTTAAGATACCATTCCTCTAGCGCCAATTGTTGTTACCCAAAATATTATCCAGAGATGATATGCTGGAATGGTCGAGTAACAAGCAAATGCGAGAGCACGTCCGTGGGGAAAGTAAATAACACAAGATTTGCCGGGGTTGTTAGTCCCGGGCTTGAATGCTCTTGCGACATATTATTAATACAAATACTTGGGAGTACAAATATTAATATTAGAGTACAATTACAATAAGGGTAAAGACCCTAGTTATCTTAGCTAACGAGTGCTAAACATTGCCGGAAGAACCAGAGTTGATGCTCTGTGAGTTATTGTAACAACAATGGAGTGTTGTGCTGACTGTGAGAAATCGACGGTCTCTCACTGTGTGAATTAGCTGAGTATCTGAGCTTCTGAGCTTGTGAATCTCTTCGAATCTGAACTGTAGGGAGTTCTTGCCTCTGCCGACCGTATTTTGGTTAAGAGGTACTGAGAGAGAAATCCTAAAATAGATTTACGAGAGAAAGCCGAGAGGAGAGAATTTCTGAACCTTTTTCCAGTTGCTGAAGGCTCTCTATTTATAGGACTGGGAGTCGCTGGGCGATCGCCTCTGCTATATTATAATAAGCGGGCGATCGTCGTTAGCATATGGGTTGGTCTCCTTAAAGTCCGCAGTAGTTGCTGGCTGCCAGAAGTGCGAACCAGTGGGAAGCCAACACGCGTCTATGTCACTGTCTTGGGAGGCCCCACTTAGGACCTTTCGGTGGGTCTATCGGTAGGTGAGGCCGTCCTTGTCACTGACAGCTGCTGATGGGATGGAGTCAATGATCCATTTTCTACGGCGCCATTCGCGGATCTGCACATGGGTCCTTTGTTTCGTGATCCAGTCTTTGTAGACTTGACGGACGATGGCCTTGTTCGTGGCATAGGATGGTCGTCCTTGGTCGGGCACCAGAGTCGATCTCTAGGTGCCAAAAGGTGATCGCCCCGGACATCGATTGCTCGGTACCTGATTTCGGTCTAGACTCTTTGCTTTGGAAAGTCTGCCTTGGATTAATTTGATACTGTCTTTGGTCGCTCGGCCCTCATACCGATCGCCGTCGAGGCGTATAAATCGCCGCACAACAGCTTGTAGACCCACTTACTTCCAATGGGTTTTACCCCATTGGGTAGCTCTACTAGCTCCCACACTTGTTTAGAATCCATAGATCCCATTTCGGATTCCATTGTTGTTTTCCAGGATTCGGCATCCTTGTCTTGAACTGCCTGTTTGTACGTACATAGATCTGTTTCATCTGGTCCGGGGAGTGGTCTGAAGATGCTCCCACGCCATTGAAACGTTCAGGTTGACGATCAACCCTCCCACTATAACGAGGCGTGTCCTTAGTATCTATAATAGTGTCGATACATGGTACACTAGGTGTTTGCACAATTGGTATTGTCGAAATCTCGCCCCTAAGTTCTTGTAGAATGACCTCACTCCTAGGCTTGTGGCTTATCACATAGTCTTCCTCTAAGAACCGGGCATTGGTGCTACCAATGACCTTCTCGTCTTTAGGACTATAGAATAAGCCACCCTTCGTTTCCTTTGGATATCCTACAAACACTCGTACTTCTGTATGAGATACCAACTTATCAGCTTCTTTATTCAGCACGTGTGCTGGTGAACCCCAAATCCGAACATGTCCTACATTGGGTTTGCACCCATTCCACAGTTATGTGGTTGTTTTTGGAACTGATTTCAAAGGCACCAAGTTTAGAATGTACACCGCTGTTTCCAAGGCGTATCCCCAAAACGAAAGAGGCAAATCAGAATAACTCATCATTGAACTAACCATCTCTAAAAAAGTACGATTCCTTCGTTCAGCAACACCATTTTGTTGTGGTGTACGAGGCGCTGTGAGCTGGGAAGTAATCCCCTCATGTGCCAAGAAATCCAAAAACTCTCAACTGAGGTATTCGCCACCACGATCAGATCGTAGTGACTTGATACTCTGCCCATGACGGTTCTCCGTTTCAGCCTTGAATTCTTTGAACTTATCAAAAGATTCAGACTTACGTCGCATCAAATAGATGTATCCATATCTCGAATAATCATCTATAAAAGTGATGAAGTATTCAAAACCAACCTTAGCCTGGATGTTCAATGGACCATATACATCAGTATGAACCAATTCCAACATATTTTGTGCATGATTTCCTTTGCTTTGAAAAGCCCTTTTAGTCATTTTACCTTCTAGACAGGATTCAGAGGTTGGAAATGACTCAACTTGGAGCGAATCCAATGGGTCATCGCTCACCAATCTTTGAATCCTTCTAAGGTTAATATGACCCAATCGTAAATGCCACAAAAATGTTGGATTTATGCTCGAAGGCTCTTTTCTTTTATTAGGATTAGTCAAAGGATTAATTGATTTATAAGTATGCAAGGGAGTTGGTGCAGCATTAATGATATAAAGTTCTTCACTATAAGTACTCGTGCAAACATATTCACCGTTTCTTTTAATAACTGCATTATCTTCAAAAGAAACTGAATATCCATCACGACGCAATTTAGAAACTGAAATCAAATTCATTCTAAAATCGGGTACCAATAACACATTATTAAGAACTAAAATCCTATCATCAACTTTTAGCTGCACGACTCCCATTTGCTTGACCTTGACTGGAATAGTCGCCCCAGCTTATTGTAATCTCATCCGCACTAAGTACCTTGGTTACTTGGAACCCCTGCGAGTCATAACAAACATGATCAGTGGATCCCAAATCCACTATCAACGAAGTGATAGAACAGGCAGCCAAACATGTTTTGACTACTAGTGCATGAGACGTACCTTTCTTAGAGTAGTCACTCTTGAAATGCCCTTTCAGACCACAATTGAAGCACTTCCCCTTCGGTTTTTTGTTCGCTTCCAGCTGTGGAGCCTTTGACTGAGGAGCCTTGCCTTTAGCTTTGAAGGTTGCCACTTGCTTCTGGCCAACCTGCTTTTTCTTCTTTCCCCATTTGGGTTTTGCAGAAGCAGCACCGGTTGCCGCAAGAATTTGATGATAACCTTGTTTGAAGAGACCTTCGGCAGACTGAAGCTCTGTCAGAAGTTCCGCCAATGTACAGGTCCTACGATTCATATTGTAGTTGAGGCGGAACTGCTCAAAGCTTCTTGGTAAACTGCCTAAGATAATATCGACCTGCGACTCCGCATCGATAGTGCCCCCAGTATGCTCAGTTCGTTCAAATGAGACATCATTTTAAGAACGTGATACCTTACTAGGGTCCCATCAGACATTTGGGTTGTCATCAAAACCCTCATCCCATTTTGCCTAGCCGCCCGGTTCTGATGACCAAACATCTCAGTGAGATTTTTCATCATTTCCGCGGCCGAACCCATCGTCTGATGCTGATGCTGCAATACATTTGTCAATGAAGCCAAAATGTAACAGTGAGCCATCTCATCAGACTTTTTCCATTTCCGGAATTCAGCCAACTCTTCAGGAGTGGCATCCGGTTCAGGTTCCAAAGGGCTCCTCAGTTAAAACAAATTTATGCCCCTCGGTAGCCAAGACAATATCAAGATTTCTTTTCCAGTCGGCAAAGTTAGTGCCATCAAGTTTGTTTTCTTTGAGAATAACAGCTAGTGGATTGAAAAGACATCTGAGAATAAAATTAAAAACGCCATTCATCACATAATTCGACGCATAATATATTGAAAAACCTTAAAACAATATATATGCAACAACCAACACCTTGAAAAACCGCACATGCAAGCCACGATAGTGTGGACATTTACATATACATTTTCAAGTAGATTTTAACATCTTTAATTTTACTATCTAGCCAAGACAGATTTTGACAAGTAAAATTAATAGTTCGTTCCTCGTGTCCATGTATTTAATTAACATAGACTCCGATGGGGAACTTATTAATTAATACACCTAAGTGAACACCATAATTTAACAAACCTTTGAATATTATTTAATTATAATAGTCCTACAGATGGGGAGGTCCTATCATAACAAATAATATTCACATTTTTGTTATCAAATTTGAAGTTTAAAACCAGTGAGCCAATAATTAGCACATCCGATGTGGACGAATTTGATTTTGAAAAATCAATTTAAACCACTTAGTTATTTTGAAAAATTAAGGTTTTTAATTTTCTCGTCCTAACATGCAAGGAAACATATCACACATTCATCCATACATGCCATAAATCAAAACTATAAAAACCAACAAGTAATAAAATTGGATAATTAAATCCAATTATCATGTCTTTTATTCCTCGTTTTGAATAACGAGAAAATCTTCGGCTCGTTAGCTCCCACTGCTTCAAGCATCTCGCGTAAAAACGAATCGAACGACCCGAACTGGACAACTTGACCCGCTGGCCGCTGCCCGACCCGCTGCCCGCTGCCCGGCCCGCTGCCCGACCATTGCCGACCGGCCATGCACGAACCGGACCATTGCCCGCTGTCAGAAGTGCCAATTGGCCGAGTCTGACGAGCCAGCAGCCGGCGAAAGTCTTGATCGGCTCCTTGCTGGTCTCGGTCGGTTCGTCCGATTAGGAATCCTCCTCGCACTGGAGTTCTTTCTCTTTCGAACTTTGGGTTTTCCAATTCGATTACAATTTTATTCAAAATAAAATACATCGAATTTACATCAAATTACAAGAAAAATAAATCTTATTCTACCCGTGGATTTTCTCACGGGAAAAACTTATACATGGCACAAAAATGGGCCAAGTTACCAAAACGCGTAAATAAATAAAAACATCACATAGCCATGATAATTGGATCATATTTTCCTGCAAGACAAATTCTAGCAAAATATTCCAAAAAATCATACTATACGAATATTTAATTGCTAGCATATTAATCACCAAATTAATTAAATTGAACAGAACCTAAAGACCGTCTCCGATACCAATTGTTGGAATATAGAACGCAGCGGAAGCAAGTTGGTGGGAATAATTTAATAAAAGGTTTTATAAACTAACCAACAGAAAAACCGGATCTATTTAGGCTTGTCAACTAATTAACTAAACAGATTAATAAACAATTAAATAAACATATTTACGCATGGGAGTCGGTAATTTTTACCTTTGACGCCAAGTGGTAGAAAATCCCTTTTTGCTCGAGTTATGTCCTCTTCGTGTTCCTCTCCGATCTTCTTGTATTTCTACCTCAAGATCTTCTAGAGTATATCCCGCCTACGTCCGGATGTCGTGTGGGCAACAATCTACCGAACTAAACTTGGACAACTGGAGTTCGTCCAAAATCTCTTCTCAAGAAACTTACGATTTTTGTTCTCTCTATTTTTGTTGAATATTTTGAGTATTTTAGAAAAATATTGTGTTAACCAAATTGTGGAATCCAAGACACAAGTCAAGATCCACAATTAAACACACAAGGGAAAAATCGATTTTCTTGGGCAATTGGAAGATGTAAAATCGGCCAACACCAATGTCTTATTTATAGGTATTTTGGGCTACTCTAGGGACCTTAAGGAGGATATGGTAAGGACTCCCAATAGATGTCTTCTTTCCAATATTAGGACTCTTCCTAATATTAAGACTCTATTAATATCAACTTAGTCCACTAATAAGTTAATATTGCACTTCCTACCAAAATCCCAAATTACGAAATTGGGCTCCTTTTTGAATTAATAATTTCTCGTGTTTAAGATATTTCATGTCCATTAATTAATTTAAGCTACCGACATCTTTTAATTAATTAATATATTATACATGAGTATACCACTCGACCTTTATTATTATATCGGAAAATTAATTCCACCTGCAGGGTTTGATATAATAATCCTTTCGAGTGCCTCAAGGGACATGATCAACCCGACTGGGCGGGACACGATTTCTAGCTATAATATTAATTATCATATAAATAATAATATTGCCCAAAACATCGAGCATTGAGTCAATCATTGTGGCTCTCACGTATGATAAATATGTTGTGCGGCGATTTATACGCCTCGATGCAGATCGGTATAATGGTCAAGAGCCAGCTAAAGAAGACATATGCTGGACAAGCGCCTAGCGGTCGACGTCCAAGGCGATCGTCTTTTGGCATCTGGCGATCGCCTCTAATGGCCGACTGGAGACGATCGTCCCTTGCCACGTATGAATCCGACACCCGTCAAAGTCTTCGAAGACCAAATCTCGAGTGAAGACCCACGTGCAGATCCGCAAAAGGCGCCGCAAGAACAGGTCCTACTCTAGCCCATCAGCAGCTGTCGGTGATATGGACGGCCTCGCCAACCGATAGACCCACCGAAAGGTCCTAAAGTGGGACCGCCTAAGACAGCGAGAAGAGGCACCTGTCGCCTCCTCCTTGGCTCGCGCATCTGGCTGCCAGCAGCAGCCGCGTACTTTAAGGAAACAGTCCCACGTGCTGGGACGATCGCCCGCCTTATTTAAATGGAGGAAACGGCGGTCGCCCGCGATGGAAGAGGGGAACCTAGAAACCTCTTCTCCTATAAATATAAGGCCTCCAGCAGTGGCCGAATGAGGGTGAAAAACGTGAACACAAACACATATTACAACGTGAACACACAATGCCAAAAGCAAACTATACAGAGAACTCTCCATCTTTGTAACAAGAACTCACAGAGCATCAACTCTAGTTCTTCCGGCAATCTTCAGCACTCGATAGCTAAGATAACTAGAGTCTTTACACTCATTGTAATTGTACTCTAACATTAATATTTGTACTCACTAGTATTCATATTAATAACATCTCGCGAGAGCATTCAAGCCCGGGACTAACAACCCCGGCAAATCTTGTGTTATTTATTTCCTCACGGACGTGCTCTCGCACTTTGTTTGTTACTCGTCCATTCCAGCATATCATCTCCGGATAATATTTTGGGTAACAACAATTGGCGCTAGAAGAAGGGCATCTTAACCTTCATTTTTTATTCCAACCATCTCGAAGAACACTCACTGTTCTCCGGGGCATATACTTGAAGAAACACTCATTGTTCTTCAAAGAAAAACCTTTAGAATCATGACGTCTGCCACGACCTCAAAAAGAGCCACTCTACGATCTGCCGGACATCTTATTCCGTCCCAGGCCAAGTCCCAACCTACGGCGTAAGGCGACCGCAGAGACGCTAGGCTCTCACTCCCACCCCCGAGGGACGGCCCCAGCCTCTCACTCGACTAGTTCCGAACCGCGGAATAGATCGAGGAGGATATGGCCATCCTCAGGGAGCGACGGAGGGCATGCGACTCGCCCACCATTACAACATCAGCCATCCGCCGTGCAGGCAAGCGAAAGCTCAAGGGGCTATATGTCGAGAAATTGTCAGAAAGCCCCGAGCCGCAGGAAAAGGCTCTCGTAAGGCGGGATGATTCCGTCTTCAGCCGTCTAGGGAGTGATCCCTCATGGGGACCCGGGCATTCGGACCCATCCGGGAGACATCGGAGTCCGAATCCATCACCAGGAGTTCGGCATACCCTACTCCCAGAAGACAGGCCAGCCAACGTGCTCCCACTCGCCCAAGAATTGAGCTCGATGGCGGAGAACTCGTCACCTACCGCGGGTCCAGAAGATCGGTACACGATCGCCTCTGCTCCCGTTCCGAGATCCAATCCGCGAGCAGTTAGGCTACGGCGATGGCCGCCATGCAGTGCCAGCACGATGAAATGAAGGCGCTCCTAGAAACTGGGGCAGGCGCCAAGAGATCGATCGCCAGACCGAGTGAGCCGCTCGCGGCCCAGATCGAGCTCTCCCCCGTTCAACCGAAGATCGCTCCTCCTCAAACACCTCTATATGAGGGGAGATCGGATCCTGAGACCCATTTGAGCAAGTTCCGGATTTACATGACCGGATGTGGGGCATCGGACATGACGAAGTGATGAATGTTCCGATTGACATTAGGCGATCTTGCCCATAGGTGGTACATCTCACTGCCACCACGCTCGATCAACTGTTTTGAGAAACTGGCGAATGACTTCACGTCGTATTTCGCCGCCAAAGTTGCTCGGCCAGAAGACCCCCACCGCATGATGAAGATCATGCAGGGGAAGGACGAGCCCGACGAAGACTACATCGACCGGGTGGACGAAATAGTCCTCACCGGCGAGCCCATTAGCAACGAGCTCGCTCTCTACTCGGTCCTAGGGGGATTCTATGGCCATTCGCCCATGTTCAGGCACCTCACGAAGGACATCCCCCCGACCTACGCGATCCTCCGCATCAGGGCCGCTGATTTTCTGGCTAGGCAGAGGATGCTCACCCTTCGCTTAGGCTAGGAATCTACCGGGGAAGGGAAGGCGCCATCTTCTATCCCGAGAAAGCCGGTCGCCAAGCCCAGAAAGGCGGTCGCAAAGCCGCCCGATGAATTCAAAGCCTTCGAGGATGTGGAGGTTCACCTCCTCCGCAACCTTAATCTATCTCCGGCCCACATTTTCAACGCCATCAAGGGGCGCGAGTAGCTTAGCAAACCAACGCCGATGAGGGACAACGGTCATCTAGACCGCATCAAATTTTGTGCCTACCACAAGAGTCCCGGCCACAACACAAACCAGTGCCGCGACCTCCTCAGACAACTCTGGAGACTGTTCGAGGAAGGCAATTTGGATAACTTGGTTACCAAGCTAGAACCCCGGGCAGAAAGGACCGGGGGGCGCGATCGCCGACAGAACGACGGAATCCCTCCCAATACGGTCGCCAGGATCGAGCAGAACGATCCGGAGTACTCAGACGAATCAGTCCCTCCAATCAACCCCGGCTGCCGTATCAATATGCTTCAGTCGGGAGGTGGAAACCTCAGAGGCCTTTCCCCGGTTTCCACCATGTCGAACGGAAAGCGGAAGGCCGAATTGAGGGCGTTCGCCGAGGTCCATGTCGTGATAGCCCCAGAGCCGACCATCTACAAAGACGCGCTCATCACTTTCTCCAACATGGATAGGGAGGGAGTGCAATGCCCCAAAGAGGATGCATTGGTAATCTCTGCATGTATCCTTGGGAAAATGGTCGATCGCGTGCTGGTGGACAAGGGGAGCTTTTTCAATATCATATTCAAATCCGCTCTTGACCAGCTCGGCAACCTGACCAAGTTCATCAAGCCATTTGATACCGTGCTTCAAGGGTTTGGCGACAGCACAGTGCAAGCCTATGGAAGGATCAAGCTCTCTGTCGAGCTAATATGTTATTACGATTCCAAGGTTAGGATTACTAGGAACCTTAATTTTGTAATCATAGATAGTCCCAACGTCTATAATGGGTTCCTAGGTCGCCCATTTCTAGAAACCTTCGAGGCGGTCGCCTCTTATTTCTTTTACTGTATCAAATTCCCCCTCTAGCGGGACGGTGATCTTGTAAGGAGACCAGCTTATGGCTAAATGTTTGAATTACTCCTGTGTCGTAACTTCTTTCAACACTTCCCATACTATTTATAACATTGGTACGATCGACAATCAACCGATGGAGATCGACGAGCCAATCACCTCGTACCAGCCTGACTCAGAGGACACACATCGATTGACGGACGACATCGAGCCAAGGATCTGTTTCGAGCCAAGCCTCGACATCGATCCAAGGATCGAGTCCGGAAATCGTTCCAAACGAGAAGCGACCGTCCCCATTGAAGAGTTGGAAAGTATAACGATAGATCCGGCTGGCCCGGAGCGGGAAATACAGATCGGCACAAGCGTCGGCCTCGAGATAAAGGATGATCTGATCAGTTTACTAGGTAAGAACATCGGAGTCTTTGCCTGGTCGCAACAAGATATGGTCGGCATAAGTCCTGAACACGTTTGACACTATCTAAAGATCGACCCGGCAAGGAAGCCTGTTCACCAAAAACATAAGAAATTCGGTCCTGAGAAGTACGCAACGCTCGATATAGAAGTCAGAAAGCTACTCGACAACAAACTATCGGAGTAGCTACAGACGAGCCACAGTGGGTATCCAATGCGGTGGTCGTCAAGAATCCGAGCAACTCCTGGAGGTTATGCATCGACTTCACCGACCTCAACGCGGCATGTCCAAAAGACCACTTTCCGATGCCTCATATTGACCACTTAGTCGATAGCACGGCAGGTTGCGAAATTATGTCGTTCATGGATGCCTTCGCCGGGTACCATCAGATCCCAATGGCGGAGAAAGACGGAAAACACACGTCGTTCCACAAGGAAAAAGACGTGTACTTTTGGGTCCGAATGCCATTTGGTCTGAAGAATGTGGGGGCGACCTACCAACGGCTAGTCAACGGGATGTTCGCCAACTAGATCGGCAAGACCATGGAGGTCTACATTGACGACATCATAGTCAAGAGCCTAAAAAGGGATATCACCTCAATGACCTTGCCGAGACGTTCGCCATCCTCGAGAAGTTCAACATGAAGCTGAACCCCAAGAAATGCAACTTCGGGGTAAGCTCCGGAAAGTTCCTGGGGCACATCGTGAGCCAAAGAGGGATCGAGGCAAACCCCACCAAGATCCAGTCGATCCTCGACATGCAGGAGCCACAAAATGTCAAACAAGTGCAACGCCTCACAGGTTGTCTAGCTGCCCTTAACCATTTCATTTCTCGGCTCGGAGATAAAAGCAAGCCATTCTTGGCGACCATAAAGAACAAGAAGTTTGAATAGACAAAGGAGAGTTAAATAGAGTTTGCCAAAATCAAGGAGTATCTGTCTAATCCCCAAATCTTGGCGAAGCCGATCCCGGCGAAAAGCTATTCCTTTACCTGGCGGCCTCTGAGGTTGCGCTGAGTGCCGCCTTAGTGCGAGCAGAGGGGCAAGCCCACTTGCCGATCTACTTCGTTAGTCAAGCGCTCCATGACGCGGAAACGCGTTACACGCCTCTGGAGAAGATCGCCTACGCATTAGTCATGAGTGTTCGCAAGCTGAGGGCCTACTTCTTCGAACACCAAGTGGAGGTTCTGACGACTCTCCCCTTAAGGCAAGTTCTGCACCGGCCAGACACCAACGGGCGACTCCTCAAGTGGTCACTAGAGTTCGAGATAGGTGACCACGTGTTGGTCAAGATATCCCCGAGTCGAGGTATCTTCCATTTCGGGAAGCGGGGAAAGTTGAGTACGAGATTTATTGGACCGTTTGAGATTTTGGATCGAGTAGGAAGTCTGGCTTATCGATTGGCTTTGCCTCCGGTGTTGAGCCAAATTCATAATGTGTTTCACGTCTCTCTGTTGCGGAAGTATGTTGTCGATCCGAGTCACATACTTTAGTTCGATGAAATCGAGATCGCGGATGATCATTCGTATAAGGAGCGTCCTATACGAGTTTTAGAGCGGCGAATCAAACAGTTGAGGAACAAGACAATTCCTTTGGTTAAAATTCAGTGGTCTAGACATGGAGTCAAAGAGGCTACTTGGGAAACCAAGGATAGTATGCGGGAGAGTTATCCCGAGTTGTTTGACCCTTAGTTTCGAGGACGAAACTCTTTTAAGGGGGGAGTATGTAATACCAAGTTGTAATTCAGTAATTATCATTCAGTAATTGTCACTCCATAATTTTGACTCATTATTAATCACTCATCATTCATATTCATTCATTGTATTCACCGTTCAGAGTAATTTACATCGTGTATCAGTTATTATTCGTCTTTCAACCCAGTTGGAGAGTCAGGCCGAGCATATCATCATTGTCATCTTTGTACTGGGCTGTGTGTGAGGAGTAGCACACGCTACGTACTCTCCTTAGCGCGTGCTAATTGAGTACGGGTAGCGCACGCTACCTCTCAGCATTGACACATGCTACGGTGGTTCAGGCTGACAGTCCAGAAGGCACTGGAGTGCAGTTGAGTTCTAGTAGCGCAGGCTACGAATGGTAAGTAGTGCACGCTAGTAGTTTGGAGTAGCACACGCTATGAAATCGGTGTAACGCATGCTAAGGTCGATCAGGCAGAGTCCAGTGGGTACTAGACTGAATTGGAATAATTCATAGCACACGCTATGAGTAGATATTAGCGTACGCTAATGGTGTAGTAGCGCACACTGAGTTTTGGTTGTAGCGCATGCTATCGCGAGCAGGTCAGAGGCTAGAAGGTTCTGGACTTCAGTTACTGGGCATCATATATTCAGTTAGCGCACGCTAACATTTTGGGTTAACGCACGCTATTGGGAACGCGTTAACGCACGCTACCAAGTTCGTAGTGTACGCAAACGAGGCAGTCAGAGCTCACTAGACTGTCCGGTTAACTAGCTAGCGCATGCTATAAATCAGGGCTTAGCGTGCACTAAATTGGAACAGTATAAATAGGACAGTCAGCCCAGGTTTCGTCATTTCTAACTTCTCATTTCATTTTTGGGCGTTTTCAGGCGATTTCGGACGATTTGGAGAGATCTCTTCGAGCTGCATCCACCTATCAACACCTTCAAGCTTATAATCCGGATTAATCATCATTTCATCCTCTCCAATACATCAAATCAAGGTAAGCATTTCTTGGATCTAGAATTTCGGATTTTGAATGTTTTCCTTCCGATCTAGCTTGGTTTTAAGTTAGAATATGTTCGATATGGATTATCTACCTTGGATAAATGTATTCCTACAGATTTATTGGCATATATTGTGGATTTCATGAATGTTGGGGTTTGATTCAAGAACACTTTAGAGTTGACTTTGATATTTTGGGGGTTTTCGATTAGATGTTGTCGTTAACTCGAGTTGTGGATTCCTATGGGATTATCGACATCATTGAAGGTGTTTTGTCGGATTTTATTACTCAGTTGGAGTTTGGTTTCGTTATTTTTGGGGGTTGGTGTAACCAAAGGGAAGAACGTTTACAAAGTATTCGTTAGAATGCCCCAATGAGTATGATTATTGTTGTATCGACGTTTAAGTTGGTTATTATTTTGCTTGATACGTATATTGAGCATTTGTTGATAATCATGTTATTCAAGGTTGTTCGCGAGACCGGTATTTTTTCTTAGGACGATTATTCGAGAGAGGACGTTTCATCAGTGGTATTGAGGTAAGTTAATTCTTACTCGGTTAAAAGGATATTCATTCCTTTCGTTGTTGTTCATTCATATTCATAATTCATTCATAGTATATTATTCATGTTGAGGATCGTAATTATCAAACTAGTCTTTCATTTCACGAGGAACGGCGGTTCCATCCAATTCCACGAGTTATCATTCATTTCATCATTTATTCATCTCGGCGAGTCATTCTTGACCCTTGTCGATTTATTATTCATTGATATTCATCATGGTCATTTTCGTTCATGTGACCCTCCGGGTTCATATTGCGTGGCCGGGTGGGGATGTGTGGAATTTTTAGTCGGGCACGCAATGGTCATGTGTTAGGGTTCACCGACATAATGGACTGTGCACACGGTAACGATTTCCTCCGTGAGACTAATTAGGTATAAGGGCGGGTGTGTTCGGACACTCGTCTTGTGCACTTGCACATACTATTACGGGCGTACTATGATGCCCCTCTTCAGCTTGATTTCATAACAAAGATATGTAATTATGGTGATTGTTCAACTCTTGGGGATTGTTGTTCTGTGTAACTGACCCCGTTGGGGGATGTTGTTTTCAGGTCATGACAAGGCTAAAACGCGGGAAGAGAACATTTACGGCGAGGAGTCCCAGTGATACTAGTAGGGGGGCCCTGTCCTTTTTAGTCATTCATGTTCCTTCATTTTTATTTCCGCTCCAGATTTCCGTTTGGATATTCATTTTCATTTAGTGTTGTATATTTTGTCTTCATATAAAATATACATGTATTCCGTATTTTTCTTAGGTGTGTTATACTTGAAACTCCTCATCGGAGTAATTAATGATATAGTGTGGTTCGGTATTACAATTATATTATTTAAGTCATTAATTTTCATTCGCCTGGTGGGTCCCAGTTGGGGGTCCATGGCACTGTAATATCCGCCGGATTTGGGGTGTTGCAATACTGACTTACCGATTTACCTGTGGGGGTATGCACTTCTGACTGCCACTTACATCTTGAATAGATGTCCTTCCAAATCCGTTCCTAAAACTCCACATGAGATGTTGGGAGGGCAGGAAACCAAGTCTTAATCACATTAGGATTTGGGGATGTACCACCTATGTCCAGAAGACTAAGATGGAAAAGTTGGAAGCGAGGTCCGCAAAGGGACGTTTCATTGGATTCCCATCTGGGACGATGGGTTATCTATTCTACATGCCCGAAGATCAAAAGATCGTTGTTGCTTTGCATGCACACTTCCTGGAAGAAGAGTTCATTCAGGAAGGCGGAGCAGGTAGAAATATTTCTTTGGAAGAATACAATGAAACTCCTCAGGAGACACCTATGCAAGAAAATTGTAACCGAACCTTCTATAACACAAGTACAACCACCTCGTAGGTCCAGTATGGTGTCTCATTAACCTGAGAGGTATAGTTTTATGCACTTGGAGGAACTGGGTTTCCACGAGGTTCCAGGTGATAAACAAGAGACCAACCCGCGACCAATGACCTAGCAATGGTGGATGTAGAGCTCCATGAAATGGACTGTAGCAGTCTTCATGTAGTTGGGACCTTCGTTTTGAAGAGGCGGTCAAAGAGTATGACTTCGTGCAAAATGAAGAGGAACCTTGTGTATACAAGAGGGTTAGTGGGAGAAAGATCACATTCTTAGTACTATATGTAGATGACATTCTACTAATAGGAAATGATGTGGGAATGCTCAGTTCTGTTAAAGTTTTGACTTTTGAGTAATTTCTCCATGAAAGACTTGGGAGAAGCAACCTATATTCTTGGTATTCGACTCAACTGGGATAGAGCGAAGAGAATGATAGGTCATTCCCAAGCCCTCTATATAGATAAAATCTTAAAGCGATTTAAGATGGACTATTCTTAAAGAGGGTTCCTATCGATGTGACATGGAATAAAACTCACCTTGAAGATGTGTCCTGAAAGTGAGGAACAACGAAAGGAAATGAGTAATATACCATATGCTTCGGCCGTAAGTAGCCTTATATATGCTATGTTGTGTAGGAGACCTGACATGTGCATGCTGTAAGCGTGGTGAGTAGGTTTCAGGCAAATCCAGGTGGGGAACATTGGACTGCCGCAAAGAACGTTCTCAAGTACTTGATGTAATATCCGCAATTTTGATTTCCGGTAATTTTCTTTTTTTCTGCGGGAGTCCATTTAGACGACACGCTTGTGACCGTTTCGTCATTCTGAGAATGATTAATTCTGCACTTTTTGACACCTGAGTTCATTTCGGTGTTGTTTTGTTGAGTTCTGTGTTCTTAAGCGACTTTTCCGCGCTTGAGTTTGATTCTTGTGAATCTCGTTCGAAACTGTTGTTTCAGGTTTCTCATAAGTTCATTCATCGTTGTTATATGTGTTGTGAGCTTTGGTTTGGTTATTCATTGCCATATCGTGATTTTCGGACATTTGAGGCCATTTTGTAATTTCCCAAAGTTGTGGGTATCCATCGTCATACCCATTTCTGAGATGTGCTATTCTGTCGCTCTGAGTCGTTAGCGTACGCTACGCTTTGTAGCTAGCGCGTGCTAAGGTGCTGTAGTTAGCGGACGCTAAGTATTGTAGTTAGCGTTCGCTAATGGGTGGTACAGAAACAGTCCAGGGGCCACTGGACTAGGTTAGAATGTTGGTTAGCGCACGTTATTTAGTAACATAGCACGCGCTAGGGTGCATTGGTAGCGCACGCTAGGGTGAGGGTAGCGCACGCTACCTGGTAGTTCAGGGCAGTCCAGGTGCTACTGGACTGGGTCTGAAGGTCTCGTTAGCGCACGCTAACACTTGTTGTTAGCGCATGCTAACAGTGTATTTTTGGTCAGGAGTTTTGTTCGGTGCCGTGATAGCGCACTCTAACCCTAATGATTAGCGCACACTAATTTGTGTCTAGTATAAATACTGGACACCAGTCTAGAATCTGCATTTTCCTTTATTTCTTCTTCTTTCTCCGTGGGTTTGAGACGTGGCGACTACGGTTAGCGATCTGGGCTGATTTTCTTCCGTCCAAAGGTGTTTTGGAGTATCTTAGGTGATTATAACATCATCTAATCCATTGTTATTCGCCGAATCAAGGTATTTTTCTTGAATCCCTAGAGTTGACTTTTTGGGAGTTTTGTTCTTGATTTCGTTTTCCATCCGATTTTGATACACCGATTGTTGTTTAATAATGATGTTGTTAAACATATCCTATGGATTTCATATCCATATTCAGTTTGGATTTCTATTTTCGGGTGTCATCGGGATGGGTAGCTTTCTTGGCCATTTTGGGGGAAACCCTTGAACTTTCGTCGTTTGTTCCTTTAATTCGGCGGCTTTGGGTCGTACCTTGGAATTCATTTTCATTGTTGTTGTTGTCGTTCATAGCTCACTGTCTCGGGTTGTCGTTAGGCGGAGTCGGTGGGTTTGTAGTCGGTTCGTGCCAACCTACTTCGGTCGATTCTCCGCGTTTGTGATTATCGGTGATCGTCCTCGTTATAGGCAAGTACCTTGTCCATACATTTCTTGTTTCGTGGATATGATGATCGGTGATCGTCCTCGTTATAGGCTCTCATTCAAAACCATGTGTATTTTGTGAGTGATATGTTTCGTAAACGATTATGTGAATCCTATAGATATGGTTGGTGTTGATGCTGCGCTTGATAAAGCGTGTGTACGTAAATTGCCTCATTTTGGTGCGTTGTGGTTTGACGTTGTGTTTTGCTAAGTGTTTGATGCCTCTGGGTGAATTGTTTGGATATCTTTGTTGTATTGTGCTATGTGTGTGAATGTGTGAATGTGGGCGGGGCCTACGGTGACACATGGCATGCGATCATCTGGTCAGGATGCAACAAGCGATTGATCCAACCGTGAGTAACTAAGAAAAACTACGGTGACACATAGCTTGTGATCATGTGGTTAGGATGCAACAAGTGATTGATCAAACCGTGAGCGCCAAAGAATACCTATGGTGACATGTGGCATGCGATCGTATGGTCAGGAGATAACAAGTGATTGATCCAACCATGAGATGCCATGACAAGTGTTCACGCTGGTGTGTATATGATTTGTGGATGTGCTTTGCTCACCTCGGGAGGGTCCGTCGAGGCCTCGAGGGAATCTATTACTTCATTCTGGATTCACGAGTTGGTGTTGTATTTGTGTGACCAAGATTTGCGTATCTTGGGTGATTATGTTGTGTTGATTTTATGTCCGTTGAGGACACGTGATGTGGGTTTTGACCCAGTGAATTGTTGTTGGTTTTCTATTTGTGAAAATAAAACCTTTGGGCTGCGACCCCTGTTGATTTTGGAAGGAGAGGGATTTGAAAATCCTAAATTGTTTTCCATTCAAACTCCCGAGGGCATTTCAAACCATTTTACAAATTGTTCTCTTGGTTTGTGATCTTTCGAATTTGGAAGCTTTACCCAAACTCTTGCCTCGGGAAGTACTTTCGTTATGTTTAAATCTTTGAGAATTCCTGGTTGTTATTATTCTTAGAATTTGAATTGTATGATTCGTATTTTGCACTTTGTACTTGCACTAGCAAAATAGTGGAATTTTGCTAACTCCTGAGGAAGCGGGGGGTGGATGTTTATATTGCATTCAGATTTTGGGGAGCATAGCACATGGTCGACATGAAGAATGATGAAAGATGATCGATACTAATCACATGAGGACCCGTTCGTTGTTGTATTGTTTCAGTTGTACGTTATTTCCGCTGCAATTTTTTCCCCGTTGTACGGGAGTATTTTGTATTTGACCCCTGCGTGGGCATGTATTGAGATTGAGTTTTATGTTTTTATTGAAAGATCGGTCTACTGATTCATTTTAGCCTTAAAGGCATTGTTGAGATGTTCCATGTTGTTACCAGCCTGGTAGATCCTCGAGGAAGGGTTCTACGGCATGTAATGTCCCTGAGCGGATTGGGGGTGTTACACATGAGAAGGACTAGAGATATGGTTCTTATGTATGGCGGTGGAGAATTGAATGTGATGGGCTTCACTAATTCAGACTTCCTAGGACAGAAAGACGACTCTATGTCTACTTGTCGCTACATTTTACTCTTAATGGAGGAGCAGTATTTTGGCATAGTGCCAAGGATAGCGCGACTGCTGATTCCATCAATTAGGCTGAGTATCAAGAGGCCTCGGAGGCCTCCAAAGGAAGGGTTTTGGATTAAGAAGTTACTGGGTGAACTTCACGTGACACCATGTGCTACACTGCCTATTTTCGTTTTAATACACTAACAATAGAGCGATAGCATAGGCCTGGGATCCGAGGTTTCATAACAATACAAAACATATTGAGAGAGAGTATCATCTCATAAGAGAATTTGGTCGCAAAGAGATACATTGTGCTGCATAGAGTAGAGTTAGCCAACCAAGTCACTGATCCACTAACCAAGCCGCTTTCTCGGATTAGCTTGGAGTGTCATCTGGAGAACATGGGTATTAGATACCATAGTGTGTGGCATTGAGTGCAAGTGGGAGATTGTTAGGATTATGCCCTCGAATGCCACTCAGAGGATGTTGAGTGAGGGCATGTACTTGTTATTATGTAATTTATTATCATAAGGCAAATGTATGTTTCTTTATTTACTGGTAGTTACTGGCATTCCTAACTCGTAAATATATATATGGAAACTAGTCCGTGTATTTAAGAGCAAAAAATTCCACTCCTTATTAGATACGGGGGTCGGCACTGGAAAGGTTTATAGCTCAAATGCTTAATCGTTCGCAAGTCGATGAAACTTGACTGGGCGTTAAGTTTATGTGAAGACTTGTATGACGTGTTCTTTGACATGGAGAGTGCCTTTCGATCACTAATGGTTAGTTGGAGCACACGTTATAGGTATGCTAATTTGATTAGTATACTCGAACCTGACTCACCCTCGATTCATCACATGGATTTCACTCCGGGACAGTCAATGACGGAATCGAAAGGTTGTGATAGGTATTCGTGAACCTTAGACTTGAGGATTTGGTAGGGATGTGTTTGTGAAGTTAAGATTTTCATTAGAGTAGTTCGACCCAGAAAACCGGAAGGTGGGGGTCAACCTCGACGTCCGTCGTGCCGGGCAAGTAGCAGGTCCTACTGAATACCAAGATAGAATTATTTCTCCTGTTAGTGAACGGGTTATATGTCCTATGCGGTTATTGGCAAATGAGATCATAAGTCTTTGGCCAAAGCATTGGAGCTAGTTGTATTGGATACACGAGAGCTCGATGATCTCGATTTGCATTAACTCATGCATAGCATCAAGAACAGATAGGGTTTAACTGACCGTGACTGTTAGGCGTATTTTTATATGCTTATTTATCATTATTTTGTATTATTTTGGAGAGTAAATTTGCTTAAATGAGCTCTTAATGCCTTAATCTTGTATGTTTGTCAGGAGATTGGAGTCCGGAAGCTAAAACGAGGCGAAACAGGTGAAAACGGCAAATTTTGGCCGTGAGCCGCGGCACAAGGCAAGTGGGCCGCGACACAGGAAGGCAACCAGCAAGCACAGAGTAAACTGTACTCTGTGCCGCGGCACAGCCCAAGTAAGCCGCGGCACAGATGAATTAAATGGCGCCCAAGCGTACAGCTGAAGACCATGTGCCGCGGCACAGATTTAGTGAGCCACGGCACACTACGCGGTTTTTGTATGCTCCGCGCGGATTTGGGCCGTTTTGAAGCCAGTTCTCGACCTACTCACACGGACGCGATTTGGAGACTGTCCAAAGCTATAAATAAGGGTTTAAGACCCTAATTAATCATCTTTGGATCTTGGAAAATCTTGGAATTAGAGAATCTTGGGGAGGCGGCAGAAGAGGAAGATAAGCAGAAGACTTCAAAGGCGGAGGGTGGAAGCCAGAAGAACGGAGGAATCCGAGCTTCATCTGCGTTTGATTTTCATGCTTTTATTCATTTATTCTGTATTTTCATTATTTAGCATGTCAGGCTAAAACCCTAATCTAGGATTTTGATGAAACCTACGTTTTGACGGATTTGCTTGAGATTATCTATTTAATTCCCTTTTTGTTGAATTCTCCCAATCGTGTTTAATGCTTTTAATTATCTGGCCAATAGTTGTATTGTTTTAATCATTTAATTCGAATCGGGAGAGGAGAGTTGGTGAGGAACTATTGGTGAGGACCGTTTTATTCTGTGAGATAGGAATATACTCATAGGAACTACGTGGCCTTTTGGAGATTTTATGCTTTTTGCCTATTGACGAATTAATTCACCTAGGGATAGAGTGCGTTATTCGCCCTTAGAAAAATCTATTGACCTCGGGAGAGGCGGTAGAGTATATTAGCAATCTTCGCCTTCAATAAATTTGGAAAATCATTAACTTCAGATAATCGAGAGTAAATTCGGATAAACCGAGGTGGATTCAGAATCCTAGACTTATTTATCATTTGATTCTCTTTCTTCAAGCGATCATTTTTACTATTTAGTCTTTTATTAATTCTTTTAGTAATTAATTGCAAAACCCAACGTTCGATTGTTCGAATAAAACTGGAATACATAAAAATCGGTAGTTAGTGATTCAGTCCTCGTGGGAACGATACTCACTCATCACTTTATTACTTATATACGATAACGTACACTTGCGTTCAACAAATATCGCAACAAGTTTTTGGCGCCGTTGCCGGGGACGGAAATTTTGCTAATATCGATTTCAGTATTTCTAGTCTTAGTTTGAACGTTTTTATTTACTTATTTTTGTGTATTTAATTTTATTTATTTGTTTTTCCTTTCAGGATCTTTTGCGTAGTGCATGAGAAAACTCGGTAACGAAGGCCTACTACCTTTGGATACCGAACTCGAGCGCACTCTTCGAAGGAACAAGAAGGAGAAACGAGAGTTACATACGACAGTGACCATGGCCGAAAATATCGAAATTCAAGGAGGAAACAACATTGTGCAGCAAGCTCAACCGGAAATGGCACTTCGAGATTATGCGATGCTGCAGATTAATGCTAATTTTTCGGGATTCGGCGTCCCACCATTCAGGCGAACAATTTCGAGATTAAGCCTGCTATTATTCAGATGGTGCAGGCGAGCCAATTCTGTGGATTGCCGAATGATGACCCAAACGCTCATATTGCTTCTTTTCTTGAGATTTGTGACACGTTCAAGAACAATGGTGTCACCGACGATGCTATCCGATTACGGCTTTTCCCTTTCTCTTTGAGGGATAAAGCGAAATTTTGGCTAAATTCCTTACCGCCGGGGTCGATCACAACATGGGCAGAGTTAGCGCAAGCCTTCCTTGCTAAATTCTTCCCACCGTCTAAGACGGCGAGATTGAGAAACGAGATCACCACCTTTGGTCAGTATGATATGGAATTGCTCCACGAGGCATGGGAACGATACAAAGATTTGTTACGAAGATGCCCACATCATGGCCTTCCAGACTGGCTTCAAATTCAGACGTTCTACAATGGATTGAGTGCCTCTACATGCACTCAAGTGGATGCAGCCGCCGGTGGGGATTTGATGGGAAAGACTATGGCCGAGGCACACTCGTTGTTGGAAGCTATGGCCGCAAATGCATATCAATGGCCATCTGAAAGAATAACGCCGAAGCGAGTGATGGAAATTTCGAGTAATGACCCGATATCTACATTGTCAGCCCAAGTCGCAGCCTTGACTCAGCAGCTTCAAGCATTTTCGCATGCTCCTTCCCCCGTTACCATTGAGACTTGCAATTGGTGTAACGGATCTCACCCTAGCGCGGAGTGTCAAGTCAGAAATCCGTTCGAGCAGCCCCAAATTGAACAAGCTCAGTTTGTAGGAAACGGAAACCGGCAAAATAATCCGTACTCCAACACGTATAATCCGGGGTGGCGTAATCATCCCAACTTTTCGTGGAGAAACGGACAGAACTCGAACCAGCCTCTGTTCCCTCAAAACCAATAGCAGCCCCCTCCCGCTCCAAAAGTTTCTCTCGAGGAAGCAATTGCGAAATTGGCAGCGAATACGAGTCAATTCATGACCCGTACTGAAGCGACATTGCAGAATCATTCCGCTTCCATTCGCAACTTAGAAGTCCAGCTGGGCCAAATTGCTAATGTGTTGACAGCCCGCCCGGATGGAGCATTGCCAAGCACGACCGAGACAAATCCTATAGAAAGTCTAAATGCGATCAGTCTGAGAAGCGGGAAGGAGGTGTGTGACCAGCCCGAGAGAAGTGAAAAGAGGAGTGAAATTAAGGAAAAGAAAAATCTAGCAACGGAGGAATCACAAGATTGGAGACCTTCGATAACGTTTCCGGATAACCCGAAGGCATATGTGCCCCCCGTCCCGTTTCCGCAGAGATTACAGCAGAAAAAGGCAGACAAACAATTCTCTAAGTTTATCTACGTGTTCAAAAAGCTTCATATTAACATTCCATTTGCCGACGCGTTGGAACAAATGCCAAGCTACGTTAAATTCATGAAAGAGATATTGTCAAAGAAAAGAAAACTCGAGGAGTTTGAAACAGTCGCCTTGATGGAGGAATGCAGCGCGGTTCTTCAAAAGAAGCTTCCAGCAAAATTGAAAGATCCGGGAAGTTTCAACATACCGTGCACCATGGGGAATCTTTCTTTTAATAAGGCATTGTGCGATCTCGGTGCTAGTATTAACCTCATGCCTCTGTCGATTTTTAAGAAGCTGGGAATTGGAGAAGCAAAGCCGACGACGGTCTCCTTGCAATTAGCGGATCGATCTATTAAGTATCCAAGAGGAGTGATTGAGGAAGTGCTAGTAAAAGTGGATAAATGTATCTTTCCAGCGGATTTTATTGTTCTCGACATGGAGGAAGATGAAGATATCCCGATTATCTTGGGACGACCATTTTTGGCGACCGGCAGAACTCTTATTGACGTGGAAAAAGGAGAATTAACTCTGCGGGTTCAAGAGGAGCATGTCACGTTCCAAGTGTTCAAATCTTTTCCATATCCGGGAGGTGTTGATAAAAGCTCACAAATTGACAGTGTAGATGCCGTTGAAAAAGAAAAACACCGAAAACATCGTCGGTCGAAAAATTTAGATTCTGTGTCAGATGGTCCAATTTTTAAGAAAGATGTAGAACGAGTAGCATTTCTCGAGCATGCGGACAAGTCTGCTGCGGTCATAAAGTCATTTTTGAAAGAGGGGAATAATCCGGAAATCAAACGGACATCTAGTCATGAGAAAAACGGGTGTTTCGGGAAGTTGTTCTCATCAAAACCTTTCCGCAACCAACATTGGGTGTCCGAACCGAAAATAAAATCGTTAATGACCGATTGTCAAAATTTTAAAAATCATATTAACGGTTCGATGAACGGGGCGGAGATCAAATGGAGTTTGAGAAAAGCGAACTGATTTTTTTTAAATAGGTCCGGCTGAAGACTATAAACTTAGCGCTTCTCGGGAGGCAACCCGAGTTCGTAGTTGTAGATTTTTGAGTTTCTGCTTTTATCTTACATTCTTGAATTTTTATTTTTCATCATTTTGTGCTTTGATTTGCTTCTACCTCTCGCTTTTGACGTGTTCTTCTCAAAATTCTGTGCAGGAAAAATCCCAGGGGAGAAATTCATTACTGAGCCGCGGCACAAGTATTGTGAGCTGCGGCACACACAGATCGAAAGGGAGGGCTAAACAAACTATACTCTGTGCCGCGGCACAACATTACTGAGCCGCGGCACACTTGAGCACTGAGCCGCGGCACACGAAACCTGAGCCGCGACCCAAGACAAAACATGCGAACAGGTAAAAAGGGACTGTACGCGGTGCCGCGGCTCACTTGAGCTGTGCTGCGGCACACCATGCGGAATTCGAACAGCCAGGTACATTATAACCTGCATTGGCCACTCCAGGTACAATTCCATTTCTTCCTTCCCTCCCCTTGCGCGCGATCGGCCAAACACTTTTCCTTCTCCTTCTTCTTGCGATTTTCTTGCATTTTCCACAATCCAAGCAAGGTATGTCTAAATTCCTAATCTCAAATTGTTCCATGAATTTGAATGTGAAGTTGTGTAGTGCATTTGATGGTTTAATATTCTTATTTCCTTGAAAAGTTATAGGATAGTTAAGTGAGGACATGATGTTTTGATCGATTTTTCATGATTATTATTGATATTGAATGAAGTGAATATGTCGTTTTGATGGTGAATGATTCGTGTTTTTGTTCTTGGGGATTTAATCGAGCTATTGCCATGTTTGTTCTTCAAGTAAACTCTTGCCCTTTAGGTGTTCGATGAAATGTCTAAATGAAAAAACTTTCTTTGTTAAAGCAATATTTTTAATCTGTATGCAACGTATTCGTTCTGGAATTGCAGCAACCCCAACCCGTACGTCTAGTTTAAACGTTATAGTTAAATTTCATTTTTCTCTCACGGATGTGCTATCTTGTTAAGTTCTTGATTACGGCCGGATATCCTTAGCCGAGTGATGATTATTCTCGTTATTGTTTGAGTAAGTAACCTTCGGTGTTTAAATTTTTTTTCAGGAATCACTATGGCTAGGACTAAGAAGCTGAACAAGAGGGCCAGGACTCAGTCATCCCCCACTCGAGGGGAAACCTCTCGTAGTCGCGCCGAGTCGGAGGGGCACCAGTTTTATGACCCTGAGATCCACAAAATCTTCAATGAGAAGATTCGGCCGCGACCTCTTATCGCGGAGAGGGGATTTACTCCTGCCCCCCAAGATGGGGAACTGCTTACGATGATAGATGAGATGGGGTGGGCCCGATTTGCTGCACCCCCCGAGCCAGCAGTGAGATCGATAGTGCAGGAGTTCTATGCCAGTGTGCTATTGAAGCACATTCGAGCAGGCCAGATGTTACAGCAGTCAGACACTCGGACTCAGGTCGATGTCCGAGGTATTACGGTTGATTTTTCCACAGCTGCTATTCGGAGGTTGTTTGGGCTTCCGGTGGTAGATGAGTCGGCTTATGACCGAGTTATGACTAGCCTCATGAAGGAGGCTCTGCTTGAGACTATTACGCAGCCCGACTCCGACTGGGAGCAGCGCGCACCGGGTTCTTCCACTTTCCATTTCAAGAGCTCGCACCTCAGTCGGCTAGGGCGTGCCTGGCTATACTTTATTTGCGCTCGTATCGACCCCACATCTCAGATCCGCACTGTTTTTCTCTCCCGCGCCCGGACACTATATGCTATCACATCCGGGCTGCGCTTCGATGTGGCCCCTCTCTTGGTCCGTTCTATATTCCAGTGCATTCAACGAGGGGCCAAGACGGGGTTGAAGCACCCCTCTCTTATCTGCGCTCTGTGCCGGCAGTCGGGGCTGACGTGGTCAGACGACGAGCCGATGCTGGCTCCCTAGGCCCCGATCGACCACCGCATCATCTCACATTTTGAGCAGTGGGGAGGAGCGCCGGCGCACGCTCGGGGGAGAGGATTTCTACTGGATGAGGCCCACGAGGGGTCCCCCGAGCCTCTTTTGCTGACACAGGGGCATGCAGATGCCGGCCCGCCGCCCGACAGAGAGAGATTTCAGGCGATGTTCGACGGGCTGAGAGAGGATATGAGGAGAGAGAGAGAGGAGACGAGGAGAGAGAGAGAGGATATGGCAGAGGACATGAGGAGAGAGAGAGTAGATGAGGAGAGAGAGGGAGAGTATGCTGGCTGCCATGCGAGAGGAGCAGCGGACGGAGCGAGAGAGCATTATTGCTGCCGTCAGAGCTGAGATGCGAGACCAGGCCCGCCGGGCCAACCGGCGTGAGGCAAGGCGTCTGGAAGCGAGGGACGCCTACCATCAGGAGCACCTTGCCGCTTGGACGGCCCATATCATGCACCCAGACGGGCCATTTATTGCACCTGTCGGCCAGCCACACCACCCTCCTCACCGGATGATGCCGGCACCAGCTCGTGAGAGGACTGGAGGGGAGTACTTGACCTTCTTATTCTATTGCATATTATATTTTGTCCATTGAGGTCAATGTACGTCCTAAGTTTGGGGGGGGGGGGGGGGTTTACTTTCTGTTGCTACATTCATTGCTGTACTGATTTTGTTGCACTATTCATTACTTTGCGTTATTTTTGTCGATAGCCTTGCTTGTCTGGATCTTACTTTTATTCGTGAATTTTTCGTGCTTCTATTTGTGTGATACTGATGTTACGACACTGTTTTTCTCTCTGAATAAACGGTCGAGTTTTAGTCGAGTTGTAGTCAGTGATTTCTGTTTTTGCTTAGTATTCATTTAGGTCTGAAATTTTTTCTCGCGATTGTAGAGGTCTTGGCGGATAAGAGAGGATACATGTGTGTTTTAAAATCACCATCGATACGTTTGGTTGCATTTTTCGGTTAGCTAGTCGTCCAGTTACATAAGTCATGTTGGCACTTAGATTGAGTTTAGAGTCGGTCAGTTTTTCCCAATAGTCGAGATAATATTTGTTCTATGATGGGAAGTCTAGTAACCGGGAGTATTCACGTGACCCGTTGTTTACTCTCGCGTAAAACGACGACCCTGATTAGACTAGTGATTTAGAAATTTCACATGTGCCGATGATAGGGAGCCTAGTAACCGGGGGTATTCACGTGACCCGTTGTTTACTCTCGCATAAAACAGCGCCCTTGATTCGGAAATGCGGGAATTAGCTATTCGAGTTGTTTCTCCGCTGTAGAGGGGAAATTAGTAACTAGAAGCATCCATGTGCCTCATGAGTGTCTTTTACGTCAAACGGTTCCCCAATACATGAGAATGGAAGTTCCACCCTAGGATTATCCCGATGAAACATCCCGAGATCCGAACCTAGTGGTCAACTCGAATCAATACATGAGCATTATTTTTATGAAACTCGTGAAAATTTTGCCATTAGACTGTGGAACGGGGCGAATTTAGCTCGTTTATTTTAACCTTTCATATTGACGGTCGATTTGATTCACGTTTTGTTAATCTTTGAGCTGGATTTTCTTCATGAACGAGTAATTAGGACTGAACTTGGTTACTTTGTAGAATCAGTGTTCTGAGTGTAGCTCGCTATTACGATACTCGTATTATTCAGAGAGAATTTCAGGATAGTATTGATTAGGTAGAGCACTACGAGTTGCACGATTATTCACGACATTCTTTTGTTGAAATTAATTCTTTTTGCTTGAGGACAAGCAAAGGCTTAAGTTTGGGGGTATTTGTTAGGCGTATTTTTATATGCTTATTTATCATTATTTTGTGTTATTTTGGAGAGTAAATTTGCTTAAATGAGCTCTTAATGCCTTAATCTTGTATGTTTGTCAGGAGATTGGAGTCCGGAAGGTAAAACGAGGCGAAACGGGCGAAAACGGCAAATTTTGGCCGTGAGCCGCGGCACAAGGCAAGTGGGCCGTGGCACAGGAAGGCAACCAGCAAGCACAGAGTAAACTGTACTCTGTGCCGCAGCACAGTCCAGGTGAGCCGCGGCACAGATGAATTAAATGGCGCCCAGGCGTCCAGCTGAAGACCATGTGCCGCGGCAAAGATTTAGTGAGCCGCAGCACACTAGGCGGTTTTTGTATGCTTCGCGCGGATTTGGGCCGTTTTGAAGCCAGTTCTCGACCTACTCACACGGATGCGATTTGGAGACTGTGCAAAGCTATAAATAAGGGTTTAAGACCGTAATTAATCATCTTTGGATCTTGGAAAATCTTGGAATTAGAGAATCTTGGGGAGACGGCAGAAGAGGAAGATAATCAGAAGACTTCAAAGGCGGAGGGTGGAAGCTAGAAGAACGGAGGAATCCGAGCTTCATCTGCGTTTGATTTTCATGCTTTTATTCATTTATTCTGTATTTTCATTATTTAGCATGTCAGGCTAAAACCCTAATCTAGGATTTTGATGAAACCTACGTTTTGACGGATTTGGTTGAGATTATCTATTTAATTCCCTTTTTGTTGAGTTTTCCCAATCGTGTTTAATGCTTTCAATTATCTGGCCAATAGTTGTATTGTTTTAATCATTCAATTCGAATCGGGAGAGGAGAGTTGGTGAGGAACTATTGGTGAGGACCGTTTTATTCTGTGAGATAGGAATATACTCATAGGAACTACGTGGCCTTTTGGAGATTTTATGCTTGTTGCCTATTGACGAATTAATTCACCTAGGGATAGAGTGCGTTATTCGCCATTAGAAAAATCTATTGACATCGGGAGAGGCGGTAGAGTATATTAGCAATCTTTGCCTTCAATAAATTTGGAAAATCATTAACTTCTGATAATCGAGAGTAAATTCGGATAAACCGAGGTGGATTCAGAATCCTAGACTTATTTATCATTTGATTCTCTTTCTTCAAGCGATCATTTTTACTATTTAGTCTTTTATTAATTCTTTTAGTAATTAATTGCAAAACCCAACGTTCGATTGTTCGAATAAAACTGGAATACATAAAAATCGGTAGTTAGTGATTCAGTCCTCATGGGAACGATACTCACTCATCACTTTATTACTTGTATATGATAACGTACACTTGCGTGCAACAAATATCGCAACAGTGACCATATAACTTGATCGGGACATTTGAAAGAAGGGTTTATACGTATACTGGTATTCACGACAAAATGGTTTTTGAATGATCTCAAATCATTCGTTCTCAGTTGGCATACAGTGTAGGCCGTCAGGCTTGCTAGGTGGTGCTACTACTCTATGGTTCCTTCCATTGCCAGCTGAGACGGACCTACCGAGTCGCGCAATAGGATTGACGACGGAATGAATCGAGCTTATTCTCTCTTATAAATATTAGATATTGGATATCTAATTTATTGGACATTAGATGTCTAATTTATTTAGGGACATTGGATGTCTAAATTAATTTATTGGATAAATTAATTTACGACCTAATGAATTAAATAAATTACTGGGTGATTAATTTAATTCATAAATATAATTATTTCTTGGAGAAATTAATTATGTTATTTTGTATTTGATATGATTAATTAATTGGATTAATTAAATTAATATAAATACATCAGAACGGAATTGGAGTTTATCTGTTTGGACTCTCGGTAGTCCAAAATGAACCGAACTCGTCTGAGTCCTTCTAGATGGCCGCCCCTTACCTATCACCTCCCTTGGTCATGGTCCTCACCTTAATAGGTGGAAGACTTGTGACTAGTGGGGGACAATAGCTTTGAGATATCTCGGGTAGGTGATGAGATGTGGGTTGAATAATAAAAGAATGGAAGACCAACTCTCCCAACAACTCTTCTGGCATCCCATCCGTGAGTTTTGCAGAGAGAAAGAAAAAGAGTTTTTCTCAAGTCTTTTTCCTTCTTTCTCACTTGTCTTGAATTTTCTTGGAGAAAAATCGAGAGATTATTAGAGAGACAGAGATTAAACACTTGGAGTGTAATAATCTTAATTTACAAGTTCCGACAACCTTGCTCTAGCCGTATCCTTGGAATATAGCAAGGCGTTGTCATTACGGTTGTTTTCCGGCTTGTGGCAAGTAGAGGCACGGTCTTTCGGTGCTCTAGATTTCAAAAGCTTGACGAACCGGATTCGTGGGGAAGTTAACCGAAAGCTTAGGGTATCGCTCAAGAGAAGAACACCATATAATCTACGGACTACATGGGTATGATTTCGAATCTTTCTTTGTTTATTTTAATATTCGTAAATACGTAGCTTGATCGATCCTTGTAGGGATTCAGATCAAATTAATTTTCGTTTTACCACTTCCGTTGGGCCCTCGTTTTAGGCACCGAATCCCAACAGTACCCACGTCCGGAGTATTCTTGTGTAGATACTTATGTGACCCTTGGTTGCGACCTTGGGAGTTTATGTGCTGGTAGAATAGATAATATTGAGTATTCTATGATCTATTGCTATACCGAATAATAATATTGTATTGCAGATTTATCTGATTCTACCAATGAATCTTGTTCGTATTGTCTGACCTAGGCTGGTTGGCACGATTTGTCATGTCAGGCAGATTTGTTGAATATGTGCATGACATTCCCGAAGGTTCCGGTCAGGCTTGAGCAGTGTTGGGGAGATGCCTTGTTATCTCGTTTCTTTAAATTGAATTCTGAAACATTGCACGTTTGTGTAATAACCGCACATGCAGACTTATTTTTCCAAAGTATTTCGTTTCATATTTATACTATCCTGGAGCTACTTTTATAAAATTATTTAATGGAGAAATTTTAAAGTCTTTAAAAATTTGCCTTGTGGGTCCCACACGGAATTCACGGCACTGTAACGTTCCGGTAAATTTTGGGGGAGTTACAGAAAATGGTATCATAGTCGAAACATCCACGTTGAAAGTTTTACTAAAACTTTTCGAAAATGTTTAATGGTTTTCAAAGTCCAACGCTCCAAGCGGCCGTGACTCCTTGGGGAATGTCAAAATGAGGAACACATATGTTTCAAACAGGTATGATGTTTGAACTCAGTAGAACTCAAAGAGTAATTATATTGAATTGGCCCTCTAGATCGAACATTTATCACAATGGCACGTCGTGGAACTATGAGAATCGTGAACGACACTCAGGGCTCCGCTTTGAATAATCTAATTGAGCAGGAGGCAGAAAACCAGAACAACGGGGGAATGGATCCAGCTTTCATTCAGACTCTCGCCCAGGCCATTGCAATGGGAATCACTCAGGTCAACTGAGCAGAGCGGGTACCAGTCATTAACGTGGAAGAGAATGCCAGGAAGGACCGATGGCTAGGAGAGATGCTGAAGGCTAGACCACCAATGTTCGACGGTTCGGGGGATAAACATGTGGATAATTGGATCTCCGAAATGGGACTGCTTTCAAGGTAATCGGTTGCCCAGGGAACCAAAAGGTACCACTAGGAATCAACCAGCTCCGCAGCACTGCAGCCCGATGGTGGAGGAACTATAAGCCGGAGGACAGAGTAGTCGGGTGGACCGAGTTTTCCAAACTGTTGAGAGACGAGTACTGCCCCAGGTCTGCTCAAACTTCTCGTTCACGGAGTTTCTTCAGTGCTGGACCACATAACTTGCCGGTGCCAGAAATCATTCGTAGATCAGCGAATCTGTCACCTTACACAACGGTTGCCATAACATGTTCAACGTTATGCAGCTGGATTTCACTGCACAACTCTGAGGGCATATGAGGACGTAGTCACGGCATATGCCGACACTGTTCTTATTTCTGACACCGGGCAAAATCAGAAGAAGCAAAATATGTCTAACTAGTCTGCGAGCACCCATAGAAAGAACTCGGGAGCTAGGTTCTCCTCTAAATCAGCAGTTTCGACAAAAGGGCACATCCGACCGGTCCCTCCACCGGAGCTGTTTCAATTGTGGCATAGCTGGACATACCACGAGTAAGTGTCGTAAATTGGCTACGAAGTGTTTTTCATGCGGAAAAGTGGGCAGATGCCTCGCTACTGTTTGCGGGTCAATTCTACACCAAATCCAGCTTCCCAGAGTCAGCAAGGTTCAGTACAGACATCCAGGGCACCCGCCATTTCCGACTATCAAGCTCCACCTTACCAAACTCAACCCACACCATATGGTGCCGAAAGAGGACGTGGGTGTGTTAGGCGTATTTTTATGCGCTTATTTATCATTATTTTATATCCATTTGAAGTTTAAATCTCGATAAATGAGCTTTTAATGCACTATTCTTATATGTTTTGCAGGAAATTGGAGTCCGGAAGCCTAAACGACGAAAAACGGGCGAAAACGGCGATTTCTGGTCATGAGCCGCGGCACAAGAAAAGCGAGTCGCAGCACACGCACGGCACACCAAGGCGCCGAGCGCACTGTACCGGGGGCCGCGGCACGCACTTACTGAGCCGCGGCCCATGAAGAAAAATGCGCCTAGGTATAAGGCGCTGAGCATTAATGGTCGCGGCACACACTTACTGAGCGGCGGCCCGCGGAGCGGTTTTGATATGTTTGCTGCGTTTCTGGGCCGTTTTTAGAGCCTGTTTTCGACCTAATCCACGAACGCATTTTGGAGACGAATGATGGTTATAAATAGGGATTTCAGGTCTGAAGATCAATCATCGCGGATCATCGAGAAGAAGCAGAAAACACCAAGGAGCAGAGACCGGAAGCTAGAGAACGGAGGAATCCAAGTTCTTCGTCTGCGTTTGATTTCTATGCTTTCTTTAATTCTTTGTGTATTTTTATTTTCTAGCATGTCACGCTATAACCCTATTCTAGGATTTTGATGAAACTGGGGTTTTGACGAATTAACTTTTGATTATGCTTTCTTAAAATATATTTCCCTTTCTTATTGAGTTTTCCCCAATTATTCTTAATGCTTTCAATTGTGTGGCCTATAATTGAATTGTTTTAATTACGCAACTCGAATCGGGAGAGGAGAGTTGGTAAGAAAAATTGGTGAGAACCGTTTTATCTTGTGAGATAGAAATATACTCATAGGAATTACGTGGCCTTTCTGGAGATTTCGTACTTTTTGCCTATTGTCGAATTAATTCACCTAGGAATAGAGTGTGTTATTCGCCTTAGAAAAATCTATTGACCTCGGGAGAGGTGGTAGAGTATTTTAGCAATCTTCGCCTTTAATAAATTGGGAATTTAATAAATTCATATAATCAAGAGTAATTCGGGTAAACCGAGGTGAATTCACAATCCTAGATTAATTCCTTATTTGATTTTCTTTCTTCGAACAATTGTTTTCATTATTTATTCTTTTATTAATTTTCTTTAATTATTCTTGCACCTCCAATTTCAATCGTTCAGATAAAATTAGAATACTCATAAATTGGTAGTTAGTAAGTCAGTCCTCGTGGGAACGATATCTTACTCATCTCTTTATTACTTGTTTACGACAACGTGCACTTGCGTTCACCGAAATTTAGCAACAAGTTTTTAGCGCCGTTGCCGGGGACTGATTAATTTACTAATATCGATTTCAGTATTTCTAGTCTTAATTTGAACATTATTTTTTTGTGTGTAATTTTTTTTTATTATTTGTTTTCCTTCTTGGAATTTCTGGTTAGTGCATGAGAAAATTCGGTAACGAAGGCCTATTACCTTTGGATACTGAACTCGAGCGCACTCTTCGGAAAAACAAGAAGGAAAAGCGTGAGCGACCGACAAAAGATACCATGGCAGAGAACACGGAAAATCATGGAGGAGACAATCTTATGCAGCAAGCTCAACCGGCATTGGCACTCCGTGATTATGCAATGCCACAAATAAATGCAAACTTTTCGGGGATTCGGCGTCCAACCATCCAAGCGAACAACTTTGAGATTAAGCCGGCTATTATTCAGATGGTGCAAGCAAGCCAATTTTGTGGACTGGCGAATGATGACCCCAACGCACACATCGCCTCATTTCTTGAGATATGTGACACGTTCAAGAATAACGGTGTTACCGATGATGCTATTCGTCTGCGGCTTTTCCCTTTCTCTCTAAGGGACAAAGCCAAGTTTTGGTTGAATTCACTACCGCGGGCTCTATCACGACTTGGGCGGAATTAGCACAAGCCTTTCTGGCTAAGTTCTTTCCACCTTCGAAGACAGCGAGACTAAGGAACGAGATAACTACTTTCGGGCAATTTGATATGGAATCGCTTCACGAAGCTTGGGAGCGATACAAGGATTTATTACGGAGATGCCCACACCATGGCTTACCGGATTGGCTACAAATTCAAACCTTTTATAACGGATTGAGTGCTTCTACACGCACTCTTGTTGATGCAGCCGCTGGAGGAGCGTTGATGGGAAAAACGATGGCCGAAGCCCACTCTCTAGTGGAGACAATGGTTGCAAATGCTTATCAGTGGCCTTCCAATCGTGTGAACCCAAAGCGAGTTACGGGAGTTTCCGACAACGATTCGATCTCTACACTATCAGCCCAAGTCGCAGCGTTGACTCAGCAGTTGCAAGCTTTTTCACATGTTCCTACCTCCGTTACCACGAAATCATGCAATTGGTGTAATGGGTCTCATCCTAGCGTAGAGTGCCAAGTTGGAAATCCTTTCGAGCAACATCCGATGGAATAAGCTCAGTTTGTGGGGAACGGGAATCGACAGAATAATCCGTATTCCAACACATACAATCCGGGGTGGCGAAATCACCCTAACTTTTCGTGGAAAAACGGACATAACTTAAACCAACCTCAGTTTGCTCAACACCAACAACAACCCCTTCCCACTCCAAATATCTCTCTAGAGGAGGCAATGGCGAAATTAGCAGCAAATACGAGTCAGTTCATGACCCGTACGGAAGCAACCTTGCAAAACCATTCTGCCTCTATTCGCAACTTGGAAGTCCAATTGGGTCAAATAGCAAATGTGTTAACAGCCCGCCCTGAGTGTACCTTGCCAAGTACAACCGATACGAACCCCAGAGAGAGCATTAATGCCATTGGTTTGAGAAGCGGGAAGGAAGTGTGTGAGCAGCCCAGGCAGAACAAAAAGAGAGGTGATGACGAGGAGAAGAAAAATTCGGCAACCGAAGAATCACAAGTTTCTAAGAGCTCGAAACTGTTTCCATATAATCCGACAGCCTATGTACCTTCCGTCCCGTTTCCACAGTGTTTGCAAAAGCAAAAATTGGACAAGCAATTCTCCAAGTTTCTCGACGTCTTCAGGAAACTACATATCAACATTCCATTTGCCGACGCCTTAGAACAAATGCCGAGCTATGTGAAGTTTATGAAGGAAATCTTATCTAACAAAAGGAAGCTCGAGGAATATGAAACGGTGGCACTGACTGAAGAGTGCAGCGCAATCTTGCAGAAAAAGCTCCCGCCTAAATTGAAAGACCCAGGAAGCTTCACTATACCGTGCACTATTGGGAACTTGTCTTTTGATAAAGCATTATGTGATCTCGGTGCCAGCGTTACTCTCATGCCTCTTTCTACTTTCAAGAAGCTAGGAATTGGGGAAGCGGAACCTACCACGGTCTTTTTATAACTAGCCGATAGATCCATCAAGTACCCGAGAGGGGTAATAGAAGATGTCTTGGTCAAGGTCGATAAATTCATTTTCCCTACTGATTTCATTGTGCTTGATATGGAAGAAGACCATGAGATTCCGATTATCTTGGGAAGACCGTTCTTAGCCACCAGAAGGACCCTTATCGATGTTCAGGAGGGTAAATTAATACTTCGGGTTGAAGATGAGCAAGTCACGTTCAAAGTGTTTCGATCTCTCCCGTGTCCAAGCAAGGACCAGAAGTGTTCACAAATTGATATTTTTGAGAAAGACACACACCAGGAGAGTTGCCGGTCGAAATGTTCAGAATCCGTTTTAGTTGCTCCGACGTCTAAGAAAAATGTAGAATGAGTCACATATCTTAGGCATTTGGACATGTCATCTTCATGAACTGTTCATACACCAACAAAAAATTCTAATGCTGTCATAAGTTCATTCGTGAAAAAAGGAGAATAAGCCGGAAGTGAAACGGGTGCCCAGTCATGTGCAATATGGGTGTTTTGGAAAGTTGTTTCTGTTCAAATCTTTTCGCAAAGAACATTGGGTGTCCAAACCGAAAATCGAATTGTTAAAGACCAATGGTCAAAAATTTAAAACACATATTAACGGTTCGATGGACGGGGCGGAGTTCAAATGGTGTTTGCTAAAATCAAATTTATTTTCAAAAGGTCCGGCTGAAGACTATAAACTTAGCGCTTCTCGGGAGGCAACCCGAGTATTAGTTGTAGAATTTTATTTTTCAGTGTTTTCTTTCATTTTATGAGTCTATTTTTTTCATCATATTTGCTTGGATATGCTTATCTCTCACGTTCTTGGTGTTTGCCTCTGAAAATTCTGTGCAGAAATCACCCCAGGGCATAATTCAGAAATGGGCCGCGGCACAAGCAAAGTGAGCCGTGGCACACACAAGTCGACACAAAAAGGGCTAACCAAACTATACTCTGTGCCGCGGCATGACCTTACTGAGCCGCAGCACAAAGGCAATGAGACGCGGCACGCCAAATGTCCAAGAAACGCCCAGGTAACTGTACTTCGTGCCGCGGCACGGACCAAATGAGCCGCTGCACACTTACACTACGGGCCGTGACACCCGTATACTGAGCCGCGGCACACGACGATAGAACAAAGAAGCCCGGGCAGGCTATACTCTGGGCCGCGGCTCACATAATCTGTGCCGCGGCCCCCGTTGCGAAGATGAACAGCCCAGGACTGCTTTATAACATCGATCGGCCGGCACACCAGGTAAGTTTTCTTCCTTTTCTTCGCACAGCGCTTGGCCGAACCCTATTCACTTCTTCTTCTTCTTCTTGCATTCTTCAATCCAAGCAAGGTAATTCTCAGTCTCTTAATCCTAATTGCTACATGATTTGAAAAGTGACGTATTGGTATTCATTCGATGATGAATATGTGTTAGTTTTTTTTTTCTTCAAAGTTCTACCAAGGTTGAGTTGGGATATGAAAGTTTTGATTGATTATTGATGGTATTTGTTTATTATGAATGAATTGTTGATGTTATTTATCGTTTGTCATGACTATCGATTTATGTTGTTATTTTTGGGGATTGGATTTAGCCATTATAATTCTTGTTCTTCATTTAAACCCATGCATGCTAAGTGTTTGATGAAATGCGTCAATGAAAAACTTTGAGCCAAACGTTTTTGAAACTATATGCAACAAATTATTTTATCGGATTACATTGTACCCCAACCCTTACGTCATGCTTAAACTTGAAAGCTCAACCTTAATTTCCTCTTCGATGATGCAAGACTCTATATTCACATTTCGTGTATTTTAAGTCGAGAGTGGTGTAATTTTCCTTAAAGATTGCTTAATTTCCGGTGTTTATTTTTTCAGGAACCTCACCATGGCTAGAAAAAGGAAGATAAGCACGAGGGCTAGGACACAATCGTCCCCCACAAGAGGGGAGACTTCACAGAGCCGAGCCGATTTGGAGTCTCACCAATTCTCCGATCCAGAAATTCACAGAATATTCAATGAAAAAATCCGACCTCGACCTATAATCCCGGAGCGGGGATTCACTCCCGCCCCCAGGACGGTGAGCTTCTGACTATGATAGACGAGATGGGGTGGGCTCGTTTCACTGCACCTCCTGAGCCGGCTGTAATCTCTATCGTCCAGGTGTTTTATGCTAGCGCTCTACTGCGACATATTCGGGCAGGGCAGATGATACCGCAATCAGATACTCGGACTCAGGTTGTCGTCCGAGGCCATACTGTGGATTTTTCGTTGGCTGCAATTCGGAGACTATATGAACTTCCAGTGGTGAACGAGACGGCGTTTATGCAGAGTATGAGTAGCCTCACGAGGGAGGCTCTGCTTGAGACACTCACACAGCCGGTTCCGTCTGGGAGACTCGCGCCCTGGGTTCTTCACCCTTCTATTTTAAGAGTTCGCGCCTCAGTCGGCTCGGGCGAACCTGGCTATACTTCCTCTGCGCACGAGTTGATCCTACCTTGCAAATTCGCTCAGTCTTACTCTCTCGTGCCCGACTGCTATATTCTATCACTTCCGGGCTCAAATTCGATGTGGCTCCTCATCTGGTCCGATCTATCCTTCAGTGCATTCAAGGAGGGGCCAAGACGGGGCTGAAGCACCCCTCTCTCATTTGCGCTCTATGCCGCCAGTCGGGCATGACTTGGTCGGATGATGAGCCAATGCTAGCACCCCAGGGTCCGATTGATCATCGCATTATTTCTCACCTTGACCAGTGGGGTGGAGCGCCGGCACATGCTCGGGGACGAGGATTTCTTCTTGATGAGGCACATGAGCAGTCCCCCGAGCCTCTTCTTCTGACACATGAGCGAGCGGAGTCCAGCCCGCCGCCCAAGAGAGAGCATCTCCAGGCGATGTTTGACGGCCTGAGAGAGGAGATGAGGAGAGAGAGAGAGAGCCACCTAGCTGCTTTGCGAGAGGAGATGCGGACAGAGAGAGAGAGCCTCCTCGCAGCTGTCCGGGAGGAGATGAGAGAGCAGGCCCGCCGGGCCAATCGACGTGAGGAGAGGCGCCTGGCGGCGAGAGATGCTTACCACCAGGATTACCTTGCTGCGTGGACGAGCCATGTACTGCACCCGAACGGGCCCTTCATCCCACCAGTTAGGCCATCCACACCACCCTCCTCGCCGAGCGAGGCCAGCACCAGTTCTTGAGCGGACATTATGGGAGGACTTGACCTTTTCTCTTATTGCATATTATTATCTATGTCCATTGAGGTCAATGTACGTACTAAGTTTTGGGGGGGGGGGGGGTTCACTTTCAGTTGCTTTTTACTTATTCGTTTGCATTTTTCGTTATTTTTCGTTATTTTTTATGCTAACCTTGCTTGTCTTGTTTTTATTTGCATTCGTGAATTTTTTGTGCTTCTTTGTGTAAAACTGATGTTATGATACTGATTTCTCTTTGAAGAAATGGTTGAGTTTTGGTCGAGTTTGCAGTCAGCGATATCTGTTTCCTCTGAGTATTCATTTAGGTCTGATATTTTTCGTTATTGTAGAAATTTTAGCGTATAAGAAAGGAGACATACGTGTTTTCAAATCGCCGTCTATTCATTTGGTTACACTTTTCGCGTAGCTAGTCGTCCAGTAACATGAGTCTTGTGGGCACTTAAATTGAGTTTAGAGTCAGACAGTTTTTCCCAAAAAGTCGAGATATTATACATATTCTATGATGGGAAGTCTAGTAACTGGGGGTATTCACGTGACCCGTTGTTTACTCTCGCGTAAAACGACAACCCTGAATAGACTAATGGTTTAGAAATATCACATTACCGATGATAGGGAGCCTAGTAACCGGGGGTATTCACGTGACCAGTTGTTTACTCTCGCGTAAAACAGCAACCTTGAATCGGACGTGCGGGAATTGCTATTCGAGTTTTTTCTCCGCTGTAGAGGGGGACTTAGTAACTAGAAGCATCCATGTGCCCCATGAGTGTCTTTTACGTCAAATGGTTCCCCAATACATGAGAATGAAAATCCACCCTAGGATTATCCCGATGAAACATCCCGAGATCTGAACCTAGTGGTTAACTCGAATCTTTATTATGATCATACATAAGGGAATGCTGTCGGAGGATTATTTTTGGATTATTTTTTTACGATGAAACTCTTGAATTTTTGCCACTTGACTGTGGGACTGGGCGAGTTGGCTTGTTTATTCTAACCCTTCATATTGGCGGTCGGTTAAATTCACGCTTGTTAATCTTTGAGCTTGATTTTCTTCATGAACGATTGATTAGCACTAAAAAGGGTTACTTTGTGGAATCAGTATCCGTGATGTGACTCACTATTACGATACTCGTATTATTTTTTGAGATTTTCAGGGTAGTATTGATTAAGTTGAGAACTATGTATTTGCACGATCATTCACGATACTTTTTATTTGAAATTGATTTCTTTTTTTTTTGCTTGAGGACAAGCAAAGACTCAAGTTTGGGGGTATTTGTTAGGCGTATTTTTATGCGCTTATTTATCATTATTTTATATCCATTTGAAGTTTAAATCTGCATAAATGAGCTTTCAATGCACTATTCTTATATGTTTTGCAGGAAATTGGAGTCCGGAATCCTAAACGACGAAAAATGGGCGAAAACCGCGATTTCAAGTCATGAGCCGCGGCACAAGAAAAGCGAGCCGCGGCACACGCATGGCACACCAAGGCGCCGAGCGCACTGTACCGGGGGCCGCGGCACGCACATACTGAGCCGCGGCCCATGAAGAAAAATGCGCCCAGGTATAAGGCGCTGAGCATTAAGGGCCGCGACACACACTTACTGAGCCGCGGCCCGCGGGGCGGTTTTGATATGTTTACTGCATTTCTGGGCCGTTTTTAGAGCCTGTTTTCGACCTAATCCACGGACGCGTTTTGGAGACGAATGATGGCTATAAATAGGGATTTAAGGTCTGAAGATCAATCATCTCGGATCATCGAGAAGAAGCAGAAAACACCAAGGAGCAGAGAGCGGAAGTTAGAGAACGGAGGAATCCAAGTTCTTCGTCTGCGTTTGATGTCTATGCTTCTTTTAATTCTTTGTGTATTTTTATTTTCTAGCATGTCAGTCTAGAACCCTATTCTAGGATTTTGATGAAATTGAGGTTTTGACGAATTAACTTTTGATTATGCTTTATTAAAATATATTTCCCTTTCTTATTGAGTTTTCCCCAATTATTCTTAATGCTTTCAATTGTGTGGCCTATAATTGAATTGTTTTGATTACACAACTCGAATCGGGAGAGGAGAGTTGGTAGGAAAAATTGGTGAGAACCGTTTTTTCTTGTGAGATAGGAATATACTCATAGGAATTACGTGGCCTTTCTGGAGATTTCGTACTTTTTGCCTATTGTCGAATTAATTCACCTAGGAATAGAGTGTGTTATTCGCCTTAGAAAATTCTATTGACCTCGGGAGAGGCGGTAGAGTGTTTTAGCAATCTTCGCCTTCAATAAATTGGGAATTCATTAAATTCATATAATCAAGAGTAATTCGGATAAACCGAGGTGGATTCACAATCCTAGATTAATTTCTTATTTGATTTTCTTTCTTCAAACAATCGTTTTCATTATTTATTCTTTTATTAAATTTCTTTAATTATTCTTGCACCTCCAATTTCAATCGTTCAGATAAAATTAGAATACTCATAAATTGGTAGTTAGTAAGTCAGTCCTCATGGGAACGATATCTTACTCATCTCTTTATTACTTGTTTACTACAACGTGCACTTGCGTTCACCGAAATTTAGCAACAGGGTGCAGGGGAGGCACTGCACCCTCCTCGGGGACACTACTATCCCGCGTGTTCGAAATAAGGGCTACTGATGACCAAACTGCACCTGCTGTCTCAGGTACACTTCTTGTTAACTCCCAGCCTGTTCATGTACTGTTTGATACTGGAGCGACACACTCGTTTATATCTGTGGAATGTGTTAATCGTTTGAACCTTCCTTGTGTACCTTATTAATCTTTTACTGTTAAGCTACCCGAGGGTAGCAGAGGTGGGGGTAATTTAGAAGTTCAAAACTGTCCGATCCGCATTGATGATCGGGCCTGGATAGCGAATCTCATGGTTTTCCCACTTCAGAAAGAGGATATCATTTTGGGTATGGATTGGATGACCATGCACAGGATGATATTAGATACCTATCACCAAACCGTTTCCATTATGACTTGTGACGGTGCCACTTATATAATTAGGGGTCGAGAACACTTTAGTACTAAAAGGTCTCTCAGCCTCCTTACAACGGGGTTATCTTGTGACACATCGAGAAACATATTACTGGTGTTATGTTCTTCAGGAGGACACATCACAGCTGTCGGTTGTCAACATTCCCACGGTGAGCGAATTTCCAGACGTTTTTCAAGATGAATTACCAGGGTTGCCGCCACGGCGAGAGGTTGATATCTCAATTGAACTTGAGCCGGGGACGATGTATATCTCCAAAGCACCATACAGGATGGCACCAGATGGGATGAAGGAATTAAAGTTACAACTCGAAGAATTGTCAGAAAGGGACTTACCCATCCGAGTACTTCGCCGTGGGGTGCGCCGGTCCTTTTTGTGAAGAAAAAGGACAACTCCCTACGCCTATGTATTGATTACAGAGAGCTAAAAAAAGTCACTATCAAGAACCACTATCCACTTCTTGGGATTCGGTGCCTAAAACGAAGGCCCAGCGGAAGCGGTAAAACGAAATTTAATTCGATCTGAATCCCTATGAGGATCGATCGAGCTACATATATACAAATATTATACGAAACACAAGAGATACGAGAAATCATACCCTTGTAGTCATTTGATTAAATGGTATTCTTCTCTTGAGCTATTCCCCAAGCTTTTAGTTGATTTCCCTACGATCCAATCCGCTCGAAGGTTTTGGATGATCCAACGCTGAAAATATTGCGTCTCTACTTGCCACGCGCCGGAGAAACGAACGGAACGACGATCACCTTGCTATCCTCCGAGGATATGGCTAAAGCTAGGATGATGAAGCTTTCTATTGTGGTTATAACACTCTAAGTGTACAACTCACACTCTCAATGAATCTCTTGATTTTCTCCAAGAACAACCAAGAAGTGATATGAAGAAGAAGATGAACTCTATGAGAAAAATGGTTTCTCTCTCTCTCTCTCTCTCTCTCTCTCTCTCTCTCTCTCTACTTGCAAGAACCGTGAATGTGAACAAAAGGTGAAGGGTGAGAGATAAAAGTCTTCTTCTTATTCTTATTCAACCCACATGAAATCAATTCATATCACATGATTGATACCCTACCATGTCTTTGTCATCCATTATAAAATGGACACAAAAGACCAATAGGCGAGTAGGTGAAAAAAGGGGGGGGGGGGGGGGGGGGTATAAAGAAGAAAACGGACAAGTTCGGTTCGTTCCGAACTTCTGTGAGTCCAAACACATAAACTACGATTCCATTCCGATGTATTTATATTGATTAATTAATCCAATTAATTAATCATATCTATTACATAATAACATAATTAATTTCTCCAAAAAATAATTATATCCATGAATTAAATTAATCACCCAATAATTTATTTAATTCATTAGGCCGTAAATTAATTTATCCAATAAATCAATTTAAACATCCAATGTCCCAAATTTAGATATCCAATATCTAATATACATAATGAGAGAATAAGCTCAATTCATTCCGTCGTCAATCCTATTGCGCGACTCGGTAGGTCCGTCTCAGTCAGCAATGGGAGGAACCAAATAGTAGTAGCACCACCTATCTAGCCTGGAGGCCGACACTGTACCTCAACTGAGAACGAATGATGGGATCATTCAAGAACGATTATATCCTGAATACCAGTAAAGGTATAAACCCTTTTTTTACATGTCCCGATCAAGTTATAGGGTCACGGTCAGTCAGACCCTATCTATACTTGACGCTATGCATGTGTTAATGCAAATCGAGATCATCTGCCAATAACCGCATAGGATATATAACCCGCTCACTAACGGGAGAAAGAATTCCATCTTGGTATTCAGTAGGACCTGCTACTTGCCCGTCAAGACGCATGTCGAGGCTGACCCCCACCTCCCGGTTTACAGGGTCGAACTACTCTAATAAAAATCTTGACGTCACAAGCACATCCCTACTAAATCCTCAAGTCGAAGGTTCACGAATACCTATCACAACCTTTCGATTCCGTCATTGACTATCCCAGAGTGAAATCCGTATGACGAATCGAGGGTGAGCCGGTTTGAGTATACTAATCCAATTAGCAAACCTATAAAGTATGCTCCCACTAACCATTAGTGTTCGACAGGCACTCTCCATGTGAACGAACACGTCATACAAGTCTTCACATAAACTTAACACCCAGTCAAGTTTCATGGACTTGCGAACGATTAAGTATTTGAGCTATAAACCTTTCGAGTGCCGACCCCTTATCTAATAACGAGTGGAACGTTTTGCTCTCAAATTCAAGGACTAGTTTTTATATATATTTACGAGTCAGGAATGCCAGTAACTACCAGTAAATAAAGAAACATCCACTGTCTTATATTAATGATATACATAATAACAAGTACAATGCCCTCACTCAACATCCTCTGAGTGGCATTCTAGGGCATACTCCTAACAATCTCCCGCTTGCACGCAATGCCACACACTATAGAATCTAATACCCATGTTATCTAGATGACGCTCTAAGTTAATCTGAGAAAGTGGCTTGGTCAGTGGATCAGCGATGTAGTCGGCTGACTCTACTCTATGCAGCACAATGTATCCCTTGCGAACAAATTCTCTTACGAGATGATACTTCCTCTCAATGTGTTTTGTATTGTTATGAAACCTCGACTCCCAGGCCGGTGCTACTGCTCTATTGTTATCGCATAAAAATGAAAACAGGCAGCATAGGACATGGTGTCACGTTAAGTTTACCCAGTAACTTCTTAATCCTTCCTTTGGAGGCCTCCAAGGCCGCTTTATACTCGGCCTAACAGGTGGAAGCAGCAGTCGCGCTATACTTGGCACTATACCAAGATACTGCTCCTCCAATAGGAGTAAATGTAGCCAGAAGTAGACATAGAATCATCTTTATGTCCTTGGAAGTCCAATACAGTGAATCCCATTACATTCAGTTCTCCACCGCCGTATTTAAGAACCAGGTCTCTAGTCCTTCTAAAGTACTTGAGAACATTTTTTTACGGCAGTCTAATGCTCCCTAACCGGGTTAGCCCGAAACCTACTAACCACGCTCCTAGTATGCGCAATGTCAGGTCTCGTACACAATAAAGTATATATAAGGCTACCCAAATTTCGAATCATATGGTATATTACTCATTTCCTTTCATTGTTCCTCACTTTGAGGATACATCTTCAAGGAGAGTTTAATTCCATATCGCATCGGTAGGAACCATCTTTAGAATAATCCATCTTAACTCGCTTGAAGATTTTATCTATATAGAGGGCTTGGAAAAAACTTATCATTCTCTTCGATATATCCCAGTAGAGTCGAATCCCAAGAATATAGGTTTCTTCTCCCAAGTCTTTCATGGACAAATTACTTGAAAGCCAAGCTTTCACAGAACTAAGCATTCCCACATCATTTCCTATTAGTAGAATGTCATCTACATATAGTACTAAGAATGTGTCCTTGCTCCCACTAACCCTCTTGTATACACAAGGTTCCTCTTCATTTTGCACGAAGTCAAACTCTATGACTATCTCGTCAAAACGAAGGTCCCAACTATGTGAAGACTGCTACAGTCCATATCACAGAGTGTACACCCACCATCACTTGGTCATAGGTTGCGGGATCGATCTCTTGGCTATCACTTGGAACCTCATGGAGACCCAGCTCCTCCAAGTGCACAAGGCCATACCTCTCAGGTAGATGAGACACCCGACTATACCTACAAAGTGGTTGTGCTTGTGTTTCAGAAGGATCGATTCCATTTTCTTGCACAGGTGTCTCCTGAGAAGTTTCATTGTATTCTTCTAAAGAAATATTTCAACCTATTGCGCCTTCCTGAATGAACTCATCTTCCAGGAAGTGTGCATGCAAAGCAACAATGATCTTTCGATCTTTGGGCATGTAGAATAGATAACACATCATCCCAGATGGGAATCCAATGAAAACATTCCTTCACGGACCTCGCTTCCAACTTGTCCACCTTAGTCTTCTTGACATAGGCGGGACATCCCCAAATCCTAATGTGATTAAGACTTGGTTTCCTGCCCTCCCACATCTCATGTGGAGTTTTAGGAACAGATTTGGAAGGACATCTGTTCAAGATATATGCAGCAGTCAGGAGTGCATACCCCCACAGGTAAATCGGTAAGTCAGTATAGCTCAGCATGGAACAGACCATGTTCAACAAGGTCTGGTTCCTTCTTTCTGACACACCATTTAACTGAGGGGTACCTGGGGGTGTTAGTTGTGATACTATTCCATGTTCCTTTAGGAACTCATCAAACTCCGTATTGATATACTCGCCACCTCCGGATTTATGTTTCATTAAGTATACATAACCATACCTAGTATGATCATCTATAAACGTAATAAAATATTGATATCTGTCACGTGCTGCTTCCAAAGCACCACAAATATCGGTATAGATTAATCCCAGTTTATCAGCGGCTCTTTCAAAAGTCCCTGTGAAGGGGGACTTAGTCATTTTGCCTTTAAGGCAAGATTCACAAGTAGGAAAGGGATCCGATCCCAATGGACCCATTAGTCCATCCTCTTCCATTTTGTAAACCTTGGTCTGACCAACATGACCAAGTCTAAGATGCCATTTCAAAACTTGATTGGTTTCATCCCTACCACGTTTCCTAGTCATAGTATTCACAACGACTTCGTTATTGAGGTTTAGATGATACAGTCCATTTAACAATGTAGCAGTACCCACTAGTTTATTTCTGAAAAAATTTTGCACGAACCATCACCAATAAAAAATGAAAAGCCTTTTCGATCTATGACCGGAATGGATACAATGTTTCTATGCCCCTTGGGCAAAACAAGTACATCTTCTAAAGTCAGAACAAAACCTGATTCTAAACCCAAAGGAAGTGATCCTATATCGGTTGCCTAGACACTATAACACCCCAAAAAGGCGTCCATTACAGTGCTGTGGAACCCATACTGGGACCCACCAGGCGATACCCAAAATACAGATTAAATACACAATACATGTGATACCGAACCACAATACATAGTACTTACTCCGATTAGGAGTTCACAGTAGTATGACCAACGGCCTTATTATACACAGGATCCAAAATACAAGTATAATCCATATAGATATGGAAATATACTTTAAATAACAATACATTTGTCCATAATTAAAATAAAGCGGAAAGATAACATTGTAATATCTGCAAAATTGATTTTCGGTAATATTCTTTTTTTTTGGCGAGAGTCCGTTTTGACGACTCGCTTGGGACCGTTTCATTATTCTGAGAATGATTAATTCTGCACTTTTTGACATCCGAGTTCATTTCGGTGTTGTTTTGTTGAGTTCCATGCTTCGTTGCGACTTTTCCGCACTCGAGTTTGATTCTTGTGAATCTCGTTCGAAACTACTGTTTTGAGTTTCTCGTAAGTCCGTTTAACTTTGTTAGACGTGTTATGAACTTCGGTTTGGTTATCCAATCACGTATCGTGATTTTCGGGCGTTTTGGGCCATTTTTGTAATTTTCCATAGTTGTGGGTATCTGTTTACATATTTTTTGTCGCGACCCTTTTTATGGTCGCGTGTGAGTTTGATTGTAACTCAAGATCTTAGTATGATCTTATTCTGGAGCTTCCCGTGCGTATCTTGAACTTGGTATTTCGATCGGAGGAGTTCGTTGTTGTAACTAGCTTTGAGAGCACTACTGCTGTAGTTCTGGGTGCCTTAGCGCACGCTAAGGGATCTCCTTAGCACACGCTATCGAGCAGCAGGGTCTGAGGTCAGTAGATTGATTCAGGCCGTTTGCGCACGCTAAGGGCATGTGGTTAGCGCGCGCTATGGTGCAGTGGTTAGCGCACGCTACAGGTTTGGTAGTGCACGCTAACTGGTAGTTCGAGGCAGTCCAGTTGCTACTGGACTGGGTCTGGAGGTTTCGTTAGCGCATGCTAATTATGCATTTGGCAGAACGTTTGTTCTGATGCTTCGATATCGCACGCTAATCAGGTAGGATTAGCGCACGCTAAGCTGTCCAGTATATAAACTGGACAACAGTCATTAATCTTCATTTTTCTTCATTTCTTCTTATTCCTCCGTGGGTCTGAGACGAGGCGACTAGGGTTCGTGACCTGGGCTAATTCTCTTCCATTCCAAGGTGTTTTGGGGCATCCCAGGTGATTATAACATCATTTAATCCATTGTTCTTCGTCGAATCAAGGTATATTTCTTGATTTCCTTCGAGTTGACTTTTGCGGGATTTGTTCTTGATTTCGTTTTCCATCTGTTTTTGATGAACCGATTGTTGTAAAATGATGTTTTTAAACATATCCTATGGATTGAATTCCATATTTCGGTTGGGAATTCCATTTTCATGTTTTGTCGGGTCGATTCGTGTTCTTCGCCGTTTTGGGGGAAACCCTTGAACTTTCGTCGTTTGTTCCTTGAATTCAGCGGCTTTGGGTCGTACATTGGAATTCATTTTCGCTGTTATTGTTTTCGTTCGTAGTTTATTGTTGTGGGTTGTCCTTCGGCGGAGTCGGCGGGTTCGTAGTCGGTCCGAGTCTCCTCACTTCGGTCGATTCTCCGCATTGTGGTTATTCGAGGCAAGTACCTTGTCCATACAATCCTTGTTTTATGGATATGATAATTATTGATCGTCTCCTTATGTTTATTTGATCATTTGAATTTCACTTTCAAATATTCGGTTAGCCTTGTTAAAGGCCCTCTTTCAAAACGCGTGTGTTTTGTGGACATTGTGTTCATGGATGGTTACGTGAATTACTATGAATGCACTAGGTGTTGTCGTTGTGCTTTGATAATATATATGTATATATTATCTCATATCGGTGTGTTGTGATTTGACCATTACGTCGTGCATTGTGTTTGTTGCCATTGAGTGAATTACTTGGATATTATTGATGTGATATGTTATTTGTGTGAATGTGTGGATATGGTTGAAGGTGTACGGTGACACATGGCATGTGATCATGTGGTCAGGATGCAACAAGTGATTGATCCAACCGTGAGAGCCTGAGATAATCTACGGTGACACATGGCTTGTGATCATATGGTCAGGATGCAACAAGTGATTGATCCAACCGTGAGATATGGTGTGTGATTTGTTTAGCTAGCCAGCTCGGGAGGGTCCTTAGAGGCCTCGAGTGGGATTTGTGGCTTCGTCCCGGTCCTAGGCGATGCATATGCGTGTTTTGTTTTATGATTGTGGCCAGCTCGGGAGGGTCCTTAGAGGCCTCGAGTGGGATTTGTGGCTTCGTCCCGGTCCTAGGCGATGCTTGTGTGTGATTACGTTGTGTTGATTTTATGTCCGTCGAGGACACGTGATATGTGTTCTGACCCTGTGAATTGTTAGTGGTTTTCTATTTGCGAAAACATAAACCTTTGGGCTGTGACCCTGTTGATTTTGGAAAGAGAAGGATTCGATAATCCTAAATGGTTTACGTTGAAAACTCCCGAGGGCATTTTTAAAAGGTTTTATAAATTATCCTCTTGATTTTTGATCTTTCGGTTTTGGAATGTTTTACCCAAACTCTTGCCTCGGGAAGTAATTTTCTTTATTTTTGCATCTTTGAGGATTCCTAGTTATTGTTATTCTTGGAACTTGAATTATATGGCTCGTATTTGTACTTTGTACTTGCACTAGCAAAATAGTGGAATTTTTCTAACCCCCGAGTAATTGAGGGGTGGATGTCTGCGTGGCACAGGGTCGGCATGAAGGATGATGAAAGATGAATGATACAAATCACATGTGGAACCGTATGTTGTGTATTGGTTCAGTTGTACTTTATTTTCCGCTGCAGTATTTTTGCCCATTATACGGGAGTTTGTTGTATTTTGACCCCTGTGTGGGCAAGTATTGTAATCGAGTTGTATGTTTTTATTGAAAGGCCAAATCGGTCTATTGAGTCTTTTTAGCCTTAAAGGCATTGTCGAGTTGTTCATTTGTTGTTACCAGCCTAGTAGATCCATGAGGAAAGGTTCTACGGCGTGTAATATCCCTGAGTGGATTGGGGGTGTTACATAAATGGTATCGGAGCTTAGGTTGTGGAAACCTAGGCTGTCGGGTCAAGTTGTGTTTGTTGAGTTTTGTCTCGTCTGATTTTGTCTCACTGAGTCATGTCGCGATGTGTTGTCTGAGTTCGTTGGTGGTGATTAGTATCGTGGGGCGATCATCATCTTCGTGCGACCTGTGGTTGTAAGTCTCCCTTCGTTGTGATGGTGCCTCGTCTGTTGTGAGTTACTGGTATGATTAGGTGTTAAGTGCCGGAATCCTCCTATGGATTTTGATTTCGTGATATGTGGTTATTTGACTCTCATATTTTGTTTATATGAGGAGTGTCGCTGGTTATGTATTCTTGACTGTTGGTTTCGTCTGCTGCGTGTAAATTTCAAACTGATTTGTTCGTTTGCAAGTGTTTTCGTGAAACCGTGTGCTCAATATGGTATGGAGATGTTTTTGGGTGCGATTTACTCAGTCCGTAGGGGCTTCGGATGGACCAGTGGTTTAGCCCCGGTCCTAAGCAAGTTTGAACTGCGAAGTGACTGTCTGTTTTCCGGTAAAAGACATGTATTGTCTTGATTTTGTACGATTTGATGCGTATATTATAATATGTTTAAACGAATATTGTTACATGAGCATTTTTTGGCATTCTAGCCCATTGAATTATTTTTGAAAACCTTGAGTATCTTAGAAAATAAATTTCGAGACGTACTTTTAAAATGAATTGTTTTCTCGTAGTACTTCCAAGGTGCCACAATATGTTTCAAAATTCTTCTACCTCGAGGACCAAAATGTTTTGAGATATTTTCAATTATTTAGAAATGCTTTTGCTTAGGCCCGAGGGTCGAATATTTCCGAAAGTTTTTCATGAAAAGAAAGTGTCCTCATTTTTATCGAATGCGAAATGGTTTTCCAAAGTCTCGATAACGATGTTTCACGTTTGTACTTTTTGAAAGGTGATACTCAAGATCAATCGGTGTTTCCAAAATTATTTTCAAAAGGTGGTTTTCATATTTTTTAACCCTATCAATTCCCATTTCCGGTCTGGGAATGTATGTATGATGTTCGCATTGTCGTTATGATGTTAGCTCCCGAGTATGATTGAATTGGTGGCATGAACGTTGAGGAGTTGCCACGCATTTGTTGTACTACCCTCTGTAAGAGGTGTGAACTGGTATTCACTGTTTGTCCCCTCGTGGTGATTTGCGTCTTGTTGTCGCACGAGTGTGAGTTGTTAAAGCTTGGGTTTGTACGTTTATGTACATGGGTGATTGTTTCATAATGTTTGTGATTGTGTGCTGGCTATCGTTCGGGCTGTTGTAATCGTCGAACGATGCCGTTGTTGTTGTGATTTTTGTATGTGTTGATATGTTATGCTGAGTTGGCATCTCCGGTATGTTGTTTTGCGATGCTACATTCCGTTGTATCTAGCATTTGTATATTCGGTACGCCGAGCCGAGGCGTTTCAACCATGATGTGCTGGGGGCATGCACGTGCAATTGTCTTTCTCGTCGGTAACACGTTTTAAGTGTGGACCCGAGAGACGCAGGATCCAATTTTGCGAGTTGGGTTCCGAGCCTTTCGGGGCGTGAACTTCAGTACAGATATCAGGATCGGCTCTAAGAGGCCCATGGGAAATGTTTCCGTCGAATCCTTTTGTGTTGTTGCCTTGTTTCCATTATTGGGAGTTGCGGGGACGGCCTTCTTTTATAAGAGGTCGAATGTAATACCCGTATTGTTCTTGGACTTCTACATTTCCTCTTTCTCAAGTCTATCGACTCGCTCATGTTCGTTGATACTTTCAAAACTTGTTTTGTATTTTGGTTTCATCGTTCGAATGGGTTGTGACCTTGTTTCGGATCGATCTGTTTATCGTTGTGACTTTTATGAGTTCGGTTCGATTCTTTTGAACCTTGTTCGAAAGTAACATCTTCCAGTTTCTACCAGCTCTTTAATGTCTTAAGTTGAATTGTGAACTTCGGAGTTATTTTTTGACCGTTGTTGTTCGATCATTGTTATCTGATCGTTGTTGTCCTATCGTTGTTGTTCAGTCGTTGTTGATCGATCGTTGTTGTTCGATCGGGGTTGTCTGACTGTTGTAGCCTGATCTCGTTCCGCGAAGAATTGTCGTTCACCGTTAGTTCGTTGTTTCGGGTGTGGCCAGATGGGTCACCGAGCCGTGCAATGCGAGACGGTAACTGAGAGATTTGGGGGATCGAGGTTGCGTCCCTGCTCTGAAAGGACACGTAGATGCCTAGTGTGGTTTTGAGGATTTCGGCGTAGTCCGAATTGTTGGTGATTGTCCTTGTGGATCGTTTTGTGTTTATTTTCTGTTTCTTGACTGTGGTGTTTTCCCTATCATAGGTGCTTTGTATTCTGTGATTGTTTGGATGATTGACTTGATCGTATTATCTGTTTGATGACGCTTGTCACTTGTTGGTTTTATTATGTTTCTAGCGGTGGCGTTGTGTTTGTCGTCGTGGAGCGTGTTTTCACGCCGTATATTCCTCTGCGTTGCTTGTAACGTTTCGCCGTTGGGCATAAGTTACGCGTTTCTTGTGTATCTCGTGGAGTTTTCCTGGCGGGATATTGCTTCTCCCTACTTGTTTTAAGTTTCGGGACGAAACTTCTTTTAAGGAGGGTAGTATGTAATATCCGCAAATTTGATTTCCGGTAATTTTCTTTTTTGTGGCGAGAGTCCGTTTGACGACTCACTTAGGACCGTTTCATCATTCTGAGAATGATTAATTCTGCACTTTTTGACATCCGAGTTCATTTCGGTGTTGTTTTGTTGAGTTCCGTGCTTCGTAGCGACTTTTCCGCACTCGAGTTCGATTCTTGAGAATCTCGTTCGAAACTACTGTTTCGAGTTTCGCATAAGTCCGTTTAACTTTGTTAGACGTGTTATGAACTTCGGTTTGGTTATCCGATCACATATCGTGATTTTCGGGCGTTTTGGGCCATTTTTTTAATTTTCCATTGTTGTGGGTATCCGTTTACGTATTTGTTGTCTCGACCCTTTTTATGGTCGCGTGCGAGTTTGATTGTAACTCAAGCTCTTAGTATGATCTTATTCTGGAGCTTCCCGTGCGTATCTTGAACTTGGTATTTCGATCGAAGGAGTCCGTTGTTGTAACCAGCTTTGAGAGCACTACTGTTGTAGTTTTAGGTGCCTTAGCGCACGCTAAGGGATCTCCTTAGCGCATGCTAACGAGCAGCAGGGTCTGAGGTCAGTAGCTTGATTCAGGCCGTTAGCGCACCCTAAGGGCAGGTGGTTAGCGCGCGCTACGGTGCAGTGGTTAGCGTACGCTACAGGTTTGGTAGCGCACGCTAACTGGTAGTTCGAGGCAGTCCAGTGGCTACTGGACTGGGTCTGGAGGTTTCGTTAGCGCACGCTAACTTTTGTTGGTTAGCGCATGCTAACTGTGCATTTGGCAGAACGTTTGTTCTGATGCTTCGATAGCGCACACTAATCAGGTAGGATTAGCGCACGCTAAGCTGTACAGTATATAAACTGGACAACGGTCATTAATCTTCATTTTTCTTCATTTCTTATTCTTCCTCCGCGGGTCTGAGACGAGGCGACTAGGGTTCGCGACCTGGGCTAATTCTCTTCCATTCCAAGGTGTTTTGGGGCATCTTAGGTGATTATAACATCATTTAATCCATTGTTCTTCGTCGAATCAAGGTATATTTCTTGATTTCCTTCGAGTTGACTTTTGGGGGATTTTTTCTTGATTTCATTTTCCATCTGTTTTTGATGAACCGATTGTTGTAAAATGATGTTTTTAAACATATCCAATGGATTGAATTCCATATTTTGGTTGGGAATTCCATTTTCATGTTTTGTCGGGTCGATTCGTGTTCTTGGACGTTTTGGGCGAAACCCTTGAACTTTCGTCGTTTGTTCCTTGAATTCAGCGGCTTTGGGTCGTACTTTGGAATTCATTTTCGTTGTTATTGTTGTCATTCGCAGTTTATTGTTGTGGGTTGTCGTTCGGCGGAGTCGGCGGGTTCGTAGTCGGTCCGAGTCTCCTCACTTCGGTCGATTCTCCGCATTGTGGTTATTCGAGGCAAGTACCTTGTCCATACAATCCTTGTTTTATGGATATGATAATTAGTGATCGTCTCCTTGTGTTTATTTGATCGTTTGAATTTCACTTTCAAAGATTCAGTTAGCCTTGTTAAAGGCCCTCTTTCAAAACGCGTGTGTTTTGTGGACATTGTGTTCATGGATGGTTACGTGAATTACTATGAATGCACTTGGTGTTGTCGTTTTGCTTTGATATTATATATGTATATATTATCTCATATCGGTGCGTTGTGATTTGACCATTACGTCGTGCATTGTGTTTGTTGCCATTGAGTGAATTACTTAGATATTATTGATGTGATATGTTATTTGTGTGAATGTGTGGATATGGTTGAAGGTCTACGGTGACACATGGCATGTGATCATGTGGTCAGGATGCAACAAGTGATTGATCCAACCGTGAGAGCCTGAGATAATCTACGGTGACACATGGCTTGTGATCATGTGGTCAGGATGCAACAAGTGATTGATCCAACCGTGAGATATGGTGTGTGATTTGTTTAGCTAGCCAGCTCGGGAGGGTCCTTAGAGGCCTCGAGTGGGATTTGTGGCTTCGTCCCGGTCCTAGGCGATGCATGTGCGTGATTTGTTTTATGATTGTGGCCAGCTCGGGAGGGTCCTTAGAGGCCTCGAGTGGGATTTGTGGCTTCGTCCCGGTCCTAGGCGATGCTTGTGTGTGATTACGTTGTGTTGATTTTATGTCCGTCGAGGACACATGATATGTGTTCTGACCCTGTGAATTGTTAGTGGTTTTCTATTTGCGAAAACATAAACCTTTGGGCTGTGACCCTGTTGATTTTGGAAAGAGAAGGATTCGATAATCCTAAATGGTTTACGTTGAAAACCCCCGAGGGCATTTTTAAAAGATTTTATAAATTATCCTCTCAATTTGCGATCTTTCGGTTTTGGAATGTTTTACCCAAACTCTTGCCTCGGGAAGTAATTTTCTTTATGTTTGGATCTTTGAGGATTCCTGGTTATTGTTATTCTTGGAACTTGAATTATATGGCTCGTATTTGCACTTTGTACTTGCACTAGCAAAATAGTTGAATTTTTCTAACCCCTGAGTAATCGGGGGGTGGATGTTTGTATTGCATTCAGGTTTCAGGGAGCGTGGCACAGGGTCGGCATGAAGGATGATGAAAGATGATCGATACTAATCACATGTGGAACCGTATGTTGTGTATTGGTTCAGTTGTATTTTATTTTCCGCTGCTGTATTTTTCCCCATTATACGGGAGTTTGTTGTATTTTGACCCCTGCGTGGGCAAGTATTGTAATCGAGTTGTATGTTTTTATTGAAAGGCCAAATCGGTCTATTGAGTCTTTTTAGCCTTAAAGGCATTGTCGAGTTGTTCATTTGTTGTTACCAGCCTAATAGATCCATGAGGAAAGGTTCTACGGCGTGTAATATCCCTGAGCGGATTGGGGGTGTTACATAAATGGTATCGGAGCTTAGGTTGTGGAAACCTAGGCTGTCGGGTCAAGTTGTGTCTGTTGAGTTTTGTCTCGTCGGATTTTGTCTGACTGAGTCGTGTCGCGACGTGTTGTCTGAGTTCGTTGGTCGTGATTAGTATTGTGGGGCGATCATCATCTTCGTGCGACCTGTGGTTGTAAGTCTCCATTCGTTGTGATAGTGCCTCGTCTGTTGTGAGTTACTGGTATGATTAGGTGTTAAGTTCCGGAATCCTCCTATGGATTTTGATTTCGTGATATGTGGTTATTTGACTCTCATATTTTGTTTATATGAGGAGTGTCGCTGGTTATGTATTCTTGACTGTTGGTTTCGTCCGCTGCGTGTAAATTTCAAACTGATTTGCTCGTTTGCAAGTGTTTTCGTGAAACCTTGTGCTCAATATGGTATGGAAATGTTTTTGGGTGCGATTTACTCAGTTCGTAGGGGCTTCAGATGGACCAGTGGTTTAGCCCCGGTCCTAAGCAAGTTTGAACTGTGAAGTGACTGTCTGTTTTCCGGTAAAAGACATGTATTGTCTTGATTTTGTACGATTTGATGCGTATATTATAATATGTTTAAACGAATATTGTTACATGAGCATCTTCTGGCATTCTAGCCCATTGAATTATTTTTGGAAACCTTGAGTATCTTAGAAAATAAATTTTGAGACGTACTTTTAAAATGAATTATTTTCTCGTAGTACTTCCAAGGTGCCACAATATGTTTCAAAATTATTCTACCTCGAGGACCAAAATGTTTTGAGATATTTTCAATTATTTAGAAATGCTTTTGCTTAGGCCCGAGGGTCGAATATTTCCGAAAGTTTTTCATGAAAAAAAAGTGTCCTCATTTTTATCGAATGCGAAATGGTTTTCCAAAGTCTCGATAACGATGTTTCACGTTTGTACTTTTTGAAAGATGATACTCAAGATCAATCGGTGTTTCCAAAATTATTTTCAAAAGCTGGTTTTCATTTTTTTTTAACCCTATCAATTCCCATTTCCGGTCTGGGAATGTATGTATGATGTTCGCATTGTCGTTATGATGTTAGCTCCCGAGTATGATCGAATTGGTGGCATGAACGTTGAGGAGTTGCCACGCATTTATTGTACTACCCTCTGTAAAAGGTGTGAACTGGTATTCACTGTTTGTCGCCTCGTGGTGATTTGCGTGTTGTTGTCGCACGAGTGTGAGCTGTTAAAGCTTGGGTTTGTACGTTTATGTACATGGGTGATTGTTTCATAATGTTTGTGATTGTGTTCGGGCTGTTGTAATCGTCGAACGATGCCGTTGTTGTTGTGATTTTTGTATGTGTTGATATGTTATGCTGAGTTGGCATCTCCGGTATGTTGTTTTGCGATGTTACGTTCCATTGTATCTAGCATTTGTATATTCGGTACGCCGAGCCGAGGCGTTTCAACCATGATGTGCTGGGGGCATGCACGTGCAATTGTCTTTCTCGTCGGTAACACGTTTTAAGTGTGGACTCGAGAGACGCAGGATCCAATTTTGCGAGTTGGGTTCCGAGCCTTTCGGGGCGTGAACTTCAGTATAGATATCAGGATCGGCTCTAAGATGCCCATGGGAAATGTTTCCGTCGACTCCTTTTGTGTTGTTGCCTTGTTTCCATTATTGGGAGTTGCGGGGACGACCTTCTTTTATAAGAGGTCGAATGTAATAGCCGTATTGTTCTTGGACTTCTACATTTCCTCTTTCTCAAGTCTATCAACTCGCTCGTGTTCGTTGATACTTTCAGAACTTGTTTTGTATTTCGGTTTCATCGTTTGAACGGGCTGTGACCTTGTTTCGGATCGATCTGTTTATCGTTGTGACTTTTATGAGTTCGGTTCGATTCTTTTGAACCTTGTTAGAAAGTAACATCTTCTAGTTTCTACCAGCTCTTTTAATGTCTTGAGTTGAATTGTGAACTTCGGAGTTATTTTTTCACCGTTGTTGTTCGATCATTGTTATCTGATCGTTGTTGTCCTATCGTTGTTGTTCAGTCATTGTTGATCGATCGTTGTTGTTCGATTGGGGTTGTCTGACTGTTGTAGCCTGATCTCGTTCTGCGAAGAATTGTCATTCACCGAGCCGTGCAATGCGAGACGGTAACTGAGAGATTTGGGGGATCGAGGTTGCGTCCCTGCTCCGAAAGGACACGTAGATGCCTAGTGTGGTTTTGAGGATTTCGGCGTAGTCCGAATTGTTGGTGATTGTCCTTATGGATCGTTTTGTGTTTATTTTCTATTTCTTGACTGTGCGTGTTTTCCCTGTCATAGGTGCTTTGTATTCTGTGATTGTTTGGATGATTGACTTGATCGTATTATCTGTTTGATAATGCTTGTCACTTGATGGTTTTATTATGTTTCTACCGGTGGCGTTGTGTTGGTCGTCGTGGAGCGTGTTTTCACGCCGTATATTCCTCTGCGTTGCTTGTAACGTTTCGCCGTTGGGCGTAAGTTACGCATTTCTTATGCATCTCGTTGAGTTTTCCTGGCGGGATATTGCTTCTCCCTACCTGTTTTAAGTTTCGGGACGAAACTTCTTTTAAGGAGGGTAGTATGTAATATCCGCAAATTCGATTTCTGGTAATTTTCTTTTTTGTGGGGAGAGTCCGTTTTGATGACTCACTTGGGACTGTTTCATCATTCTGATAATGATTAATTCTGCACTTTTTGAGAGTTCGTTTCGGTGTTGTTTTGTTGAGTTCCGTGCTTCGTAGCGACTTTTCCGCACTCGAGTTCGATTCTTGCGAATCTCATTCGAAACTACTGTTTCGAGTTTCCAGTAAGTCCGTTTAACTTTGTTAGACGTGTTATGAACTTCGGTTTGGTTATCCGATCACGTATCGTGATTTTCGGGCATTTTGGGCCATTTTTTTAATTTTCCATTGTTGTGGGTATCCGATTACGTATTTGTTGTCTCGACCCTTTTTATGGTCGCGTGAGAGTTTGATTGTAACTCAAGCTCTTAGTATGATCTTATTCTGGAGCTTCCCGTGCGTATCTTGAACTTGGTATTTCGATCGGAGGAGTCCGTTGTTTTAACCAGATTTGAGAGCACTACTGCTGTAGTTTTAGGTGCCTTAGCGCACGCAAAGGGATCTCCTTAGCGCACGCTATCGAGCAGCAGGGTCTGAGGTCAGTAGCTTGATTCAGGCCGTTAACGCACACTAAGGGCAGGTGGTTAGCGCGCGCTACGGTGCAGTGGTTAGTGTACGCTACAGGTTTGGTAGCGCACACTAATTGGTAGTTCGAGGCAGTCCAGTGGCTACTGGACTGGGTCTGGAGGTTTCGTTAGCGCACGCTAACTGTTGGTGGTTAGCGCATGCTAACTGTGCATTTGGCAGAACGTTTGTTCTGATGCTTCGATAGCGCACGCTAATCAGGTAGGATTAGAGCACGCTAAGCTGTCCAGTATATAAACTGGACAACAGTCATTAATCTTTATTTTTCTTCATTTCTTATTCTTCCTCCGCGGGTCTGAGACGAGGCGACTTGGGTTCGCGACCTAGGCTAATTCTCTTCCATTCCAAGGTGTTTTGGGGCATCCTAGGTGATTATAACATCATTTAATCCATTATTCTTCGTCGAATCAAGGTATATTTCTTGATTTCCTTCGAGTTGACTTTTGGGGGATTTGTTGTTGATTTCGTTTTCCATCCATTTTTGATGAACCGATTGTTGTAAAATGATGTTTTTAAACATATCCTATGGATTGAATATCCATATTTCGGTTGGGAATTCTATTATCATGTTTTGTCGGGTCGATACGTGTTCTTGGCCGTTTTGGGGGAAACCCTTGAACTTTCGGCGTTTGTTCCTTGAATTCAGCGGCTTTGGGTCGTACTTTCGAATTCATTTTCATTTTTATTGTTGTCGTTCATAGTTTATTGTTGCGGGTTGTTGTTCGGCGGAGTCGGCGGGTTCGTAGTCGGCCCGATTCTCCTCACTTCTGTCGATTCTCCGCATTGTGGTTATTCGAGGCAAGTACCTTGTCCATACAATCCTTGTTTTTTGTATATGATAATTAGTGATCGTCTCCTTGTGTTTATTTGATCGTTTGAATTTCACTTTCAAAGATTCGGTTAGCCTTGTTAAAGGCCCTCTTTCAAAACGCATGTGTTTTGTGGACATTGTGTTCGTGGATAGTTACATGAATTACTATGAATAAACTTGGTGTTGTCGTTGTGCTTTGATAATATATATGTATATATTATCTCATATTGGTGCGTTGTGATTTGATCATTACGTCGTGCATTGTGTTTGTTGCCATTGAGTGAATTACTTGGATATTATTGATGTGATATGTTATTTGTGTGAATGTGTGGATATGGTTGAAGGTTTACGGTGACACATGGCATGTGATCATGTGGTCAGGATGCAACAAGTGATTGATCCAACCGTGAGAGCCTGAGATAATCTATGGTGACACATGGCTTGTGATCATATGGTTAGGATGCAACAAGTGATTGATCCAACCGTGAGATACGGTGTGTGATTTGTTTAGCTAGCCAGCTCGAGAGAGTCCTTAGAGGCCTCGAGTGGGATTTGTGGCTTCGTCCCGGTCCTAGGCGATGCATGTGCGTGATTTGTTTTATGGTAGTGCCCAGCTCGGAAGGGTCCTTAGAGGCCTCGAGTGGGATTTGTGGCTTCGTCCCGGTCCTAGGCGATGCTTGTGCGTGATTACGTTGTGTTGATTTTATGTCCGTCGAGGACACGTGATATGGGTTCTGACCCTGTGAATTGTTAGTGGTTTTCTATTTGCGAAAACATAAACCTTTGGGCTGTGACCCTGTTGATTTTGGAAAGAGAAGTATTCGATAATCCTAAATGGTTTACGTTGAAAACTCCCGAGGGCATTTTTAAAAGGTTTTATAAATTATCATCTTGAGTTGCGATCTTTCGGTTTTGGAATGTTTTACCCAAACTCTTGCCTCGGGAAGTACTTTTCTTTATGTTTGGATCTTTGAGGATTCCTGGTTATTGTCATTCTTGGAACTTGAATTGTATGGCTCGTATTTGCACTTTGTACTTGCACTAGCAAAATAGTGGAATTTTGCTAACCCCCGAGTAAGCGGGGGGTGTATGTCTGTATTGCATTCAGGTTTCAGGGAGCGTGGCAAAGGGTCGGCATGAAGGATGATGAAAGATGATCGATACTAATCACATGTGGAACCGTATGTTGTGTATTGGTTCAGTTGTACTTTATTTTCCGCTGCAGTATTTTTCCCCATTATACGAGAGTTTGTTGTATTTTGACCCCTGCGTAGGCAAGTATTGTAATCGAGTTGTATGTTTTTATTGAAAGGCCAAATCGGTCTACTGTGACTTTTTAGCCTTAAAGGCGTTGTCGAGTTGTTCGTTTGTTGTTACCAGCCTGGTATATCCTTGAGAAAAGGTTCTACGGCGTGTAATATCCCTGAGCGGATTGGGGGTGTTACAAACATTACATGGTTCGAACATGACCGGACAACAAAAGACTTGGGCCACCCAAACTTGTATCCTTTGAACCCTTCGCCATCACCATGATCTTCCCGTGCTTTACCTTTTCCTTGACCTAAAATACAACACAAGTATTTCGCCCAGCATAAGGTCAGATATACATGATAAATGGTTTCTCAAGATATTATACAATTCACATATATAAGATTTCAAGGAAAACAACCCGACTAACGAACATACCCCTTGGGCGTATGAACGCTTAGTCACAAAACGTCGACCACATCTAAATATATAAATGGACTATGAACGACTAATATAGTACGGCTCAAGATGGACATCACAGTACGCCCGATCCGGAAATGTGTCAGTGCACATGTCCACCCCGTATACGAAATCCAGGATATACGTGGGACAATGTACCTAATTAGCCTCACGAACTACATTTCATGTGAACAGTCCAATACGGAAACATCCACGCATGACTATATTTGTGCCTGGCTAAAAATCCTACACAATAACAAATCGGAACGCAAATATGATTCCGGATATGTCACGATACAACATGACAACGAATTCAATAAATTACATATCCGATTAAGGATCAAGAAACTCACCGAAATGACAATAAGGATCAATGACATCAACGGTTCAAAATGACGAACTTGGGAATGCAATCCCACGATGAAAACGGGACATCATCAAAAATAATATCAATTCACGGATCACAATTTCATAAGTGTTTCATATACATGAAACGCATAATTATCACAAGAATCCAAACATCATTATAACTAAGCAAGATAACTTGCCTCAATACGGAGACGAGAATAGTGCTTCCTTGTCGTACGAACGAACGGTCCTCGACTTAATATCGGTTACTCGAACAATTAACCTTGTAAGGGATACAATCCATTCAATAACACATTCTCATAACTATCGACATCTAGTTCAGCGAATCGATATCCTAAATTCAATTTGCTTAGTACAACCATCTATGTATCATAATTCCATTTCAAGGATTCACACTAACTTCAATTTATTATCATTTTCGGTTACCATTCAAGGTGTTCTCGATTATTCATGTGGTTCAAACGAATGAGCATTTATCAAGAACAATCCTCAGGGAGAACTTGCTAAAGTGGATATGCCGATAGAATTTCTTAAAATCAACCTCAATATTTTGAAAGATATAATCCGAACAACTACGTTTCATAAAACATTGATTAAAACGAAGGTTACTCGGTGATTATCATTGTTCAACGAATCATGAGTTTCTTAAGTTAGTTTAATGATATAGTTGAATTATTCATCACAAGATCATTAAGAAATCATCATCAAGGTGAATTAACATCTCTGAACTATAATCTTATGTCGATGTAATTGAAGGTTCAACCAATTCTAATGAGGAACCTAAGTTCATCTAGTTCAAAATCACTCTAAGCATGATAGTTGATTCAATATAATGATAAAAATTCTACACATTAACCTATCTAAAATGAAACTAATGATTATTATTGTCTTACTAATGTTAATAGTTCAGCAAGAAGAGTGAGTTTCTATTAGCCATGATTACTACCGTTTAAAACATCAAGAATACATCATATCAAACCCTTGATCTCCATATTCAGCATTAAGTTGTTGAAAAAAATAACTACAACCATGTTTATCTTGATTAATTTAACATTAGGTGGAGTATATATTATCACTAACATTATAACTACAAAATTATAGAGTGAATTCGTATAACATACCTTCAGAAATGAAGAACAATACAACAAACCACAAGAACACACTCTAAGCTTCAAGAATAACTCCAAACTTCCAACTAACAAGCTCCCAATCAAGATGCAAAGCTCAAACACAAGTGGAAAGAAGGTAGAAGTGATCTAGCGAGGCAGGGGGATGTTTATACTAGAGAAATATCGAAGTTGGACGTGCAAAATGAAAGACACCAGTTGTCTTTTTATAACTGCATAGTTCGCTACGTATGTTATACACGAAAGGATAACGTATGTTAGCATCTTTACGTACGCGACACCAAAAGTGTTACGTACGTAAGCTAGTTCCAGAGGCTACTGGACTAAAATACGAACATCATTACGTACGTTATTGCTTGGAGCATTAGGTACGTAATGTAGGTCAACTAGGCAGCTCCAAAAGATCAGATATTCGAATCACGCTCGACCCCACACGCCAAAAGATGAGATCGGATACGACTAAAAGCATTACGTACGTAAAATGCACATCTTTACGTAAGTAAATAACACAATATTGCATACGTTATGCTAAAGGGTTAGCGTACGTTAAGTATAGAATTACTAGCCCAAAAATGCACTTATCTATACATCGCTGAATATTCAATCATAGTGCGAGTGATAGTTATTATTAAGTCTATTATGATATATTCCAACATCAATAAACATTAAACAAATGCAACAAGACTACAACAGTATTGAATTATCCGAATAATACAACAGTAAGGAAGAATTTCCGTCGGATATTACATACTCCCCCCTTAAAAGGAGTTTCGTCCTCGAAACTAAGGGGTAAACAATTCGGGATACCTCTCTTGCATGCTGCTCTCCGTATCCTACATGGCCTCCTCGACTCCGTATCGTGACCACTGAACCTTCAGTAGGGGAATCGTCTTGTTCCGCAACTGTTTGATCCTCCTCTCAAGTATTCGTACGGGGCGCTCCTCGTACGAATGATCCTCCGCTATATCGATCTCGTCAAACTGAAGTATGTGAATCGGATCAGCAACATATTTCCTTAACTGGGATACATGGAACACATTATGAATCTGGCTCAGAGCTGGTGGCAACGCCAGGCGATAGGCGAGATCGCCTACTCGTTCCAAAACCTCAAAAGGCCCGACATACCTCGGACTCAACTTACCTCTCTTCCCAAAGCGAAAAACATCTTGAGTAGGGGACACCTTCATTAATACGTGGTCGCCGACCTCGAACTCAAGTGGTCGTCGACGGTTGTTTGCGTAAGACTTCTGTCGGCTTTGAGCTATCAACAAACGACTCCTAATCAGAGCGATCTTCTCACGGGTTGCTCACAACATATCGGGTTCCATACCCAAAGATTTAGACAGATCATCCCAACACAGAGGGGATATACAACGACGCCCATACAACGCTTCAGAAGGTGCCATCTGAATCGAAGCGTGCCAGCTATTATTATGAGTGAATTCCACCAAAGGTAGTTGGGCTTCCCAATCATCCTTCCAATCGAGAACGCACGCTCTCAACATATCCTCTAGAGTCTAGATAGTCCTCTCAGTCTGACCATCAGTCTGTGGATGAAAAGCTGTGCTGAAGTTCAATTGCGTCCCCATCGCACGATGAACTGCTTTCCAGAAATGTGACACGAATCGCCCGTCACGATCTGATACAATAGTCTTAGGGGTACCATGTAACCTCACAATCTCTTTGATAAACAGCCGGGCCAATCTCCCGGGTCCCCATGTGTCTTTAATCTCTAGAAAGTGGGCTGATTTGGTCAGACGATCCACAATCACCCAAATCGTATTCATCCCTCGTCGACTCGTCGGCAAGCTGGGATAAAATCCATCGATATGTCCTCCCATTTCCACTCAGGGATCGGAAGCGGTTTCAGCATTCCTGCGTGTCGCTGATGCTCAATCTTAACTTGCTGACAGGTTATACACCTTGAAACGAACTCTGCAACTTCACGTTTCATACTCCTCCATCAATAATATTGTTTCAAATCCTTATACATTTTGCTAGACCCCGGGTGAATGGAGTACGGGGTAGCATGAGCTTCTCTTAGGATAGAGTTTCTCAATTCTCCATCTGCTGGTACACAAACTCGATTCCTAAAGCGTATCAATCCATCCTCGTAGATCATAAAGCCAGGGGCTTTCTCTTGAGTTACTTCATCCCGAACTTGAGATAAGAATGGGTCCGTAACCTGCTTCGATCTAGTTATATCCTCAAGGGACCATGAAATCTCAAGTGTGCAGAGTTGTTCTTGAATACGCTGTAACCAGACTTCTATTTCTGGCCTCACCAACTCTAACTGCAATTCTCCCTGAACTGTCAAGCCGGCAAGCATCTGCTCATGTACTGTTTTACGACTCAAAGCGTCGGCAACTACATTTGCTTTGCCCGGATGATAAAGGATCTCGATATCATAATCTTTGATGAGTTATAGCCACCTTCTCTGCCCCATGTTTAACTCCTTCTGAGTAAAAATGTACTTTAGGCTCTTGTGATCGGTAAAAATCTGTAACACCCCGAGATATTCGGAATAATTACAGTGCCGTAAACCCTTTAGATAAGGATTTACAAGGCTAAATTTAAAAGAAGTGTAAAAATAATCCAATCGAACAACCGAAGTTCAAATACAGATTTGATTCAACCGATCAAATGAGTTAACTTTTACAACCATATCGAAATGACCTTATTAAATACAGACGTACTCGAGTACTAAACGAACCAAGAAGACAAATCACAATAACAATAACATCAACCACATCACTGAGCCATTCCATCGTCCTGTCGGTACTGTGGTTGCCTCCCCGCTCCTAGGCTACCTGAACATCAAAACAATGTCCACCCCCGAAGGGGTTAGCAAAACAATGCTAGTACAAGTATCATCATACAATAAATCGTCAATGCATCATAAAACATGCAAAACGGACTTCCGCCACCGGAATCCAACGATGCGAATCCTCACGATTCCATCAACACGATACAAGGTAATCCAGCGATCCAGCGCCCTCAGCATAGATTCCCATGATGATCCCGTCGGACCAACACATGGTGGAAAAACCCGTCCAACGATCCAGCGCCCTCAGCATAGATCCCCATGATGATCCCGTCGGACCAACGCATGGTGGACATTCGATCTAGCGCCCTCAGCATAGATCCTCATGACCCCCTCGGATCATTTATACCATAATCAATCAATTATGCATACACATATGCATTTCAATATGTTCATCAATACGAACAAACAACAACGAATATCACGAGAATTTTCAGAAATACATCTCATATTCAACAATATGAATAAAACCACAAGCATGATAAATCGAACTCGACATATGATACTTGCCTCGAAAATGGAAAGGATGAAACACTTCAATGATCTTGACACACTCGAAGGCCGCCTCCTTCGATCAACGTAACAAGCTCGAACCTTAACAAAAGGAACGATATACAAATCATCTCAAGTCGAACGATGGCCTAACAATTCGGTCTACGGCCGAAAATCTCAAAACAAACAACCTGCCTGGACTGCTTAGCGTGCGCTACGTACTCTGCGTAACGTGCGCTAAGCCGACCTGTTAGCGTACGCTATTGTGTACGACTAGCGTGCGCTAGCTACGAACTGACAGTTCGAATCGGCTGATACATAACGTACGCTACGTACGTATAGTGCGTTAACTGACCCCCGATAGCGCACGTTAACTCACATATGTTAGCGTGCGCTAACCTTGCATGGCAGAATACTGCTAACGGAAAAACTGGGTTGAAAGGTGGTGAATTCATGAATTCTATGTTGATACAACAAGTCATCCTCAAGCATGTCATGCTAATAAGTTTTGTGGAAGTTCCATGATCATGAGGTACAAATATACGGATAATCATCTCAACGTCATATCTTATCTTTGATCCTGAAGAATTATTCCAAGTTCCGATTATTCCAAGTCCCAAAACATATGATTCCTTACGTAAAACATACGAACTAGGTAATATCCGATTACTGACCATAAATCGATTTGAAAACGCTTAGGATTCCGATTACTAAGATGGTCCAAAGGTTCATACGGTAAATAGTGCTGATACGTCAAAAGTATCCTTCTAACATGCGATGTACGACTAATAACGAGTCTAACTGACTATATAAACATGATCAACATCCTTTAGAACACTATAAGTATTGGTGAAGAATCACCTACCTCAAGGTAGTAAAGAACACGGAGGAAATTGAAGCAATCCAACACCGAAAGCTTGAACGCCAATCTCCAACGATGTACGATCTTCAATCACGAGCTAGGGTGTTGACATGAAGTGTTTAGGATGAAGGAAGTTATGTTCTAAGTGTAGGAATTTGGGTAATGGGAGAAGAGAGAACTGAAATCACGAATAGGATGCTGTCCTATTTATAATAAATGGCTATTAGCGCGCGCTAGACTCTGATCGTAGCGTGCGCTAACGGCTCACTGACTTGACTGTAATCAGCACTTAGCGTGCGCTACGCATATACCTGTAGCGTGCGCTAAGGCGTTGACTCGGCTTTTCCCGAAAGCCGTCCAGGTACATCCCGACACGATCCGACAGGGGTCCCCCGGTCAGATCTCACCTACCGCATGTCTCAATCAAATTGACCCCGCATAGCGTGCGCTAATGACCCTCAGTAGCGTGCGCTATGAATCCACGTTACCGTACGCTAAATATATCCGATAGCGTGCGCTACATGCGCAGATTTACAATCTTTAAATCACAACCACAAAATTAAACGCTTGACAACATCGGATTATGAAATACGGAGAATAATACTCAGACAAAAGTACAATCATTACAATATCACAAGTTCCAATTACATAACAGAAATCTCGGGTACTACATCCTTCCTCCCTAAAAAGAAATTTCGTTCCGAAACTTAAGATGAAAACAACTCCGGATATCTAGTCTTCATACTGTCCTCCGTTTCCCAAGTGGCCTCTTCGACTCCATGTCGTGACCATTGTACTTTAACCAAGTGTATTGGTTTATTCCTCAATTGTTTGATCCCGCTCTCAAGTATCTTGATTGGTCTCTCTTCGAAGGTGCCATCATTGGATATTTCGATCTCGTCGAAATCAATGACGTGACTGGGGTCCGGTACATACTTCTGCAATTGGGATACGTGAAACACATTGTGAACGTGACTCAGCGATGGCGGTAAGGCCAGCCTGTATGCTAAATCTCCAACTCTCTCGAGGATCTCGAATGGTCCGATATATCTCGGACTAAGCATGCCTCTCCTCCCAAAATGAAAAATCCCTCGTGTAGGAGAAACTTTCAATAGTACATGGTCCCCAGCGTCGAACTCTAGAGGGCGACGACGTACATCTGCATAAGACTTCTGTCGACTCTGGGCAGTCAACAGTCTTTCTCGAATCAAAGTTATCTTCTCTTGAGTCTGAATAATCAATTCTGGTTCTGTCCCGATCAAATCCGAAGAATCATCCCAACATAGGGGTGATCGGCATCTTCTCCCGTACAAAGCTTCAAATGGTGCCATCTTAATAGAAGCATGCCAACTGTTATTATAGGTGAACTCGATCAAGGGCAAGTGAACTTTCCAATCAGTCGACCAATCTAATGCACAAGCTCTAAGCATGTCCTCTACTGTCTGTATAGTTCTTTCAGACTGACCATCCGTTTGGGGATGATAAGCTGTGCTAAAGTTGAGCTCGATCCCAAAGCCACGTGTTGCTTTCGGAAGTGTGACACGAAACGGCCATCTCGATCCGAAATAATGGTCTTTGGCGTCCCATGCAATCTGACTATCTCCGCAATAAATACTCGCGCCAATCTCTCGGGTCCCCATGTATCTTTAATTCCTAGGAAATGAGCCGACTTGGTTAGTCGATCAACTACCACCCAAATCATGTTCATTCCCGTTCTAGTCCTTGGCATACTGGTGATGAAATCCATCGAGATGTCCTACCACTTCCATTCAGGGATCGGGAGCGGCTTTAACATCCCGGCAGGTCGCTGATGTTCAATCTTAACCTGCTGACAAGTCAAACATTTAGAAACGTACTCCGCTACGTCCTTCTTCATATTCCCCCACCAGAAGTTTTGCTTTAAATCCTTATACATCTTACTACTGCCTGGGTGAATAGAATAGGGCGCGCTATGAGCTTCCTTCAAAATTGTCCGTCTCAAATCATCATCCTCGGGAACGCAAAGTCGACTCTGAAATCTCAGAACTCCATCATCTTGTATCACGAATCCTGGGGCTTTTCCTTTATTTACTTCGTCACGTAATCGAAGGATCAGAGAATCGTTCAATTGTTTAGACTTGATTTCCTCGACTAGTGATGAAGTCAGTTCCATCACATAAAGTTGCCCTTGGATTCCTGGTGCCCATACTTCAATCCCTTCGCGGATCAGTTCTCGTTGAATACTGGTTTGGAGCGTAAGTGCTTCCAACACTCGAAGAGAAGCAGGTTTACGGCTCAAAGCATCGGCTACTACGTTTGCTTTCCCCGGATGATAGAGAATCTCCAAGTCGTAATCCTTGATCAATTCCAGCCACCTTCTCTGCCTCATGTTCAATTCTATCTGACTGAAAATGTACTTGAGGCTCTTATGATCTGTAAAGATCTGACAATGAGTGCCGTACAAATAATGTCGCCAAATTTTCAAGGCAAAGACCACAGCTGCTAGCTCCAGATCATGAGTCGGGTAATTAATCTTGTACGGTTTCAATTGCCGATAAGCATAAGCAATCACTTTATCCTTCTGCATTAATACACAACCCAAACCCTGATTTGAAGCGTCGCTGTACACCATGAATCCATCAGTTCCCTCTGGCAGCGCTAATATAGGTGCTGTCGTCAGTCTCCTCTTAAGTTCGTCAAAACCAGCCTGGCACTTCTCATTCCACGTGAACTTTTGAGTTTTCTGTAACAGCTGAGTGAGCGGACGAGCAATTTTGGAAAATCCCTCTACAAAGCGGCGATAATATCCAGCAAGTCCTAAGAAGCTTCGGACTTCTTTCACGTTTTTAGGAGCTTCCCAATCCAAGATTGCTTCGACCTTTTTAGGGTCCACCTGAACTCCGTCGGCTGATATCACATGCCCAAGGAAGGTTACTTCCTTAAGCCAGAACTCGCATTTTGAAAGTTTTGCATACAGCTGTTCCTTCCTCAAGGTACTCAAAACCACACGTAAATGTTCAGCATGCTCCTCTGCATCCTTCGAATATATCAAGATGTCGTCAATGAAGACGACCACAAATTTATCCAAGTACACCAAGAATACCCGATTCATCAATTGCATGAATACCGCGGGAGCATTGGTAAGTCCAAATGGCATTACTACAAACTCATAATGCCCGTACCGGGATCTGAAAGCGGATTTTGGTATATCCGATTCCTTAATTCTCAACTGGTGGTATCCTGATCGCAAGTCAATCTTCGAGAATACCCTTGCCCCTTGCAGTTGATCAAACAAGTCGTCGATCCGAGGTATAGAATACTTATTCTTGATCGTCATCTTGTTGAGTTCCCTGTAATCAATACACAGTCGGAGGGATCCATCTTTCTTCCGGACAAAGAGAACGGGCGCTCCCCAAGGAGAAACGCTCGGTTGGATATAGCCCTTCTGTAACAATTCCTCCAGTTGCTTCTTGAGTTCATACATCTCGGTTGGCGCCATGCGGTATGGTGCTCTGGAAATAGGAGCTGCTCCAGGCTCTAATTCGATAGTGAATTCCACTTCTCTCTGCGGAGGTAACCCAGGTAGTTCGTCAGGAAATACATCTGAGAACTCATTCACAACTGAAATAGACGAGAGCTCTACTCCTTCCTCTTTCCTCATGGCATAGCACCAAAGTCCGTGACATCCCTGCTTCAGTAATTTCACGGCTTTCATTGCCTTGATCAATTTTCCCGAGCTTCCCGGTCTCCATCCTCGGAATAAGTGTTCAGACCCGTCATCAGCAATGATAGAAATGACTCTCTCTCGGTAATTCAGAACAGCTCCATAACGGTTGAGCCAATCATCTCCGAGAATTAAATCATCACCGTAGATGTCGACTACAATGAGATTCGATGGCCACTCTCTTCCTTCTATAGATACTGGGAAATCCCTAGCTTCTAGGGTTCCCACAATTTTCTCTCCGCTCGGTAATCCCACAACATAAGGTTCACAATTATACAAGCACGAGATTTTCAAACGATTAACACAGTTCAAAGATATAAAAGAATGCGTAGCTCCCGAATCGAACAAGACACTAACTGGTTGTAAAAGGATCTGAATCGTACCTGATGCAACAGCTGTGTTCTGATCATCAGATTTCCTCATTTCGTACAAGCGCGGAGGAACGGACCCAGCACTGGATGTCTCTCTCTTCCCAACGTTCTGCTGCTGAAATCCACTCTGCTGCGTCTGGTTCACACTCGTCTCCTTTGGAACTGGAGCTGGAGTGCGAGTACCAAAAGATTGGGTCGCATTCCCACAAAATGTTGCGTGATGTCCTTCCTGTCCACACTCGAAACAGGTCACAGCGGGCGCGAAACAATCACGTCGAACATGTCCCGCTTTGCCACAGTTACAACACTTTTTCCCTGCGTCTGAAACAGTTGGTGCTGCCCGGAACTTCTTTCCACATCGAGAATGATGCGGAGGTCTCCTGGATGAATGAAAAGAGGACTGACCCCTGCGAAGCCCGCTACTCTTATCCTCCATGAAGTTGCCAGACACCTTCTGTTTCTTTGCTTCCGTCGATTTCTCTATTGTTGCCTCCTTCATATCATAGGATAACGCCTTGTCCTGATACTGTCGCAAGGTGGTACATTCAAATCCGGACATATACTAATGAATTTCCGGCTTCATTCGCATGTCAAAATGAAAAATCTTCTCCGCCTCGGTTCTGACCAAGTGGCGCACATAAGTCAGCTGGTGATTAAAAGTCTTAATCACGTCCGTCACAGATACTTCCAAATTTTGAGGTGAGAAAAACTCCCGAACTCGGGCTTCTCTAACTGGACGAGGACAATACTGTGCCTCCATCATCAATTTGAATTCCGTCCAATCAACATTGTGCTCCTCCGGTCGAATGGCCTCCCACCAGTCGAAAGCCTCCCCGGTCAAAAGATACTGGGCGACCAGAACCTTCCTATCGTTGGGACAGTTAATCCCTGCAAAAATCTTTTCCAATTCCTTCAGCCAATGATCCCACGAAAGCGTCTCAGCGGAACCGTCAAATTTCGGAGGATGCAATTTGACCACCTCGGTAAGCCATATATCTCCTCGATTTTCCATGTTATGCTGCTGTCCCATCGCCGTCTGCATGTGATCCACAACTTGAGCAAACTGGTTTATCTGGGCAACCACCTGCTGAAGCACTCCCGGCACGTTAGGATCTGCATTATTATTTGCCGATCCCTGCTGTCCCCCGGAATATGAATCCGTTCGACTAGCGGCTATCTCTGGGGTAGATACCGACTCTTCTTGCCTCGCATTTCCACGTCCGCGTCCACGACCGCGTCCGCGTCCACGACCTCCTCTCAACATACTGTAAACATAAATACTCAATATCCAGGACAAACTTTCTCAAAGTACATCCATCAATGTTTACAAGACATGAATTAAATAAAACAGTAGTATTCGAGATTAGGAAACTTACAACCACAGTCCACACGACGATGTTGGCTCAGCAGTGATGTTACGAACGACCAATAATCAAATAACGTAAACAGACCCAACTAACCCGACTGCCAAGATATCCATAAATCTTAGCTCCGATACCATAATCTGTAACACCCCGAGATATTCGGAATAATTACAGCGCCGTAAACCCTTTAGATAAGGATTTACAAGGCTAAATTTAAAAGAAGTGTAAAAATAATCCAATCGAACAACCGAAGTTCAAATACAGATTTGATTCAACCGATCAAATGAGTTAACTTTTACAACCATATCGAAATGACCTTATTAAATACAGACGTACTCGAGTACTAAACGAACCAAGAAGACAAATCACAATAACAATAACATCAACCACATCACTGAGCCATTCCATCGTCCTGTCGGTAATGTGGTTGCCTCCCCGCTCCTCGGCTACCTGAACATCAAAACAATGTCCACCCCCGAAGGGGTTAGCAAAACAATGCTAGTACAAGTATCATCATACAATAAATCGTCAATGCATCATAAAACATGCAAAACGGACTTCCGCCACCGGAATCCAACGATGCGAATCCTCACGATTCCATCAACACGATACAAGGTAATCCAGCGATCCAGCGCCCTTAGCATAGATTCCCATGATGATCCCGTCGGACCAACGCATGGTGGAAAAAACCGTCCAACGATCCAGCGCCCTCAGCATAGATCCCCATTATGATCCCGTCGGACCAACGCATGGTGGACATTCGATCCAGCGCCCTCAGCATAGATCCTCATGACCCCCTCGGATCATTTATACCATAATCAATCAATTATGCATACACATATGAATTTCAATATGTTCATCAATACGAACAAACAACAATGAATATCACGAGAATTTTCAGAAATACATCTCATATTCAACAATATGAATAAAACCACAAGCATGATAAATCGAACTCGACATATGATACTTGCCTCGAAAATGGCAAGGATGAAACACTTCAATGATCTCGACACACTCGAAGGCCGCCTCCTTCGATCAACGTAACAAGCTCGAACCTTAACAAAAGGAACGATATAAAAATCATCTCAAGTCGAATGATGGCCTAACAATTCGGTCTACGGCCGAAAAGCTCAAAACAAACAACCTGCCTGGACTGCTTAGCGTGCGCTACGTACTCTGCGTAACGTGCACTAAGCCGACCTGTTAGCGTACGCTATCGTGTACGACTAGCGTGCGCTAGCTACGAACTGACAGTTCGAATCGGCTGATACATAACGTACGCTACGTACGTATAGTGCGTTAACTGACCCCCGATAGCGCACGTTAACTCACATATGTTAGCGTGCGCTAACCTTGCATGGCAGAATACTGCTAACGGAAAAACTGGGTTGAAAGGTGGTGAATTCATGAATTCTATGTTGATACAACAAGTCATCCTCAAGCATGTCATGCTAATAAGTTTTGTGGAAGTTCCATGATCATGAGGTACAAATATACGGATAATCATCTCAACGTCATATCTTATCTTTGATCCTCAAGAATTATACCAAGTTCCGATTATTCCAAGTCCCAAAACATATGATTCCTTACGTAACACATACGAACTAGGTAATATCCGATTACTGACCATAAATCGATTTGAAAACGCTTAGGAGTCCGATTACTAAGATGGTCCAAAGGTTCATACGGTAAATAGTGCCGATACGTCAAAAGTATCCTTCTAACATGCGATGTACGACTAATAACGAGTCTAACTGACTATATAAACATGATCAACATCCTTTAGAACACTATAAGTATTGGTGAAGAATCACCTACCTCAAGGTAGTAAAGAACACGGAGGAAATTGAAGCAATCCAACACCGAAAGCTTGAACGCCAATCTCCAACGATGTACGATCTTCAATCACGAGCTAGGGTGTTGATATGAAGTGTTTAGGATGAAGGAAGTTATGTTCTAAGTGTAGGAATTTGGGTAATGGGAGAAGAGAGAACTGAAATCACGAATAGGATGCTGTCCTATTTATAATAAATGGCTATTAGCGCGCGCTAGACTCTGATCGTAGCGTGCGCTAACGGCTCACTGACTTGACTGTAATCAGCACTTAGCGTGCGCTACGCATATACCTGTAGCGTGCGCTAAGCCGTTGACTCGGCTTTTCCCGAAAGCCGTCCAGGTACATCCCGACACGATCCGACAGGGGTCCCCCGGTCAGATCTCACCTACCGCACGTCTCAATCAAATTGACCCCGCATAGCGTGCGCTAATGACCCTCAGTAGCGTGCGCTATGAATCCACGTTAGCGTACGCTAAATATATCCGATAGCGTGCGCTACATGCGCAGATTTACAATCTTTAAATCACAACCACAAAATTAAACGCTTGACAACATCGGATTATGAAATACGGAGAATAGTACTCATACAAAAGTACAATCATTACAATATCACAAGTTCCAATTACATAACAGAAATCTCGGGTACTACAAAATCTGACAGGTAACTCCATACAGATAATGACGCCAGATTTTTAAAGCAAATACCATGGCTGCAAGTTCTAAATCATGGGTGGGGTAGTTGACCTCGTAAGGTCGTAGATGCCTCGATGCATCGGAGATCACCTTCCCATTCTGCATCAGTACATATCCAAGGCCCTGTTTAGATGCGTCACTATACACCATAAATCCTTCCGTTCCCTTTGGTAGGACCAAAATAGGTACCAAAATCAGCCGACTCTTGAGTTCATCAAAACTCCGCTCACATGCCTCTGACCATAAATACTTCTTATCCTTCCTCAGCAAATTAGTCATTGGTTGGGCAATTTTGGAAAAACCTTCCACGAACCGTCGGTAATAACCTGTTAGTCCCAAGAAACTGCGTAATTCCTTAACGTTCTTTGGTGGTAGCCAGTCTCGGATAGCTTCTGTATTTTGAGGGTCTACTCTAACTCCATCAGCTGATATCACATGGCCGAGAAAAATAACTTCACGCATCCAGAACTCACATTTGGAAAATTTTCCATAAAGCTGCTCCCGTCTTAACGCCTCGAGAACTTGATGAAGATGACGCTCATGCTCTACATGGTCACGAGAGTAGATCAGAATGTCGTCAATAAAGACGACTACAAAGCGATCCAGATAATTAAGAAAGACCCTATTCATCAACTCCATGAATACTGTCGGTGCATTAGTCAGTCCAAAAGGCATCACTACGAACTCATAATGCCCATAGCGAGTACGAAAAGCAGTCTTCGAAATGTCAGACTCACGAATACTCAACTGATGGTAACCAGACCTCAAGTCGATCTTAGAAAACACAGCAGCCCCCTGAAGCTGATCCAATAAATCACCAATACGTGGCAATGGATATTTGTTCTTAATGGTTACCCTGTTCAGCTCACGATAATCAATACACAGACGTAGGGATCCGTCTTTCTTCCGTACAAATAGCACTGGTGCTCCCCAAGGGGACGGACTAGGTCTAATATAGCCCTTCTCGGTCAAATCCTCAAGTTGGCTCTTCAGCTCCTGCATCTCGGTCGGATCCATACGATACGGTGCTTTCGAGAGCGGGGACGTACCTGGCTCTAACTCAATATTGAACTCTACATCACGATGTGGAGGTAAGCCTGGCAACTCATCTGGAAATACATCTGGGTAGTCTCGGACTACCGGAATATCGACCAATTCGACTGGTCAATCCGTTGCTTTGGTCATGAAACACCAATATCCAATACACCCCTGATTAAGCAGTTTCACTACTTTCATAGCGCTGATGACTCTCCCGGAATAGCTGGGATTGTCACCCTGGAAGGTACACTCAACACCATCGTCAGATGTGACAGTCACTATTCGCTTGCGGACACTAAGTATGTCATCATGACGATCCATCCAATCGATACCCAAGATTACATCATCTTTAGGTAAGTCGACCACAATTAAATTCGATAACCACTCACGGTCGTTCATGCGAATCGGATAGTTTTGCACTTCACGGTTCCCAACAATTCTTCTACCATCGGGTAGACCAATTATATAAGGTTCACAATTGGTAACATGATCTAATTGCAAACGGCTCAAACAAGAAGCAGATAAAAAGGAGTGTGAAGCACCAGTATCGAAAAGAACATAGCCAGGCTGAGATCGGATCTCGAGAGTACCTGCAATCATGCTGGCTTCGGGATCGTAGACCTTCCTCATCTTGTAGACTCTGGGTTTTGCAGCCCCGGTACTAGATGCACCAGCTTGATTTTCACGACCCATCCCTCTGTTTGCACCGGTAGTCTGATAAGAAGCGGACGGAGGTACACAGCCCTGGACGGATGACTGAACTGGAGCATGAGGTGCTGCTGGAGTACGTCCTCATCCACTCTTACAATGACGAGCACGATGTCCATTCTTCCGACAAGTATGGCATGCAACGTCCGGCCTCGAGCATTTCGAATTGATGTGCCCCCGGTCTCCACAGTTATAGCACACAACAGATAGGCTGACTGCTCGAGGTTGCGATCCGATTGGCTTCGACGCCATGGATTGCCGTTCAGAAGGATTTGGCACTAGTTGGGGCCACTTGAATTGTAATATCCTAGAATTTCACTATGAATTTTTCGCATTATTTTATCTGGGTTGTACTGTACATATTGGGACTGACACGATATGAGTGGATAATTTTGGAAACCGTGACAGTCGTGCCAGTATGTCTATCGAGGTTATTTTGATTCTAGGATATTACATGCTTGGTATTTTTTCGATGTCGGATATACCGTATGAGTATTTGTATGATTTCCGTACTTGGTCAACAGTTGTAATTGGGGATATCGTGCATCAGACGTACCGCATGAGAATATTTTTGGGATTTCGTATATGTGTTCAGTATGTCGTATGTTCATATTTGTTATGTCGAGACGTTGGACAGGAATTGCTGGAAATGGCTAAGTATAGAACTGTTAACGTACGTTAAGACTCAGAGATAACGTACGCTAAGTTGGTACGTGTTACGTACGTTATGCGTAAGGTATTACGTACGTAACAAGAGGAATCGGACAGTTGGGCCCAGTGTCGGCAGCTTTCGGCGTGGATGTGGATAGGTGAGTCAACGGATGGAGTTACGTACGTTATACAGTGTGTATAACATACGTAATACGAGTATAATACTGTAGCAAGTCAACGTACGTATTACATACGCAACGGAATAAGTGTTACGTACGTTACGGGGCAGCTGGCCGAGTCGTGGCCGAGAGGACCTGTAGTGGCCGAGCATGGTCGGCAGTGACTCGCAGGGATGGCCGATCACGGTCGGCAGTGACTCGATGGGGGGCTAGGATTGGCCGATTACGTACGTAGGCTGTGGCCGGTTACACCCGTAAGGGCCTGTTACGTACGTAAGTAAGCTGCCGGTTACGTACGTAAGGCTGTCGGCCAAACTGGACAGTAAGGTAGGCCACGGCCGGTTATGTACGTAAGCCACGGCCGGTTACGTACGTAACGTGCCGGCAGGTCCCGCCTATATAAGGCCTGGACCGAGTCACATCCGGCATTTTTCACTTTTCTTCATTCCTTTCGCGATTTCTTCAGCAAAGATGATGGTTTTGAGTAGAATCAACTTATTACAACATGTTTTGGAAGTTGGAATCATGGATTAACATCATCCTCCACCCGGATCGAAGGTAAGAACACATGAACTTTTGGTTTTTGGATGTTCTTGAGGTTTCTTGGTGTTTTGGGCGATTTGCTTCGTTTTGATTCAGATTATTGATAGAACTCGATTGTAAACTCGTAATCATTCAATACTCTTGAAGTTTTGTGGAACGAATTCGAGTATTTCCTTGAATAATCGATTGAATTGGACTATGCCTTCAAAGTGTTCTATGAAATGTCTCAAGGAGTAGAACTTGGAAAATTCTACACATTTTCGTATGAATGATGGTTGAATTGATATTGTTGTGATGATTCTTGGTATTTACGAGAATTTTGTTAAGGGAAGATAATGAATTGGTAATCAAATGATTCGATTATGTTGTTATGATTATGGAATCGTAGTATTCTCGATGTTCTTGGTAGTTTGTTGCGATTCATGATGTTATGAGAAGTATATATGTTGAAGACATTGTTAAGACCATTGGACACCGAATTTGGGCTTGTGCTCGTATTGTTAAGAGTTGATACGGTTTGGTTTCGTATGATCGAGATGTCGTTGAACCATCGAGTTTGATTAGTTGGTCATTTCGGTTGTTGATTATTATTGAACGTATCGTTAATTGATTATTACATTAGGTTGCGTTTAGTGATCGTTGACGTTAATCGTTGCAATGCGGTTGAGGTTGGAGAATGCATGAATCATCTTGGTCGGGGCTGAGGAGCTTGTAGATGAAGATGGCGGGATTGATAGCGGCTTCGTCGAATTGGTATCAAGGCAAGTTATGCTTGCTCAGTTCATAATGTTAATAAATCATTTCGTTTTCATTTCATTTATGATTCATATAGCAATGGTATTATGGAATATATGAATTGTCGGAATGGTGGTATGTATGGTATTTTTGGACTAAGATAAATCATAATGTATATGATTTTAAGGATGTCTAGTGGAAATGGGAACGTGAATTATAAATTGGTCTATTATATGAGAAGTTGGGTATCAAGGCTAGTTATCCTGTCGATGTTGAACTCGGGATGGTGATTTGGTATTAGTAACGGACTGTATTGCATTTTGGATTTTTTGGATAAACCGTGTATTCATTCAGGGCGGTTGGTCGTGGAAAGGCTAGCGTCTCTAGCTTGAGGTAAATTAATATATATTGTTGGATTATGATAATCATCCTGTTGCATTATTGCATGTGTGTGTTGATATTTCATGCGGTGAGTGTGCATCATTGTTTTGTTACGTTTTGTGATGTGCTCTTTCTTTGAGATGTAATCTGTTGGGCTGATGTGTTAGGGGATAAGACCTATATGGCACCTATGTTCCAGGGTATTCCTGTGTGGATACTTTCGTGACCCTTGGTTGCGACCTTGGGGTATTTTGTGATTGCATGAACTGTGTTAGGGGATAAGACCTAAATGGCACCTATGTTCCGGGTTATTCTTGTGAGATGCTTCCGTGACCATTGGCTGCTGCCTTGGGGTTTATGTGTTAATATTATAAGCATTGTTGAGCATGATGTGGACTGTTGTCTGACGAAAATACGACATTGTGGTCTTGTCGGTCTTTCATGATCGAGTTACTGTTGCTCTTCTCGGAAGTCTTCTGATCCTTGATGGATATGCGTTTCTTCGAGATTTGTTGTCATGTTGTATCGTGGCATATCTAGAGTTAGATACGTTCTGATCGTTCATGTGTAGGATTTTCGGGACGGGCTGTGTAGCATGTGTTGGTTTCGACCTAATATTGAACCGTGCACACGAGACGTACTTCGTGAGGCTGATTAGGTACGAGACCAGACGAGTATCTGATCAATACCGTGGTTGTCTTGTACACGGACACATGTCCGGATCGCGCATATCGTGACGTCCATCTTGAGTCTTATTGATTGGTTGTTCACAGTCCATGTATAATCGTATCTGTTCGGAATTCGGGTTGTCCTTGTAATTCCGTATATATAATCCGTATATGGTCGACGATTTTATTCTCTCGTGTACCTGTCACTGTTGAACCTTTACTAATCTCGTTCGGAGTTACCATATCGATGGTAAACTCATTTGATATCGATTCTTTATTAATCTCGTTTAGGGTTCACCCTGTCATTGGTAATCTCGTTCGTTGTTGATCCTCATTGATTCTGTTTGGGAGTTGTCTTACCGTTGGTATTTTCAGTTAATAGCCCTTGATTGATGTTATTGGAATTTACCATGTCGTCGGTGTTCTCGGTTTTTGATCCTTTATTATCCCTATTGGAGTTTACCGTGTCGTCGGTATTCTCAGTTGTCGATTCCTTATTGCTCTTGTTGGAGTTTACCGTATCGTTGGTATTCCCGGTTGTTGGTCCTTATTGATCTTGTTAGAGTTTACTGTGCCGTCAGTATTCTCGGTTGTTGACCCTTATTGATCTTATTGGAGTTAATCGTACCATTGGTATTTCTGGTTGTTGATTCTTTATTGATCTCGTTGGAGTTACCGTATTGTTGGCATTCCCAGTGGTTGATCTTTCATTGATCTTGTTGGAGTTACCACATCATGGTATTCTCAATCGTGGTTGATCCTTTGTCGATCTTGTGTGGAAATATCATGTCATTGGTATTCCGTTTGATGCATTGGTTGTTTATCTTTATTGATTGTGTGAATATTCATGATTTGCATTGATATTCGGGACTTTCCATTGTCTCGGGACGATTGGTTTACAGATGTACCGTGTGATATCGGTTTTATCAGGATTGGGATCCGATTGTGCGACCCAGCCGACAGAGTTAGTCTTCGCCAGATCACTCTATAACTGAGATATGATAAGTTTGGAAATTTTGGTATCGTTTCGGATACAGTACAGGTGATTTTGAATTCGTTCATTACTTAAGGATGTGGGGCGTGGATTATGGTAAGAATTGATCTGATATGGATTGTTATGGATTGGTAAGGTTACTACGCTGAGATTATATTGGAAATATTCTTACTCTGTAGATTACATTGATATGTAATTGTCTTTGTGACGTGATCGTTATCATTGTTGAGTATTATGGCTGACCCCGTCGTGGGCTTTATCTTTTAGGTACTCGGAGTTCGAGCTAGTAGCGGTCGTGAAGGGATGAGATTTCCGGTGATACTGGCTATGGCGTGGTTGTTGGGATTCGAGTGTTCTTTCTGGTTTTTATAATTCCGCTACAAATGTATTTAATTATGTTTTTATCCATTGCGTGTGTATATTTTAAAATGGCTTTCGGTATTCTTTGAATTGTGTTTTTTGCATTTTTAAATGTTTGCGAAAATGATTTTAGCCTTGTGGGTTCCAATATGGGGTCCACGGCGCTGTAATATTCCCGTATGGTTTTGGGGGTGTTACAGAAGATGGTATCAGAGATTGGGTTTCGTAAAACCCGGGCGTGTGTGTTATGTGGCTCTACCGGTGAGGTAGTAGCGTGACTTTTGAAAATGATTTTCTGAGTTTTAGGTCAAACTGATTTTGGAGGTTTCAAAATTTTTGAAATATTTTCAAATTGCTGTATTTGCGATGCCGGTGTGTTGTTAGTGTGTTGAGACTTTGTATGGGAGTCGTTGTTGGAATATAAAACGCAGCGGAAGCGAGTTGGAGAAGGTAATTTAATAAAAGGTTTTATAAACTAACCAACGTAAAAACCGGATCTATTTAGGCTTGTCAACTAATTAACTAAACAGATTAATAAACAATTAAATAAACATATTTACGCATGGGAGTCGGTAATTTTTACCTTTGACGCGAAGTGGTAGAAAAATCCCTTTTGGTCGATTTGTCCTTCTTCGTGTTCCTCTCCGATCTTCTTGTATTTCTACCTTGAGATCTTCTAGAGTATATCCCGCCTACATCCGGATGTCGTGTGGGCAACAATCTACCGGACTACTTGGACTGCAAAAGGATCGGCCGAAACTTTTCTCTCAAGAAACTTACGATTTTTGTTCTCTCTATTTTTCTTGAATATTTGGAGTATTTTAGAAAAACATTGTGTTTACCAAATTGTGGAATCCAAGACACAAGTCAAGATCCACAATTAAAACACACACACTAAAAATCGATTTCTTGGGCAATGATGAGGTGAAAAAATCGGCCAACCCTAAGCATGTATTTATAGGTGTTTTGGGCTACTCTAGGGACCTTAAGGAGGATATGGTAAGGACTCCCAATAGATATCTTCCTTGCATTATTAGGACTCTTCCTAATATGAAGACTCTATTAATATCAACTTAGTCCACTAATAAGTTAATATTGCACTTCCTACCAAAATCCCAAATTACGAAATTGGGCTCCTTTTAAATTAATTATTTCTCGTGTTTAAGATATTCCATGTCCATTAATTAATTTAACCTACTGACAGCTTTTAATTAATTAATGTATTATACATGAGTATACCACTCGACCTTTATTAGTATATCGGAAAATTAATTCCACCTGCAGGGTTTGATATAATAATCCTTTCGAGTGCCTCAAGGGACATGATCAACCCGACTGGTCGGGACACGATTTCTAGCTATAATATTAATTATCATATAAATAATAATATTGCCCAAAATATCGAGCATATTGAGTCAATCATTGTGGCTCTCACCCATGATAAATCAAAGCAATAAATATTAAATATATATAATTAAATATTAATCACTAGAATTAAGAAATAATAATTATCCGAGATGTACGTTCTTCTTATAGTCGATGCGAAGAATCTATCTCACCTCGATCTGTTCAACGTATAACGAATACGCTAATATATGCTAATGGTCAAGACCAACCAATCTCAAGCATATACTACAACCTCTCACATAACGGTCTAATGTTACATAGGTTGTGAACTAAATATTACTATATAAGGAACCGATAATGTGATCTTCTGTGTGACACTACACACCACATTATCTACAATATAAAGTAAATTAGACTACATTTGCATAACCATAGCGTGAATAAATATGCAAAACATGTGATAAATGAATTAAATATTCTCATAGATAAAGACCGGGAAATTAGGTAATACAAGCATAAAGTATGCTTTGACGTATACAACCCTAATAGTCGTATGCTGGTATCACGGAAGATCATCGACTTCACGGACCTGTAAGTATGTTCTTTTAGTTATTTCAGTTTTGATGATGATTATTTGAGTATGGTGTCGTGATTTTGAGATATTTCCGGATTGAGATACTGGTTATGACAGGTGTTGAGTTTCGAGGACGAAACTTATTTAAGTGGGTGTATATGTAATATCCTAGAATTTCACTATGAACTTTTCGCATTATTTTATCTGGGTTGTACTGTACATATTGGGACTGACACGATATGAGTGGATAAATTTGGAAACCGTGACAGTCGTGCCAGTATGTCTATCGAGGTTATTTTGATTCTAGGATATTACATGCTTGGTATGTTTTCGATGTCGGATATACCGTATGAGTATTTGTATGATGTCCGTACTTGGTCGACAGTTGTAATTGGGGATATCGTGCATCAGACGTACCGCATAAGAATATTTTTGGGATTTCGTATATGTGTTCAGTATGTCGTATGTTCATATTTGTTATGTCGAGACGTTGGACAGGAATTGCTGGAAATGGCTAAGTATGGAACTGTTAACGTACGTTAAGACTCAGAGATAACGTACGCTAAGTTGGTACGTGTTACGTACATTACGCGTAAGGTATTACGTACGTAACAAGAGGAATCAGACAGTTGGGCCCGGTGTCGGCAGCTTTCGGCGCGGATGTGGACAGGTGAGTCAACGGATGGAGTTACGTACGTTATACAGGGTGTATTACGTACGTAATACGAGTATAATACTGTAGCAAGTCAACGTACGTATTATGTACGCAACGGAATAAGTGTTACGTACGTTACGGGGCGGCTGGCCGAGTCGTGGCCGAGAGGACCTGTAGTGGCCGAGCAATGTCGGCAGTGACTCGCAGGGATGGCCGATCACGGTCGGCAGTGACTAGCTGGGGGGCTAGGATTGGCCGATTACGTACGTAGGCTGTGGCCGGTTACGGCCGTAAGGGCCTGTTACGTACGTAAGTAAGCTGCCGGTTACGTACGTAAGACTGTCGGCCAAACTGGATAGTACGGTAGGCCACGGCCGGTTACGTACGTAACGTGCCGGCAGGTCCCGCCTATATAAGGCCTCGACTGAGTCACATCCGGCATTTTTCACTTTTCTTCATTCCTTTCGCGATTTCTTCAGCAAAGATGATGGTTTTGAGTAGAATCAACTTATTACAACATGTTTTGGAAGTTGGAATCATGGATTAACATCATCCTCCACCCGGATCGAAGGTAAGAACACATGAACTTTTGGTTTTTGGATGTTCTTGAGGTTTCTTGGTGTTTTGGGCGACTTGCTTCGTTTTGATTCAGATTATTGATAGAACTCGATTGTAAACTCGTAATAATTCAATACTCTTGAAGTTTTGTGGAATGAATTCGAGTATTTCCTTGAATAATCGATTGAATTGGACTATGCCTTCAAAGTGTTCGATGAAATATCTCAAGGAGTAGAACTTGGAAAATTCTACACATTTTCGTATGAATGATGGTTGAATTGATATTGTTGTGATGATTCTTGGTATTTACGAGAATTTTGTTAAGGTAAAATAATGAATTGGTGATCAAATGATTCGATTATGTTGTTATGATTAGGGAATCGTAGTATTCTCGATGTTCTTGGTAGTTTGTTGCGATTCATGATGTTATGAGAAGCATATATGTTGAAGACATTGTTAAGACCATTGGACACCGAATTTTGGCTTGTGTTCGTATTGTTAAGAGTTGATATGGTTTGTTTTCGTATGATAGAGATGTCGTTGAACCATCGAGTTTGATTAGTTGGTCAGTTAGGTTGTTGATTGTTATTGAACGTATCGTTAATTGATTATTGCATTAGGTTGCGTTTAGTGATCGTTGACGTTAATCGTTGCGATGCGGTTGAGGTTGGAGAATGCATGAATCATCTTGGTCGGGGCTGAGGAGCTTGTAGATGAAGATGGCGGGATTGATAACGGCTTCGTCGAATTGGTATCAAGGCAAGTTATGCTTGCTCAGTTCATAATGTTAATAAATGATTTTGTTTTCATTTCATTTATGATTCATAGAGCAATGGTATTGTGGAATATATGAATTGTCGGAATGGTGGTATGTATGGTATTTTTGGACTAAGATAAATCATAATGTATATGATTTTATGGATGTCTAGTGGAAATGGGAACGTGAATTATAAATTGGTCTATTATATGAGAAGTTAGGTATCAAGGCTAGTTATCCTGTCGATGTTGAACTCGAGATGGTGATTTGGTATTAGTAACGGACTATATTACATTTTGGATTTTTCGGATAAACCGTGTATTCGTTCAGGGCGGTTGGTCGTGGAAAGGCTAGCGTCTCTAGCTTGAGATAAATTAATATTGTTGGATTATGATAATCATCCTGTTGCATTATTGCATGTGTGTGTTGATATTTCATGCGGTGAGTGTGCATCATTGTTTTGTTACGTTTTGTGATGTGCTCTTTCTTTGAGATGTAATCTGTTGGGCCGATGTGTTAGGGGATAAGACCTATATGGCACCTATGTTCCAGGGTATTCCTGTGTGGATACTTTCGTGACCCTTGGTTGCGACCTTGGGGTATTTTGTGATTGCATGAACTGTGTTAGGGGATAAGACCTAAATGGCACCTAGGTTCCGGGGTATTCGTGTGAGATGCTTCTGTGACCCTTGGCTGCTGCCTTGGGGTTTATGTGTTAATATTATAAGCATTGTTGAGCATGATGTAGACTGTTGTCTGACGGAAATACGACATTGTGATCGTGTCGGTCTTTCATGATCGAGTTACTGTTGCTCTTTTGGGAAGTCTTCTGATCCTTGATGGATATGCGTTTCTTCGAGATTTGTTGTCATGTTGTATCGTGGCATATCTGGCGTCAGATACATTCTGATCGTTCATGTGTAGGATTTTCGGGACGGGCACGTGTAGCATGTGTTGGTTTCGACCTCATATTGAACCGTGCACACGAGACGTACTTCGTGAGGCTGATTAGGTACGAGACCAGACGAGTATCTGATCAATACTGTGGTTGGCTTGTACACGGACACATGTCCAGATCGGGCATATCGTGACGTCCATCTTGAGTCTTATTGATTGGTTGTTCACAGTTCATGTACAATCGTATCTGTTCGGAATTCGGGTTGTCCTTGTAATTCCGTATATATAATCCGTATATGGTCGACGATTTTATTCTCTCGTGTACCTATCACCGTTGAAACTTTACTAATCTCGTTCGGAGTTACCATATCGATGGTCAACTCATTTGATATTGATTCTTTATTAATCTCATTTGGGGTTCACCCCTCAGGTGCGGGATCGAGAGTCTCGCGTTGTCGCGGCTTCCCTCTGTCGTCGGCTGGGGCTCGGATTGAGCCGGGATATGGTGTCCGGCGGTTCGGAGAGTGGCTCTCTTCGATGTAGTGGCGGACGTCATGATTCTGAAGGCTTTCTTTGAAGCGCAGTGAGTGTCACTTCAAGTATATGCCCCGAGAATAGTGAGTGTTCTTCGGGACGGTAGGAATAAAAAATGAAGGTTTAAATCACCCCTCCTTCTAGCGCCAATTGTTGCTACCCAAAATATTATCCGGAGATAGATATTGCTGGAATGGATGGATAGCAAACAAATGCGAGAACACTTCCGTGGGAAAAGTAAATAACACAAGATTTGCTGGGGTTGTTAGTCCCGGGCTTGAATGCTCTCGCGAGATATTATTAATACAAATATTCGGGGATACAAGTATTAATGTAAGAGTACAATTACAATGAGTGTAAAGACCCTTGTTATCTTAGCTAGTGAGCGTGTGGATTGCCGGAAGAACCAGTTGTGATGCTCTGTGAGTTCTTGTAACAATGTTGATGAACTGGGACAACCGTGAGAAATCGACAGTCTATCACGGTGTGTAGATGTTGAAGGTTTGAGCTCCTGGGCTTGTGATTCCCTTCGAATATGCACTGTGGAGACTTCTTGCCTCTACCGACCATCTTCTGGTTGAGAGGTGCTAAGAGAGAAATCCAAAGGTAGATTCGGGAAAGGAAGCCAAGAGCCTGAAAGTATGTATGTTTGTATGTATTTCCGTGAATGAATTCGGAACCTTTTTCCAGTTGCTGGATGCTCCCTATTTATAGGACTGGGAGATGTCGGGCGATCGCCTTTGCTGTATTACAATAAGCGGGCGATCGTCTTCAGCACATGGGCTGGTTCCCTTACAGTCCGCAGGAGTTGCTGGCAGCCAGCTGTGCGGTCCAATGAGAAGCCTGCACGCGCCTGAGTCACTGTCACGGGCGGTCCCACCTTGTACCTTTCGGCGGGTTTGTCGATAGGTGAAGCCGTCCTTGTCAGAGACAGCTGTTGGTGGTCAATGATCCATGTTTCGCGGCGCCTTTTGTGGATCTGCACATGGGCGCTGGCTTTGAGATCCAGTCTTTGTAGACTTTGACGGATGATGGTCTCGACCGTGGCATGGGTCGGTTGTCCTTGGCTGGGCACCAGAGTCGATCGCTAGGTGCCAAAGGGCGATCGCCTTGGGAGTCGATCGCTAGATACCTGAAGGCGGTCTGGTATCTTCGGTTAGGCGAGTTCGCCATAGCTTGATTGGTTGTGGACTCGGTCGCTCGGCCTTGTAGTCGATCGCCTGTCGAGGTGAATAAATCTCGACCCAACAATTGCCCCCCAGCTCGCTCCGATGTTGGAAACGTGGGGTGAGGTGGTTCTACTGGCGATCGCTGAGTTATGACGAGTGACTCTATATTTTACTGAACTGGCGATCTTCTTTCAGCTGATTGATTCTGAATTTGGACGAGCTGGTAGGTCGCTGAAAAGAGCGGGAAATGGCAGCGGATGGGGAAAAGTCTCCGGGACACATGTCGGGTTCCTGTTGGGGGAGACCGACGGTCATTTATGACTCCTCGTCTGACGCGTTCTTGAAAAGACGCGTACGCGGGTTTCAAGGGAGCATTAATTGCGACGGTTGCGCTCCAACCCCTAAGATTCTTCTTAATTTCACACGAGTCCCTGCCACCTCCTATAAAAAGGCGCTGGTTGCAGTGTCCACTTTTACGTGCTTTTATTAGAGAAAGAAGGATAATACTGCTGAAGAATTTTCCGAAGATCAGACTGCCGATCGTCGATCGATTCCTTCCTTGGTAAGAAAACACTCCTCTTCTTCTCATCTTGAATTTGAGAATGTCTGGAACATCTTCTTTGTCGGGGATGGGCACCTCCTCCGCCGCTGGGACTTCTAACATCCGGGGAGGATCCTCCGCAGATTTCCATCTGGAGACTGCCGCAGAAGCTATCCGCGACGGTATCGATCCCGTAGAGGTTGAGGCACTATTTAATGAGGCCGACGTCGCTAGGGAGGCTGTAGTTGAACACAGACGCTCGCAGATGGAGAGAGATCTGGCGGTGAGGGCCTATTGGGAGCAGCATAGTGCTTTTGGCGAGGCCTATGTGGCCTTTGCTGAGATTATGGAGAGGTTGGCCGGTCCGTCTCCTCGATTCGACTACCGGGAGTATTCAATTACTCATCATTATCAACCTCCTAAGCGATCGCTATTTCGGGCTGCTCAGCGATCTCTGTGGTCCCTTGGACAGATACGTAGCTCGCCGACCAGGAAGGACCTGGCTGTCTGGAGGACGAGGTTTCATATCCCTTCAGATGTGGATCTCTTTGTGCCGACCGAGAATGAGCGAGCCGGTCAGCCTCCGGAGGGGATGGTCGCTGTGAACGAGGCAATTATGGAGGCTGGACTGCGGTTTCCTTTGTCGTTCTCCGTGTCCCATCTGCTGGCTGCTTGGAACTTGGTGCCGCTCCAGCTGACGCCAAATGCCTGGCTCCAGATTATTTGCACTCTCACCTTGTTCGGCGGTCACCGACTGTACCGCCTCCATTCGCCGTCGGAGATGAACCACCTGTTCAAGCTGATGGCTCAGAAAGGGTCGGTCGGAGGCTATCATATACAAGGCCGATCCGGTCGAGTGATCCTTGGAGTCCCGAACAAGGTGCGGGGCGATCTGGCGAAGTGGTTCTGGGTCGTCGGTGCCTGGAAAGCCTTAGCGAGTGACAACCCCACTGGCGAGCTGAACATTCCCACTGGCTTTCGGGAGAGAAATCCCAGTAAGGGTTTAGACTCTCCCTTTGTTCGGATATGTTCTGAACTGATCTAATTTGGTCTTCCTCTTGCAGGTTTCCACATTCCGGCGATCGACGAGCTACCTTTTGACTTTCTGGTCGTCTAGGAGCGGATACGGAGTTTGCCGGACGATGACTTAGACGCTCAACGGATCAACAGGGAGAGTCGTTGGCTATCCGCTCGGCTATTCCGTTTCCCAAGACATCTCTCGGTCTTAGGTACGAATTTCTACGATCTCCATTTGTTGGGCGATTGTCCTGTTGGAGGAATAGGTCTAACTGTAGTTTGAGTGTTCTTTATTGCAGAAGTCCGCTTTCCTCGCTTTTTGGAACCTCCACCAGAGATAGCTATGTCGAACCCAGGAGTTTTGGGCCGTCTTCGCCAGAAGAAGTCATCACGGGTTCCTCCGGTGGCGTTACCTATCATTCCGGAGGTGAGGCCCATCGTGGAGATGGCCGTAGCGGAGGAGGCACCTCGTGAGGAGGGGCTCCGGGCGAACTGCAAGCGGCAGAGGTCGGGAGAAACTCCAGTTTCTGCCCCTGCCAGTGAGGTGCCGATCGCCGCGCCTCCGATCACCATTGTTCCCCCTGAGACTGAGCCTACGCCCTCTGCGGTTTTCCTACGAGATATGGCGATCGTTGAGGCAGAGACCCCTCGCGAGAAGTCATACTTCGGCCGCGATCCTGAGAGGGCCGAGAGGTAGACTATGCTTGTTTGTCGAATTTCGTCATTTGCGTGGGATATGTGCTAACTCTTGTTGTTTGATGCAGGATCCGTAGCACTAATCCCTCCTGTCCGCCGATGGTGTTGGACTTCCTGGCCAACCGATCTCCTCGCCAGGCTTGTCATATCCCACAGTACGTCAACCGGGCCGTTTCTGCCTTGCCGAAGGCCTGGACGACAGACTTAGATGCGATCGCTCGTCAGCGATCTGGGAGTTCAATGCAGGCAGCTTTTGTCCTTTCTCTCCAGGCGGCGACCATGGCCGCCCAGGCTGTGCAGGAGTTTGAGGGGCATCGTTCCACTACTCGCCTGCAGGCGGATCTCGAGGCGGCTCGGAAAGAGAACGCCGAGTTTGCCGACAAGATTGTGGAAATGGAGAAGGAATCCCTGGATGCAGCTAAGCAGGCGAGTGAAGAACTTGAGCTGGCGAGACGAGATGTCGAGATGGCTCGGGTGACGGTTGACCGATTTCGGGACCGGATGACAGATGTCGTACACTCGCAGACAGCCGCTGAGAAGGAGGCCGATCGACTGAAGGTGATTATCGCTCGGCTGAATAGCAAGCTGGCGGAGTCGAGGGAAAATACGGCTGCAAGGGAGGCCGAGCTCCAAGGTGCACAACAGGCGATGGCGGAGCTGAAAGGGGAGGTAGAGGCGACCAAGGCCAATCCCTTTCTTAATGTGGAGTTTGTTAGTGAGTTTGCCTATTACATGGCGTTCGCTGACTCGCTCCGATTTTCTAAGAAGGGAGGATTGGAGGTCGGCCCTCTAGCCGAAAATTTCAAGACGTATGCGTTAGAGCACCCCCTTCATCCTGACTTCTCCGTGCCGATCTTGGATCTTGCGGACCTCGGCGTGGACTTGAGCTGGTATCCGACTCCGGCGAACCTTATTCATCCCGATGCTCTGGAGGACGGGGAGGCAGCTCCGGAAACCGGCGAAGGGTCGCGGACCGAGCCGGAAACCGGCGAAGGGTCGCGGACCGAGCCGGAGGTTGGAGGTGAAGGCCAGGCAGGGGCCTGAGGCTCTTCGTTTATTGTTTCAGCTCTTTTGCCTTGTAGTTTTGTAGCTTTCTTTATGTAATACTTAGGCCTTCGGGCGACCTTGTATGTACTTCTGAAACTTCAAGTAATGTAATGAACGTTTGGTTCTTCGATTTATCACTTGAATGATTGCTATTTTTGAGTCTTTTGCTTGACTTTGTACAAATGTGTGAGGAGAGATTGTTGCAAGTGTAGGTCTAGGTGAATTGATAAACTCATAGATAACTTTTACAACAAATTCGATCGCTGCACAAACATCTGACTAATGCCGATCTCCGTATGTAAGTGAATAGGGATGACCGCCGTATAGGTAGCTCCGCACTCTTCCCCCTTGTTTTCGTTCACTTAGTGAAAGTAAGGGGGCGAAAATAAATCGTTGAGCGAGCGGTCTTCAAATTTGTCGAATCCTCGAGGAAGGTCGTTCATCTCGGTCTTGAGGAACAGTGCACGATCGCGGAGTTCGATGGACCGATCACCACGACCATGTCTTATGCGCGAGCGACATTGTATGTCTCGTGACTCGTTTTATTGTGAGGGTCCTCCATTAGGCTGCGCCTCGCCTCGTATTTAAACGAAGGGCGTGCGGTCTTGGTCTGGAGGAGTCCTTGCGCGGGGCGTCAGTGGATTAATCGACTCCACGTCCGCGGCTTGTTAGCTCTTTTCTACCTCGGGCCGCCATTAAAATGGCGACCCTCGATGGTATACGTTGAGACGGGGGGAGGGACGTGTTGCATTGTCCGTGAAAGACCCACCACGTTAAGTGATGGACCTTCGAGGGCGGGCGATCGTGTCCACAGATCTGTTTTGGAGGGCCCTCAGACTACGTCGGCCTCGTATTTAAACGAAGGGCGGGCGATCTTCGCCCAAAGGGACCTTGCACGGGCACAGAGAACAGTTCCATCATCCTTCACGACTATGTCGACACTCTTCTACCTCGGACCATCATGTTAGATGACAATCCTTGACGGTATACATTGTGCTAGGGGAGGAGATCGCCTGCCTAGGTTCTTCATGTTGATGACGAACTTTAGAGGGCGAGCGAGTCATCCTCTTTTTCGAAGCGTTAGCTAAGGCAATAGCCTTTGGTTTGATGAGGCGGGAAAACGGGGAGAGACGTCCGAAGTTCCCTTCTCTTGATTGAAGCATGTAGATACAGTCGCCGAGGTTGATCGAGGGGTCAGCTCGTATGATCTTTCCAGCCTGTTCGCGTTCGACTCGGGCGACCGTGTTGGGAGATTGGAGGGGCTCCGGCTAAGCCAATAAGCTGTCCAACTTACCTTCTTCGAATAATCTCCAGAGTTGTCTGAGGAGGTCGCGACATTAGTCGGGGTTGTGGCCGGGACTCTTGTGGTAGGCACAATATTGATTGTGGTCCAGGTGACCGTGGTCCCTTATCGGCTTTGGCTTGTTTAGCGGTTCGCGCCCCTTGATGGTGTGGAAAATGTGCGCCGGAGTTTGGTTGAACGTGTGGAGGAGATGGGCTTCCACATCCTCGTTGGCCTTGTGGTTGCCGGATGGCTTCGCGACCTTCTTTTTGGTTTTGGCGATCTCCGTCTTTCGGACAGGAGGTGGCGTTTCCTCGCCTACGCGGAGGGTGAGTAGCCTTTGCCTGGCCAGAAAGTCGGCAGCCTTAGCACGGAAGATCGCGTAGGTTGGGGGGACGTCCTTCGTCAGATGTCTAAACATGGGTGAGTGACCGTACAATACCCCCAGACGGAGTAGAGAGCGAGCTCGTCGCTGATGGGCTCGCCAGTGAGGACGATTTTGTCTACTCGGTCGATGTAATCCGAATTGGATTCGTCTTCCCCCTGCCTGATTTTCATCATGCGGTGGGGGCCTTCTGGTCTAGCAACCTTGGCGGCGAAGTAAGACATGAAGTCGCTCGCCAGTTTCTCAAAGGAGATGATCGATTGCGGTGGTAGTGAGATGTACCACCTATGGGCCAGCTCACCCAATGTTAACGGGAAGATTCGGCATTTGGTTGCATATGATGCCCCACACCCGGTCATGTAAATTCGGAACTTACTTAGGTGGGTTTCGGGGTCTGATCTCTCTTCATATAGAGGTGTTTTGGGAGGAGCGATCATTAGTTGCACGGGGGCGAGCTCGATGTGGACCACGAGTGGCTCGGTTTGTCCAATGATCTTTCTGCTGGTGCTTGCCCCAGTGTCTAAGAGTGCTTTCATCTCGTCGAGCTGGCGTTGCATAGCGTCCATCGCCGTGGCCTGGTTGCTCGTGGCTAGGCGCTCGGAGCGGGAGCCGAGGGGATCAAGTACTGACCCCCTGGCGTTCGGAGTGGGAGCCAAACGATTGACTTGTGTTTGGCTGGGAGTTGGGTATGCCGAACTCCTGGTGACAGACTCGGATTCTGTCGTCTCGAGGTTGGGGCCAGAATGCCCCGGTCGCCATGATGGGTCGCTTCCCAAGCGACTGAATACGGAACCGTCCGGCCTGGCAAGAGCCTTTTCTCGCGAATCGGGGCTTTCTGACGATCGCTCACCCAGTAGCCCTATGAACTTCCGTTTGCCCACGAGGCGGATGGCCGAGGGAGTTAATGCGGGCGCTGCGCATGCTCTCCGTCGCTCCTTCAGGATGGCCATAGCCTCCTCGATCTGTTCCGCAGTTTGGAACTGGTCGAGTGAGAGGTTGGGGTCACCCCTCAGGTGCGGGATCGAGAGTCTCGCGTTGCCGCGGCTTCCCTCTGTCGTTGGCTGGGGCTCGGATTGAGCCGGGATATGGTGTCAGGCGGTTCGGAGAGTGGCTCTCTTCGATGTAGTGGCGGACGTCATGATTCTGAAGGCTTTCTTTGAAGCGCAGTGAGTGTCACTTCAAGTATATTCCCCGAGAACAGTGAGTGTTCTTCGGGACGGTAGGAATAAAAAATGAAGGTTTAGATCACCCCTCCTTCTAGCGCCAATTGTTGCTACCCAAAATATTATCCGGAGATAGATATTGCTGGAATGGATGGATAGCAAACAAATGCGAGAACACTTCCGTGGGAAAAGTAAATAACACAAGATTTGCCGGGGTTGTTAGTCCCGGGCTTGAATGCTCTCGCGAGATATTCTTAATATAAATATTCGGGGATACAAGTATTAATGTAACAGTACAATTACAATGAGTGTAAAGACCCTTGTTATCTTAGCTAGTGAGCATGTAGATTGCCGAAAGAACCAGATGTGATGCTCTGTGAGTTCTTGTAACAATGTTGATGAACTGGGACAACCGTGAGAAATCGACAGTCTCTCACGGTGTGTAGCTGTTGAAGGTTTGAGTTCCTGGGCTTGTGACTCCCTTCTAATCTGCACTGTGGAGACTTCTTGCCTCTACCGACCGTCTTATGGTTGAGAGGTGCTGAGAGAGAAATCCAAAGATAGATTCGGGAAAGGAAGCCAAGAGCCTGAAAGTATGTATGTTTGTATGTATTTCCGTGAATGAATTCGGAACCTTTTTCCAGTTGCTGGATGCTCCCTATTTATAGGACTGGGAGATGTCGGGCGATCGCCTTTGCTGTATTACAATAAGCGGGCGATCGTCTTGACAATGTTGGTTCCCTTAAAGTCCGAGGAGTTCTTTGGCGGCAGTATGCGGTCCAATGAGAAGCCTGCACGCGTCTGAGTCGCTGTCATGGGCGGTCCCACCTTGTACCTTTCGGCGGGTTTGTCGATAGGTGAAACCGTCCTTGTCAGAGACAGCTGTTAGTGGTCAATGATCCATGTTTCGTGGCGCCTTTTGTGGATCTGCACATGGGCGTTGTCTTTGAGATCCAGTCTTTGTAGACTTTGACGGACGATGGTCTCGACCGTGGCATGGGTCGGTCGTCCTTGGCCGGGCACCAGAGTCGATCTCTAGGTGCCAAAGGGCGATCGCCTTGGGAGTCGATCGCTAGATACCTGAAGGCGGTCTGGTATCTTCGGTTAGGAGAGTTCGCCATAGCTTGATTGGTTGTGGACTCGGTCGCTCGGCCTTGTAGTCTATCGCCTGTCGAGGTGAATAAATCTCGACACAACATAACGGTCTAGCATGAGATTCTTAAATTCCTCCTAAGTACATACAACATCAGCTGGCCTCACCGAAAACCACTAGGTGTGGGCGCCCTTGCCCAGGTAGTAAGCTGCTACGGAGACGCGATTCTCTGCTGGACAGTCTACCATATCGAACAATTTTTCGAAGTGTTCAATCCAATGCACGATATCATCAGGCTCAGAGGAACCTTTAAAAATCGGGGGTCGCTGGCGAGAGATGTCACTGATGATCCGACTCACCGGTCCGCCATGTACAGGAGGTGGCCCCTATTGCTGGTCGGTAGCAGCTCTCTGCATAGTTTACATTAACTGACCCATCTGGGTCATCTGAGCCATCATGCCCTGCATCACAGCGTAAGGATCGACACGAGCATCCTCGCTTCCAATGTGATGTGATTGGTCCCTATAAGCCGAATCACTGCCTGCAGAACTATGCTCTGCATTCGCACGCCTGTTGGCTCGTGGTATCGGGATTCGGCCCCTTCCGCGGCCTCCTCCCCCTCTGCCACGACCTCTCAAATTTCTTTCCATACTTAAAGAATTAATTCGTAAAGATAACCATAAGTACAATTCATGATGCCAATTAGAATTCATGCTAAGTTAATAGCAACAAGAACTTACATATTCAAGAAAACAGTTCGTAATAAATTATCGACACTACGAGGGTCACACAGAATATCATATAGATGTTGAGTCGAACAATTTCAATCATATGATCAATCCAGAATTTTCTTCGAATTATCAATCAGATAATTCTTGCCCCAAATCCTTAAAATGCCAAGATCAACAAAGAGATCCATTCTGATATCAATATCATGCCAGTAATTAAATCATGGCTCATAAAGTACGTACCGCATTTGGCTCGTAGGATCAGGCGCTCGCACGGGTCACACGCAACACGAAGGTCTTTTGATACTAGTTCAATACACAATGACTCTAAAAAAAATCGACTCTCTGATACCATCTTCTGTAACACCCCATAAAGGCAGCCATTACAGTGCTGTGGACCCCACACTGCGACCCACCAGGCGATACCCAAAATACAGATTAAATACATAATACATGTGATACCGAACAACAATACATAGTACTTACTCCGATTAGGAGTTCACAGTAGTATGACCAACGACCTTATTATACACAGGATCCAAAATACAAGTATAATCCATATGGAGATGGAATATACTTTAAATAACAATACATTTGTCCATAATTAAAATAAAGCGGAAAGATCCCATTACACGGTTCGAACATGACCGGACAACAAAAGACTTGGGCCCCCCGAACTAGTATCCTTCAAACCCTTCTCCATCACCATGATCTTCTCGTGCTTTGCCTTTTCCTCGACCTAAAATACAACACAAATATTTCGCCCAACACATGGGCAGATATACATGATAAATGGTTTCTCAAGATATTATACAATTCATATATATAAGATTTCAAGGAAAACAACCCGACTAACGAACATACCCCTCGGGCGTATGAACGCTTAATCACAAAACGTCGAACACATCCAAATATATAAATGGACTATGAACGACTAATATAGTACGGCTCAAGATGGACATCATAGTACGCCCGATCCGGAAATGTTTCAGTGCACATGTCCACCCCGTATACGGAATCCAGGATATACGTGGGACAATGTACCTAATTAGCCTCATGAACTACGTCTCGTGTGCACAATCCAATACGGAAACATCCACGCATGACTATATATGTGCCTGGCAATAAGGATCAAGAAACTCACCGAAATGACAATAAGGATCAATGATATGAACGGTTCAAAATGACGAACTTGGGAATGCAATCCCACGATGAAAACGGGACATCATCAAAAATAATATCAATTCACGGATCACAATTTCATAAGTGTTTCATATACACAAAACGCATAATCATCACAAGAATTCAAACATCATTATAACCAAGCAAGATAACTTGCCTCAATACGGAGACGAGAATAGTCATTCCCTGTCAAACGAACGAACGGTCCTCGACTTAATATCGGTTACTCGAACAATTAACCTTGTAAGGGATACAATCCATTCAATAACACATTCTCATAACTATCAACATCTAGTTCAGCGAATCGATATCCTAAATTCAATTTGCTTAGTTCAACCATCTATGTATCATAATTCTATTTCAAGGATTCACACTAACTTAAATTTATTATCATTTTCGGTTACCATTCAAGGTGTTCTCGATTATTCATGTGGTTCAAAGGAATGAGCATTTATCAAGAACAATCCTCAAGGAGAACTTGCTAAAGTGGATATGACGATAGAATTTCTTAAAATCAACATCAATATTTTGAAAGATATAATCCGAACAACTATGTTTCATAAAACATTGATTACAACGAAGGTTACTCGGTGATTATCATTGTTCAACGAATCATGAGTTTGTCAAGTTAGTTTAATGATATAGTTGAATTATTCATCACAAGATCATTACGAAATCATCATCAAGGTGAATTAACATCTCTGAACTATAATCTTATGTCGATGTAATTCAAGGTGCAACTAATTCTAATGAGGAACCTATGTTCATCCAGTTCAAAATATCTCTAAGCATGATAGTTGATTCAATATAATGATAAAAATTCTTCACACTAACCTATCTAAAATGAAACTAATGATTATTATTGTCTTAGTAATGTTAATAGTTCAGCAAGAAGAGTGAGTTTCTATTAATCATGATTGCTACCATTTAAAACATCAAGAATACATCATATCAAACCCTTGATCTCCATATTCATCATTAAGTTGTTGAAAAACATAATTACAACCATGTTTATCTTGATTAATTTAACATTAGGTGGAGTATATATTATCACTTACATTATAACTAAAAAATTATAGAGTGAATTCGTATAACATACCTTCAAAAATGAAGAACAATACAACAAACCACAAGAACACACTCTAAGCTTCAAGAATAACTCCAAACTTCCAACAAACAAGCTCCCAATCAAGATGCAAAGCTCAAACACAAGTGGAAAGAAGGTAGAAGTGATCTAGGGAGGCAGGGGGATGTTTATACTGGAGAAATATCAAAGTTGGATGTGCAAAATGAAAGACACAAGTTGTCTTTTTATAACAGCATAGTTTGCTACGTACGTTATACACCAAAGGATAACGTACGTTAGCATCTTTACGTACGCTACACCAAAAGTGTTACGTACGTAAGCTAGTTCCAGAGGCTACTGGACTAAAATACGAACATCATTACATACGTTATTGCTTGGAGCATTACGTACATAATGTAGGTCAACTAGGCAGCTCCAAAAGACCAGATATTCGAATCACGCCCGACCCCACACGCCGAAAGTTGAGATCGTATATGACTACAAGCATTACATACGTAAAAGGCACCTCTTTACGTACGTAAATCCCACAATATAGCGTACGTTATGCTAAAGGGTTACCATACATTAAGTACAGAATTACTAGCCCAAAAATGCACTTATCTATACAACGCTGAAAATTCAATCATAGTGCGAGTGATAGTTATTATTAAGTCTATTATGATATATTCCAACATCAATAAACATTAAACAAATGCAACAAGACTACAACAATATTGAATTATCCGTATAATACAACAGTAAGCAAGAATTTCCGTCGGATATTACAGACACTATGACCGCTTCCGATAGTGATCATTACTTCTCCAGCTCCAAGCTTCCTACTTTGCTCCAGATCCTAATTCACGGTACAAATATGCGAACTAGCACCAGAATCCACTATCCAGGAAGTAGAAAATACAGTAGCAGAACAATTTGTTTCCAAAACTAAAAGTTTTGTAGCTGAAGTGCCATGAAGAATAGGACACTCTCTAGCCCAGTGGCCCAGCTCACCGCACTTAAGACAAGCGTCTTTCTTCTTGCTCTTCGGAACCGTTGGGGCCTTGCCCTTGCCCTTGAAGTCCTTGACATGTGGTCCAGTCTACTTCTTGGTCCATTTCTTCTTGTTCTTAGACCTCCGAGGTCCATAAGAAATCACAAGGGCAGACTCCTTTATCCGCTGAGTCTTCATCTGAGACTAAGCGGTCACCAGTTTGTTCATTAGCCCTGCTAAGTTATACGCAAACTCATTGCATTTGAAGTTCATAACAAACTGAGAGAAGGAATCAGGGAGAGACTGTAGGATAAGGTCGGTTTGAAGAGAAGTATCCATTTTAAAATCAAGAGCCTCCAATCTCTCGATCATGGATATCATTTTGAGGACGTGTTCCCCAACCTTCTCACCTTCTTTCATCCTTGCACCGACCAGTTGCTTAGATATATCATATCTAGCAGTTCGACTGTGCTCACCATAAAGATCGGTTAAGTGAGAGAGAATCTGCCTAGCAGAAGTCATTTTCTCATGAGCTCTCTAATGCTAGACATAGAAGCCATCATGTGAGCACGGACTTTTACGTCTCTAAGACGTATCCCAGTGCCTCTATATTGAGGACTATCATAAGATTGCGGAGCCAATCCACAAAGTTAGGTCTGATCAAGGTGTCCTTTTCGAGTAGAATTACGAGTGGGATCATTGTCATATTGAGAGTTATGTCTGCATTTAAGTACGACAGATTAATTAGTGACTCGTTCAATTATGATTTGAGTATAGAATTAAGGTCTTTTCTATTCTTGTTACCCATCTCCCACTACTTTTATCGGAATAACACACTCCCATGTGAAATCCGGAAGTATTGTCACACTACTTCATAGTGGTGATCGAGTTCTTTATAAATCTTAATAGAGGGCAACCGAACAGGTTTCTAGTCTATTAATTTTCATAAAGTGGTGTCCAACACCAACCCTTCTAATGGATGATTCGATCTTCTTTTTCCCCTTGTGCACTCCCCTCAACCTACACGGTTTCTATGGTTCGTGAACTAGTTAAGTTTATACCATCGACGCAAATCAGTTTCACAATTGAATCTTATTCGGAAACCTATCAGGTTTCTAGGGATAAAATTTGCTCCAACCGAAGGCATCCAATGCGCTCTCGGTAATTTATCCATCCTCACCGAACGACTACCCCGATAACTCGTAAGAATAGCACATCCAGTTTGGATTTCAATTTCCCAAAAGCTCGATGGAGTGAAGGAAAACCTTGAAACCTTATAAACTTAATAACTTGTCGTGGGAGAATTTTCGTGATTAATGTTACACTTTGCACATTAATTTAATTAAGCGCGTTTGAAGCATTCATACAATATGAAACAACCATTCATAACCTAGTTGCTACCAACATGTGGTTCATGGACCGTTCCTAGAAAATAAAAATCTTCGTAATCTAATTACAAGTCTTCATCTTAAATCTTCGTCTTCTCAAAACGGATCTTCCTCCGGTCTTCATCATTACATATAAATTTTATATTGAAAGTTGCATCCTAGATACAAATATTTCTAGTAAATAAATAGGCTTAAAACGGCCTTTATAACCCAATCGAATAAAACGAACGATTCAAAAACTAAGTCCATGAACCACATCCCCATTCAAAAGCATTCATCCAATAAATACTATATAAATGGGAAAGCGTAGAGATACATTGATCCACTCAACAATACGAACCAATCCAATCGATTCACACAACCGGTAATATGAAAAACGTTCAAATAATTCGGTCACCCATAAATACTCCAATTAATCAAATTTCCCTTGTAAAATGAAATACCATAAATCATTTTAATCATATTAAATATAATTTAACATGTGGGAGATTAATTTTCTGGAATACACGAAAAAATCGAGCCGGGGCGAAAACTGGCCTGCATGGCCTAGTCACCCTCGGCAGCCTGCCGGCAGACACGCCTTGTCCAGAAAGGCATGGTCGAGTCACGCTAGGCAGCCTGCCGGCCAGGCATGGCCCGTGTCACCAAACACTCTCGAGTCGTCCTGCCTGGCACGTCCCGTGTCGCCTGACACGGCCGGGTCGTCTCGATAGTGGCATGCACACTACCAGACACGGCCCGTGTCGCCCAGGACACGGCCGAGTCACCCTGGCAGCTTCCTGCCCTTGTCCGAAAAAGTCGTCCGACGATGATTCGGAGCTAGATTTTCGACCGGATATCCAATATCAATATTTTCCGACATTCATATCTTCAATATAAATCATATTTCCCAGAAATTTAATATTTATATTTAGACATAAACTTACGAAAAATATAACTACAACGAACGTAAAACATGTACCACGATTATGACTAAAATGATTCCAAATCATTCACCATATAATCGAGCATTCCAAATGCCAATATCGTATATATAATCGCAAGACCTACGCTCCTATACCACTATTGGGATTCGGTGCCTAAAATGTAGGCCCAGCGGAAGCGGTAAAACGAAAATTAATTCGATCCGAATCCTTACGAGGATCGATCGAGCTATGTATATATGAATATTATACGAAACACAAGAGATACGAGAAATCATACCCTCGTAGTCCGTTGATTAAATGGTATCCTTCTCTTAAGCTATTCCCCAAGATTTTAGTTGATTTCCCTACGATCCAATCCGCTTCAAACTTTTGGATGATCCAACGTCGAAAATACCGCATCTCTACTTGCCATGCGACGGAGAAACGAACGGAACGGAGATCACCTTACTATCCTCCGAGGATACGGCTAGAGCTAGGATGATGAAGCTTTCTATTGTGATTATAACACTCTAAGTGTATAACTCACACTCTCAATGGATCTCTTGATTTTCTCCAAGAACAACCAAGAAGTGATATGAAGAAAAAGATGAACTCTATGATAAAAAATGGTTGTTCTCTCTTTCTCACTCCTTGCAAGAACCGTGAATGTTCTCAAAATGTGAAGGATAAGAGATAAAAGTCTTCTTCTTATTCTTATTCAACCCACATGAAATGAATTAATATCACATGATTGATACCCTACCATATCTTTGTCATCCATTATAAAATGGACACAAAAGACCAAGAGGGGAGTAGGTGAAAAGGGGGAGGGGGGGCTATCAAGAAGAAATCAGACGAGTTCGGTTCGTTTCGGACTCCCGTGAGTCCAAACAGATAAACTCCGATTCCGTTCCGATGTATTTATATCGATTAATTAATCCAATTAATTAATCATATCAAATAAATGATAACATAATTAATTTCTCCAAGAAATAATTATATCCATAAATTAAATTAATTACCCAGTACTTTATTTAATTCATTATGCCGTAAATTAATTTATCCAATAAATCAATTTAAACATCCAATGTCCCAAATTTAGATATCCAATATATAATATTCATAATGAGAGAATAAGCTCGATTCATTCCGTCGTCAATCCTATTGCACGACTCGGTAGGTCCGTCTCAGTCAGCAATGGGAGGAACCAAAGAGTAGTAGCACCACCTAGCCAGCCTGGCGGCCTACACTGTACCCCAACTGAGAACGAATGATGGGATCATTCAAGAACCATTCTATCGTGAATACCAGTAAACGTTTAAACTTTTTTTTCACATGTCCCGATCAAGTTATAGGGTCACGGTCAGTCAAACCTAATCTGTACTTGACGCTATGAATGTGTTAATGCAAATCGAGATCATCGAGCTCTCGTGTACCAATACAACTAGCTCCAATGTTTTGCCCAAAGAATTATGATCTCATCTGCCAATAACTGCATAGGGCATATAACCCGCTCACTAATGGGAGAAAGAATTCCATCTTGGTATTCAGTAGGACCTGCTACTTGCCCGTCAAGACGCACGTCGAGGTTGACCCCCACCTCCCGGTTTACAGGGTCGAACTGCTCTAATGAAAATCTTGACGTCACAAGCACATCCCTACTAAATCCTCAAGTCGAAGGTTCACGAATACCTATCACAACCTTTCGATTCCGTCATTGACGGTCCCGGAGTGAAATCCATGTGACGAATCGAGGGTGAGCCGGTTCGAGTATACTAATCCAATTAGCATACCTATAATGTGTGATCCCACTAACCATTAGTGTTTGACAGGCACTCTCCATATCAAAGAACACGTCATACAAGTCTTCACATAAACTTAACGCCCAGTCAAGTTTCATCGACTTGCGAACGATTAAGTATTTGAGCTGTAAACCTTTCCAGTGCCGACCCCTTATCCAATAAGGAGTGGAATGTTTTGCTCTCAAATACAAGGACTAGTTTCTATATATATTTATGAGTCAGGAATGCCAGTAACTACCAGTAAATAAAGAAACATCCATTGCCTTATATTATTGATATACATAATAACAAGTACAATGCCCTCACTCAACATCCTCTGAGTGGCATTCGAGGGCATACTCCTAACGTATCGGTCCCACTCAACTTCCAAGGATTGATGATCTATTGGATCAATTACAGGGGGCGACTATGTTCTCAAAAACCAGTTTACGGTCCGGATATCACCAATTGAGGATTCGGGTGGAGGATATTTCCAAGACTGCATTTCGATCAAGATATGGACACTACGAGTACATGGTTGTGTCGTTCGGCTTGACTAATGCCGCAACTATTTTTATGGATTTGATGAACAAGGTTCTGACAGATTTTCTCGATAAGTGTGTGGTGGATTTTATTGACGGCATTTTAATCTAATTCCCGGGTCCGATAGGAGCGTGAGGAACACTTGAGGCAGGTATTAAGTGTTTTGAGGCAACACCAACTTTATCCAAAACTCTCAAAATGCGAGTTCTGGATGCTGGAGGTGACCTTTCTGGGACATGTTATTTCAGCAGAAGGCATCAAGGTGGATCCGCAAAAAATTGAGATAGTGATGAGTTGGGAACCACCAAAGAATGTCAAAGAAGTAAGGAGTTTCCTGGGATTGGCAGATTATTATCGACGGTTCATCGACGCTTTTTCTTGTATCGCTCGGCCGTTGAAGAACCTACTAAGGAATAGTAACAAGTTTGTCTGTATAATGGATTGTCAGGAGAGCTTCGACGAGCTAAAGAGGAGACTGACTACCGCTCCGGTGTTAGTACTACCGCAGGGTATGAAAGGATTCGTAATATATACAGATGCATCTAAGCATAGGCTAAGATGTGTCTTCATGCAAAATGACAGAGTTATTGCATATGACTCTCAACAACTTAAGCCGTACGAGGTGAACTACCCAACGCATGACATGGAAGTGGCTGCAGTAGTCCACGCTTTTAAGATCTGGAGGCACTACCTTTATGGGGTTACCTGCAAGATTTTTACGGACCACAAAAGTTTAAAATATATTTTCACCCAAAGAGAGTTAAACATGAGGCAGAGGCGTTGGCTGGATCTAATCAAGGATTATGACGTGGAGATTTTATATCACCCTAGGAAGGCCAACGTCGTAGCAGATGCACTTAGTCAAAAGACTGCACAAGAGGTAACATTATCCGGTTTAACGGTACATCCGGAACTGCAACAGGACCTCAGGAGAAACGGTATTGAAGTATGGATACAACACCACCATGGACAGTTGTGCTCAATTAATATTCATTCATCCTTGCTGAATGAGATATGCCTAGCACAGATGGAAGACCCCAAACTGCGTGCGATCGGCGCAAGAGCCGGGGGGATTATTTCACACTACACGATCCAAGGGGGCTTGAGATTTAAGAACAGGATATGTATCCCGCTAAATGACGAGCTAAAGCAAACTATACTGAAGGAAGCTCATTCTACTCCCTATTATGTGCATCCCGGGGCGAGCAAAATGTACAAGGATCTGCGGAAGAGCTTTTGGTGGAAAAACATGAAACATGAAGTATCAAGATTCGTTTCTCGATGTATGACGTGTCAACAAGTGAAGATCCAGCACCGCAAACTGGCCGGAATCATGCAGCCCTTACCCATTCCAAAATGGAAATGGGAGAGCATATCAATGGATTTTGTCACTAAGTTTCCAGTGACGATGGGAGGAAAGGTCACGATATGGGTCATTGTAGACCGACTGACGAAGTCGGCACATTTCATCCCGATCCAGGATACTACCGGAACAGAGCAATTGGCCACCATCTTTATTCGGGAAATCGTGAAACTACATGGCGTCCCCTCAGCGATCATATTGGATAGAGACACCAGGTACGTGTACCGCTTCTGGAAAGCTGTCCACAAGTCTATGGGTACTCAACTACATTTCAGCATAGCCTATCACCCTCAAACAGATGGACATACAGAACGTACGATACAGACCCTGGAGGATATGTTGAGAGCATGTGTACTTGATTGGGGCAAAGACTGGGTTAAACATCTCTGTTTAGTGGAGTCTTCATACAACAACAGCTGGCATGCAATCATAGGCATGGCACCCTTCGAAGCCTTACACGGTAGGAGATTCAAGTCACCCCTATGTTGGGATGATACTTCTGATGTCGTCGCTACCGAGTTAGATCTGATCCAGGAATCTAATAAGAAAATTTCTGTTGTTCGAAAATATATGTTAGCAGCGCAGAGACGCCAGAAGTCATATGCTACGGATCACCAGCGACCATTGGAATTTCTAGTCGGGGACCACGTTTGGGTCAAAGTATCGCCAATGCAGGGCATTCGACGTTTCGGATAGAAGGGTAAATTGAGCCCGAGATTCATCGGCCCGTTCGAGATATTGGACTGAGTTGGTAGACTCGCCTATCGATTAGCGTTGCCTCCATCGTTAGATGGAGTTCATAATGTCTTCCATGTATCCCAACTGAGGAAGTACATGTATGACCCAAGCCACAAGATCAATTTTGAAGAAGTAGAGATTTCTAATGATGCAACCTTTAGAGAAGTGACAATCACAATTTTGGACCCAAATTGTGTTCAGCAATTCTGACAGTTTGGCCTCACGGAGAGGGCCTGGATAGTAACGGTCTAACATGAGGTTTTTAAATTCCTCCCAAGTACATACACCATCAGCTGGCCTAATCGAAAGCCACCAGGTGTGGGCGCCCTTGCTAAGATAGTAAGCTGCTATGGAGACGCGGTTCTCTTCTAGGCAGTCCACCATCTCGAATAATTTCTCAAAGTGTTCAATCCAATGTACAATGTCAACAGGCTCAAAGGAGCCTTCAAAAGCCGGGGGTCGTTGGCGAGAGATGTCGCTGATAATCTGACTCACGGGTCCGCCATGCACAGGAGGTGGAGGATGAGGCCTCTGTTGCTGGCCAGTAGTAGCTCTATGCATAGCTTCCATTAATTAGCCCATCTGGGTCATCTGACCCATCATACCCTGCATAACAGCGTAAGGATCGACACGCGCATCCTCGCTTCCAGTTTGGTGGGATTAGTCCCTGGGAGGTGAATCACTGCCGGCGAAACTCTCCACATTTGCACGTGTGTTGGCTCGTGGTCTCGGGATTCGGCCGCTACCGCGACCTCGTCCCCCTTTGCCACGGCCTACCATATTTCTTTCCATACTGAAAGAATCAAACAATAATAATAACCATAAGCACAGTTCATGACCGTCTTTATGACCAATCAAAATTCATGCTATGTTAATAGCAACAAGGAACTACATAATCAGGAAACAGATCATAATGAATTATCGACACTACTAGTGCCACACAGAATATCATATCGACATCGAGTCAAACAATTTCAATCATAAAATCAATCCAGGATTTACCTCGAATTATCAATCAAATAAATCCTGCCACAGATCCTCGAAATATCAAGATCAACAAAGAGATCTATTCCGAAAACAATATCATGCCATTAATTAAATCATGGGTCGCAAAATACATATCATATTTGGCTCGTAGGGTCAGGCGCTTGCACAGGTCACACGTGACATGAAGGTCTCTTGATACTAGTTCACTTCACAACGACTCTTAAGAGGAAAAACGACGCTCCGATACCATCTTCTGTAACACCCCAAAAGGAAGTTATTACAGCGCCGTGGACCCCACAATGGGACCCACCAGGCGATACCAAAATACAGATTAAATGTGTTATACTAAACCACAATAAATAGTCATTACTCTGATTAGGAGTTTATAAATAGTACGGCCAACGGCCTTAACGTACACAAGATCCAAACACAAGTATTAACCATATGGAGATGGAGCATACATCAAATGACAATACAATCGGACAACAGTTTAAAGGAAATGGAAACATAACATTACACGGTTTGAACATAACCGGACAACAAAAGACTTGGGGCCCCCGAACTAGTATCCTTCAAATCCTTCACGGTAAACATGCTCTTCCTGTGCCTTGCCTTTGCCTCGACCTAAAATACAACATAAGTATTTCGCCCAAATCATAGGGTCACATATACATGATAAATGATTCTCCAGACATTATACAATTCACATATATTAGATCTCAAAGAAAACATCCCGACTATTGAACATACCCCTCGGCGTATGAACAATCAGTCACAAACCGTCGGACATATCCAATCATATATAGACTATGAAAGATCAAACAATATGGCTCAAGATGGACATCACAGTACGCCCGATCCGGAAATGGGTCCATGTACATGTCCACCCCCTATACGGAATCCAGAATATACGTGTGACAATGTACCTAATTAGCCTCACGAACTATGTCTCATGTGCGCTGTCCAATACGGAAACATCCACGTATGACTATATATGTGCCTGGCTAAAAATCCTACACAATAACCAATCGGCACACAGATATGATCCCAGATATGTCACGATACAACATGACAATGAATTCAACAAATCACATATCCGATTTAGGATCAAGAACTCACTGAAGTGACAATAAGGATCAACGAGATCAACGATTCAAAGTGACGAACTTGGGAATGCAATCCCATGATAAAGAACGAGATCTTCATCAAGAACAATATCAAATTACGAATTACAAATTCATAAGTGTTTCATATTCACGAAACGTATAACCATCACAAGAATTCAATCATCATTATAACCAAGCAAGATAACTTTCCTCAATACGGAGATGAGAATAATCCCCCTTGTCGAACGAACGAACGGTGCTCGACTAATATCAATTACTCGAACAATCAACCTAGAATGAAATACATTTCACTCAATAACACATTCATATAATTATCGATATCTAATTTAGTGAGACGACACCCTAAATTCAATTTGATTAATTCCACTATCTCAAGATATCAAATTCTACTCCAAGAACTCTATTTACCTCAATTCATTCTTATGATCGGTTTACAAGATATTTTCAAATATTTGCATGGTTCTTAAGAATAAGAATTTACCAAGAATATATTAAACAATCATTTATATTCGTTATTATTATCTTATATCATTTAAACCTTCCAAAAACAACACAAATGTTTGAAAGTGAAAATCTGCACAACCTTGTTCATCACTTATGTCAAATTTAGATTGAATATAGCAAGTTATACTAAATTCATTCAGTTACAAGGCCATATCATAATCATGAAGATTATCTCATATTGACACCATCCTCACAATCCCCTTACTAACTTGGAGAATCAACAATCACACCTAAGAACATCACTCTAATCTTCTAACATTCATCAAGTTGTTCTAATACATTTTAAGACAACAACTCCACCAATAAAACTTAACTACAATGAAACCAAGGATTATTATTATCCTCAAGATGTTAATAGTCCAACAAGAAGAGTATGATTCTTATAAACACGATCATTTCCATTATAACATCAAGAATATCTTCATTCCAAACCCTTAATTACCATATTCAACAATAAGTGTTAAGAGCTTAATCACAAACATGTTTTACTTGATTAATTCAACACTAGGTGTAGTATACTATAATATTAACATCATAACTACGAAAATATAGAGTAGAATCTTACAACATGCCTTCAGAAACGAAGAACAACCACCAAGAACACAAGAACACACTCCAAGTTACAAAAGCAACTCTAAACTTCCAATCAACAAGCTCCAATCCAAGATGCAAAGCTTAAACACAAGTTGGAAGGGTGTAAAAACAGTCTAGTAATCAAGGGGACGATTGTTGGAGAGAAAAATCAGAGTTTGGATGTGTAAATGAAAGACACAAGTTGTTTTTTTATAAACTGCACAGCTCGTTACGTATGTTATCACATGAAAATAACATACGCTAACCCCTTTATGTAAGCTACACCAAAATTGTTACGTACGTAATCTGCCTCCAGATATTACTATCTCAAAACACTAACATCATTACGTACGTTATGGACAACGGCATTACGTACATAATATAGGTCAACCTGGCTGCCTCTAAAAGTCCAGTTATCATGTCCGACCCCCCATGCCGAAAGTGAGGTCAGATAGGATTACAAGCGTTACGTACGTAACCAGCATGTCATTACGTACGTAAAGCCAACAAAATAGCATACGTTATGTTGAAGCCTTAGCGTACGTTAAACACAAAAATTGTAGCCCAAAAATGTAAAAATCTGCACAATGTCAATAAATCAACCACAATGTGAATGATAGTCATAATCAAGTCTATTCTGCTATATCCCGACATTAATAAATATTAACTGGATGTAACATGATTACAACGTTATTCAAATTATTCGCACAATCCAACAGTATATAAGAAATTACTGTCGGATATCACATCGGCCTTCAACCTTCTGGGGACAAATCAAACGTAATAACCAAAGAATATTGTGATAGGAAGGTCGTAGAAGTTGTTGCCGTTTTGTAATCCTCACGGGGAACAATCACAATATACGGGGACATCCATGTCATGCATAGCAAGTTGACCTCGAGATCTGAATCATATCGACGTCTGTTAAATGTGAAACCATGGTCACATAGCCTTGGCTAATGGCTATAATGATCTTAACCGAGGTTCGAAGTGGACTTTTAGCGGACGCCAAGAAGTTTTATATGCGGCCGCAAGGGTTGACCGACTTTAAGCAACAAAACCGCCATAATAATGGCCGCTAAAAAGCCTTTCTAGTGCCCGTTAGGACCACCGACTTAAGTTGGTTCAATGTGTATATAAGACCCCGCAGGGTACTTCTCCAATGAAACTCAAGCCGACAGTCGGAAAAAATAATTGAATAGCCCTATAAGAATGAATCCTATCATACATGCCCATTGCCTGGAACATATTAGCTATTTAGAAGCATTATCACAATTTCATTGGGACGCAAGCCAAACCACGCAAGAGACAACTGCATGGGAACACAAGCCTGTTGTGCAGCTAGAAGGCCGACTAGCTACGGCACAACGCACTCTTCAAGAGATGGAGAGAGGCCCAGTATAATCAAGCAAGAGAGGCATTTCAAGATCAGATCCATCAAGAGAGGGCGATGATATGAACCAGTGCGGAAGAAATTATTGTTGTCCTCCCAGCGGGCCCCATTTTCGCTAGTGGAACGAGAAGTCACCAAAGTTGAAGATGATCCAGAGGAAGATCCCGAAGAGGACTCTGAAGAAGAGATCGACGACCTCGTCGTCATTAACCCATGAAGTATGTATATTAAGGCATGCCATGGGCACAACGGATGCAGATTTAATTTTTTTCATAAGTATGACACTATTGGGATTCTCTCCAGCATCCTGTCTGTATATGCTTAAAAATGTGTGAGGCACGATTTGCGATTTGACCTATGAGATCTGCACTAGAAAGTGGTTAAATAAATTGATTTGGACTACTCATACCAACAAGATGCATCTTATTTTCTGGTAGCCATATCATAGAAACTCCAAAGTTTAGCGTGCTTCGCCTGGAGTAGTTATAGGATGGGTGACCCCTGTGAAGTTTATGAGGGTGCGCATGAGTGAGGACAAAGCGTCTAGAAAAGACTCATGTTGGTACAATAAGGATAGTCTTCATCATTCTATGGACCAACAATTGGTATCAGAGCAGGTCACATGTATGAATTTCCTTAGAGTATCCTACAGTAGAGCCTGCCAGATTATTGGAACTAAGAGGCGGGCATACAATAAATGTTGCCACTTGGCCAAAACTAAGATGCTGGCGCAGTGGAGGTTGTCAGGTGCTGTAGAGCTGTACGATCGAATCTAGTATGGTGAGACTGAGATATTGGCGCAGCGGAAGTGGACAGAGCTGGAACATATGATGATGTCAAGTGTTGGAGGACTGTGTGAATGAATTCAGCCGTTAGAGGGTTGTGTGGTCAAATCTAGTTCGCGGAGGTTTTCAGACTCTAGGGCTGAGATGATGGCAGATACTGGGAGGGGGATTGTTGGGATTCCATCCAGCATTCTGCCTGCATATGCTTAAAAAATGCGCGAGGCACGGCTTGGGATTCGGCCTGCGAGATCTGCACTAGAAAGTGTTTAAATGATTTGATTTGGGCTACTCATGCCAACAAGATGCATCTTCTTTTCTGGTAGCCATATCATAGAAACTCCAAAGTTAAGTGTGCTTGGCCTGGAGTAGTTATGAGATGGGTGATCCCATGGGAAGTTTCTCCATGAGGTAGATTGGAAAGGAAATTCGCACATTGGTCTCTCTCATTGATTCGGGTCACGGTGTGCGTGAGTGAATACAAAGCGTGCTAGAAAAAACTCATGTTGGTACAGTGAGGATAGTCTTCATAATTCTAGTGACCAACAGACACTAATGATGTATTAATATTTCCTCATAGATAAGCAGCGACGTAATATTTTCTATTTAAAAAAAAATTATTCATGGGCCTGACCAGGGTTGTAATCATCAAAGTGCACGATGAGATATAATCCTAATATGTTTCAACATCCTAGCTCCCATTTCAAGTCTCGAGGACGAAACTTCTTTTTCGGGGGAAAGGGTGTAAGGCCCCACAGTTTTGAGATTCTAAATTTAATAACGAATTGAATTCTCGTTGTTCTGATAATACACGTAATGAATTCTAACATCAAATTTATAACCATACTTGGTATATTAACTAGCTAGGAGACAATTGCAGTTGTTTCAACAAATATTGATTCCGAACAATACGTCGTAAATGGACTTATGACCAATAACCGCAGAGAGAAGAATCGGATGATGGAGAATATAGACGCGACCTATGGCCCGCCATTACAGCGGATGTGGCTGGAAGAATTAGCGACCTAACGTCAGGAGTCTGCATGGCATAGCTGCAATGGGGCAAGGCTATGGCCGTAACTGAGGGAGTATAAGGAAGGGAGAGTTAAGGCCGCTACGAGGTTGGTCGAGGGAAGAGTCTGGAAAGTTTAGGTCGGCCACGAGAAGTCTCGAGAAAATCGCATCCAAAACATCACCTTGATAGCGGCCACTAAGGACCTCTGATAGCGGCTGTTATGCCCTGTCGAACTTAAGGGCGGGGGTTCGTATATATAGGCCTGCATAGGGCCTTCTTCCTCAGATTTTCCCACAGATTTCTCGACTAGTTTCGCCCTTCTCACTATAAACCTGAATTTGATTCTGTTTTGAGGTACTAAACATTCATCTAACGCAAGGGAGTTGTCCCATGAAGTTCGCTCCAATCTAATTCATCTAAACATTCTTCCTACGTAGATCGTTGCCCCTCCCTAATTCCTTATATTCATAGGCAAGTTTTATGAATACATTCTTTATACTTCACTTCACTTATAATGATTGTATATTATATATGTATACGAGCTTATAGAAAATAAGCAATATAGTAAGTGCCACTAGATAGATGTAATTCTATTAACCCAGAAGATATGAAGAGTTGGGTACAATTACGAGACTCATAGGTGTTAGGGTTACCACTGTACCGACACGTCAGGAAATATACGCATAATATGCAACACCTTAAATAAGGTACCGATGTATTATATTAAGATGATGTTGCGTAATATATAGTTTTATTGATATTGATTGAGTATTGTGATGGATGACTTATGTGAATTATGTGAATTGTGTGACCCTATTTGAACTATGTGCTTATGTGGAGTGGTATCCGAAGTTGGCGACGGTGGGAGTGTTGCCAGGATGTGTTACGCTGCAATGTGTGGCTCCTGTGCCACCAGACAGGCACGGGAATGTGCGGTGGACACGTCAATCGACGGCTTTCGGATTCTAGTGAACGCCGGTTTCACAGTGAATAAGTGAGCTGCTTTGGTTAGGTTCCTGACTGAGCGTACTTACTATGTGTCGAGTCACTGATACCAACCATATGTGTGTGACACGCTTGAGAACCACTTCCTTTTGAAAGGGTTGGTATCAGGGCAGTTGGAACCAAAGATCATCCTACCAAGCAAGAGCCGTTAAGGCCTGACTATTCCCTTGATATCTTAAACCCAGTGGTGCATTTGAGGGATGATCTTGGGACCAATTGTGAAAAGTAGTTTGGTTCACGGATCCCTTTTTATGCTAAGCACTCAATGGGTTATCCAACCGGGGATTACTCTAACAAGGGCTCTCGGGTATATAATGAGTAATAGTGGTATAACCATGTTGATGTGTTGAGTAGCACACTCAGCGAGTTATCCAACCGGGGAGGCTCTAACAAGGGCTCTAGGGTATGAAGTGCATAATATTAGTATAACCCTATAGGTTTGTTGAGCAACGAAATTTGTGTGGACTATGGGTCCCAGTGATTTTATTGACAGAACTTGGTGTAGGATGAATATCCTTATCGGTTGTATTTAGAAACGTGGGTCCACGAACCCTATATGATTTTGAAAACCCTTATGATAAAGATATCCAATTTTTTTTTGAAACAAAGATAGCTTTTTATTTCAAACTGTCCAAGATAAGTACAGCTACTCACAACTAATTACATCAAGCAACAAAACATAAAACACAGATATTGAGCTAGGTCTTCAAACTTGAGCAAAAATTCTTAGTTTATTACAAAACTCGTCCAGCTTCTTGTCAGATTGACATCTGATCACAAATCTGGTAATGATTTCCTTCAGCAGCTTATTGAGATCTGAAGCTAGTCCTTGGAGACAATGTTTTTATGAAAGGTTACGGGGTGATTACATATGTTTTCATGAAATTTTGTGATATTTATCATTGAAAAATTTGTTTTAAAAACCCCAGGTAATTCCAAAGACATTTTGAAAATCAATGTGTGATTTTATGTGAAATCCTTGCTGTTTCATGACGTATGAGACTAATGATATAAAGTATGCTTTATATATTCATTTTACTTGCACCGGCAGTTGCTGACCCCTTCGGGGGTGGATAAATTTGATGTGTCTAGGTACTTTTAGGTGGTGGAGCAATTCACAGAGCCGGCGCAGGACAAACAACCGCAACGATACTAATCAATCCAAGAGTCTGGGTATTTGACCCCCAGCGGCCATGTAGTAATGTTTTTGTAGAGCCCGTAGGATGGCCGAGTCAGTATGTTGTATATTTCACTGATCTTGTAAATAGTTGTTATGTCATGTACTCGACCTTGTCGGTCGGAATTTTACCTTATATTACATAAATCCATACTTGTTGTCTTTTTCTTAAAAAGAATCTATACAAGTTATTTTGTAATCTAGCCTGTTAAATCCTTGCGGAAGTATTTACGATGCTGTAATATTCCTCGAGTATTTACGGGGTGTTACAGATTAGCTTCTACAACATATTCATCTATTTTTACAGCTGGATGATTAATTTCTAATGAGGTGACAGGTTTTCCCCGAGATTGTGGGTTCCTTGATGGTTAATGTTTGAATTTTTTGGGTTAAACCATATGTTCTTGTTGGATCACAATAAGGTTCATCAAACATACCATACACTAACTTCTCAATGGTCAGTTTCCTCTTGTTGAAGATCCTATAGGATTTGATGATATTAGAATATCCGACGAATATTCCTTCATCAGACTTCTCATCGAAGGACTTGAGTTGTTCCATCCCATTATTGAGAACGTAACATCTACAGCCAAATATATGAAGATATGCAACTATATGTATTCTATAATTCCATACCTCTTAGGTGGTATTCCTGTGGTGCTTGTTGATGATACAACAGTTTTGTGTATAACATGTTGAATTTTTTGCTTTACTCAGAAGTGTTGTGGCAACTTGGTTTTAGAAAGCATCATTCTGGTTGCCTCCTTTAGCATTATGTTCTTTCGCTTGGCAACATCATTTCTCTGTGGGGTTCGGGCTTCTGAATATTCGTGTTGTATGCCATTGCCCGTAGTTTGCTCTATAAAGTGATTGGTGAACTCCGTGCCTCTGTTGGGCCGAATGGATACAATGCTCAGCCCTTTGTTTTTATATAGCTTCTTTAGGTGTTCCAACAGCTTCATGGTTATCTCTTTCTTTCTTTACAAGAATATGGTCCAGGTGTGCCTGAAGAAATCATCAACAATAACAAGATAATATTTCTTACCTCCCAGGATGACAGGATCCATATGGTCATATAAGTCCATATGCTATAAATTCAGGACCCGTTGGGTTGATAGATATGATTTGCACTTTAGGGATCTATTGACTTGCGTGCCTTTCTGATAAGATCCACAAACACTATTCTTATAAAATGATACATCTGGCAAGCCCTTTCCCATTCCCAATCATGCCAACTTATTGATGGTCATGAATTTGATGCGAGACATTGTCTTATGCCAAGCCAGTTTTGATCTGCAGTGCCTTTGGCAATAAAACAAGGAATTATAGCACCTGTAGGTATCCAATCAACGATATACATGTTAACTGATCGTGATCCTGTGAGGACAACTTGTCGTGTCTTGATGTCCTTCACCCTACAGTTTTCTTGAAAGAATTTAACCAAGAACTGTTTGTCATAGAACTGCTAACACTTAAAAGGTTGTATTATTGTAACACCTCCAGAGCCATCCAGGAATATTACAGCGCCGTGGGCCCCGAGATGGAACCCACAAGGCTAAAAGATATTTTCGTAAATATTAACAAACGCCCAAGAGGCTAATGACAGTACTATCTTTAAAAAAAATACCCAAAGACTTTACAAACCAGGTTTATCAAAACCGTCGTAAATCTCATTTGAAACTACATGGCCCGAAATGCCAAAACTCAACAGTTTAGAAACATACGTTAAGCTATCACTTATACGTACCGACAAAATAGTTTAGGAAACCATTACCAAAATAACTCAAGTTGCCAAAAAGGGCATTTAAGAAATACTCATGCAACGGAAAGGACAACAATTAAAATACTCTAGCAGCAGAATGCAACATATAATCAGAATACTCGATTCACAAACACGTGCCATAGCCAGTATCCTCCGGGAAGCTCATCTCTTCACGGCCGCTACAAGCTCGATATCCCAAGAACCTAAAAAGAAATCCCACGAAGGGGTCAGCCATAATATCCAACAATGATGACAAACACATCGCGTCAATAATTACATACCAATGAAAATACTAAGTAAGAATACGACCAATGTAATCTTACCTCCGTAACTTTACCAAACTCGTAATAATTCTCATAAAAATAACCATTATCACATTTCACATATCGTAATCTCGATTAACCAATAAACTCAAACATACCATCTATACGGTACCTCAAGCAATACCCAAGATTCTCAAAACATCATCATAGCTCGCGATACGGAAACGTACCAACTCTGGCCAATTCGATCCATCGAATAACATCATCAAATATCAACACGATAATCGATTGTCCATCAAAAGAGAAATACCAAAGGAAATACAGAACATACCTCAAGATATGTGATGCCATGACAATCATGTCAGTCTAATCCGAGATCAGATCAATACAACATACGGACATGGTCCTAACACAAGACCTACAAATGCATACTTGCATGACGACATCAATATGCCCACGATAATAACAACAATATATACTTATGGAAATTCGATGATCCAGCACACACATCATAGATCCCAAGATGATCCTGAAAGACCAACACGAGGTGGATAACCCATAATATACATATGCACAACAACAACACATGGTAATCCAACGATCCAGCGCACACAGCATAGATATCCCATGATGATCCCGTCGGACCAACGCAAGGTGGAAATACCTGTCCAACGATCCAGCGCACACAGCTATAGTTATCCCATGATGATCCCGTCGGACCAACGCATGGTGGACATACGACAACAATGAACAAATGCGTATTAACAACAATACTTAAATGCATGAAGACAACAATACACAATGTGTCACAATATGATCGACACAAAATGACAAAAATGATTAGAGTACTTGCCCCAAGTCCTTCGAGAGCAATCTCGATGTTTAAACCATCACCAACCATTATCCTCAATATTCGACGGTCCAAAATGTCACGAACGGTAGATAATTCATATCTTCGTCTTTATCACAATGTATCCTCGATATCTAAGTATACTAATAACAAAAGTAAATCATATACATTATGATTTAAATTCCCAAAATCCGAAAACAACTAACAATCCCAAACCTCCCGTGTTCACAATTATAATCATTGTTGTAGGAATTATAAACGAATGAAATGGAAACCATTCATTAAATATTATAGACTGAGGAAGTAATAACTTCCCTCGATACCGAAACGACGATGATGAAGCCGCTACCAATGCCATTGCCTTCGTCTACGAGCTTCTCGACCCTGACCAAAGCAATTCACGAACGTTCTCGAACACGATCGCAACACACTTTTCTAGTCGACGATTATAACCAACGATCAATGATCATAACCTATTGAAGTAATCAATTAACACACATTCGATAATAATCAACTCCCGATATAACCAATCAATCAAACTCAACGTCTCAACAATTTCTCGATCATATACAAAACCAAATAGTATAACTCAAACCATCACGAACTCATATCCATAATACGAACCGAAATCCGATAATCGTTATTAACAATCAATATAACCGATCAACAAACCCAATGATTTAACAATCAATATAACCGAACAATCCAACTCAAAAAATTACGAATTCACAACCATAATACGATTACGGATACGAATGTAAAGGAAACCATATTCGACGATCAATCACAATCTTTCCGGATTCAATCTCATCATCATACTCACATTGTTATATACCATTAATTAACCATCAATCAATACGACTTCATCTTAGATATGATCATTTCATCTTCATATCTAAAAATACCGATAATTCAACATAACATCATCTTGCTATGTTATATTTATCAAGAAGTTCTTTAAGAACACTAAGTGATTCGAAACCATGTTCATAGTCATCAAAACAACATAATTCGATATCCTTTAACATGTAGATAATCATCCAACTCATAATCCAAGTCATGTATTATCATATTCTTCAATATACACTTCTCATAACATTTTGAATCATATCAACACCTCTATAATCACCATCATACGAATCAAATACGGATAACAATACCAAGAATCCGAAATCAAGATGTAGAGTTCAACAACATACCTCAAGAACATGAACAACACCATCAAACACATCAAGGATAGACAATATCTTCATATCCAAGCCACAACTCCATGTTTCCAAGCTTATAATCAAGATAGAAGAGGTTTATCTTCACTACCATACTCAGAGGGATGAAGTTTGGAGGAAAAGCATCGATTTCTCTCGTGAAGAAATAAAAAGCCGAACTTCCATTTATAATCTGCACCGCTCATTACGTACGTTACCAATCAATATTAATGTACGTAATGCTCCCTTACGTACCCTACAGGTCCTTCATAGCGTATGTAATATCATTCCAGAACTCACTACCTTGTTTCGTTCGATCGCTTACGTACGTAATGCATAAGCCATAACGTACGTAATAGACACGTTGACTTGCGACAGTACATATCCATTTAGCATACATAATGGGTAGTCCATAACATACGTAATACACAACATTGACTCGCCCTCCCACATTCTGCGCCGAAAGCTGCCGACCATGGGACCCACCTATCGGCCATAGCCTGATCCTATCCGATTCTCTAATAATATACGTTATGCACTCTATGTAACGTATGTTATGTCTTTGTCTTAGCATACGTAAGCTCCTATGCTTAACGTACGCTACGCTTGACAAGGTCCCCTCTGATCAGCCAACTATATCTCACCATATACTTTTACGTACGTAACGACCTAATGTTAACGTACGTAACCTTTGAGAATTAACGTACGTAAGCTCATATGCTTAACGTACGTCATGGCTTCTATACTTAGCCATTTACATTGATCTTGCTTGCCATCTCAATATACCGAATACGTATACACAACACACTATATCCTCAAATGCAATTGTCGACCAAGGACGACAATTATACCAATACGGATGTCTAGTCCTTCATTTAGTTTATCCATACTGTATAGATTCCACGCTGTACAACATAACTCGGATAAAATAACATTAAACAATAGTAGTAGAAATCCTGGATATTACAATTATAGTCCTTCTACATAGGATATATCGGTGACTTTGAATTTTCCTACAAGCAGGGCTCTTATCCTTCTTGTTCGTCCTTTGGGTTTGTCACAAATCAAACCTTTACACCACAACCTTCTACATAATTGATCAATTTGTTGATATCTCACACCTACGAGTCTATGAGATGCGTCGAGCGGACGAAACCGACGCGGCGGTGGCCTCAGATACCATTCTTATCCTATCTCATCCAGTTCGTGTACTTTTTGATTTGGGTGCTACACATTCATTCATCTCCTTGGAGTGTGTACGCCGTTTGAATATAACTTGTATGACTGCTTGCGATCCTTTCATTATGAAACTACCTAGCGGGGATAGAATTGTGGGAAACCGGGAGATTAGAGATTTTCCGGTGAATATAGCCGGTATAGATTGGTTATCGAATTTGATTGTGGTTGATATGTAAGGTGAGGATGTGATCCTAGGCGAGGATTGGCTTGACGGTCACCAAGCGATTATGAATTACCGTACTAAGGTTATCACCATGATGACTGAAGACAGATCCGAGTACTCATTTTTGGGATGTAAGTCAGGCCAACCTAAGTTGCTTATCAGCGCCATGAAGGCCGTAAAACTTTTGAATAAAGGTTGCACGAGCTATTGGTGTTATTCTTTGCAGACGGAAGGGAACGAAGTCAATTTCTCTTCGATTCCAGTTGTTAATTAGTATCCCGATGTTTTTCCAGATGACCTCCCGGGATTACTGCCGGATCGATAGATAGAATTTTCTATGGACTTAGAGCCTAACGCAGCTCCAATTTCTAAGGCATCGTATCAGATGGCACCTTCCGAGATGCAGGAATTAAAGAGTTAGTTGGGAGAACTTCTGGAGAAAGGATACATCAAACCGAGTGCTTCGCCTTGGGGCGTGCCTATTCTTTTTGTGAAAAAGAAGGATGGTTCACTACATATATGCATTGATTACTGTGAACTGAACACGGTGACCATAAAAAACAAGTATACTTTGCCTCGTATAGATGACCTGTTTGATCAGTTGCAAGGAGCCGCAGTATTCTCAAAAATTGATTTGAGGTCTGGATACTATCAACTCCGGGTGAAAGAGTCTGATGTTCCGAAGACCGCATTTCGAACGAGATACGGACATTATGAGTTTGTGGTCATGCCTTTTGAATTGACTAATGCACCAGCAGTATTCATGCAATTAATGAACAAGATATTTATTGAGTACCTCGACAGGTGTGTGGTCATCTTTATTGACGACATCTTGATTTATTCTCGGGATAAGGATGAGCATGCCCAGCATTTGTGGTTGATACTAAATATTTTGAGAGCCGAGCGCCTCTATGCGAAGTTCTCGAAATGTGAGTTCTGGTAGGAAGAAGTTATGTTTCTCGGCCATGTGATTTCGTCCGAAGGGGTTCATGTAGACCCGCAGAAGATATAGGCAGTGCTAGAATGGGCACCGCCTAAAAATGTTAAAGAAGTTCGTAGCTTTTTGGGCGTTGCTGGGTATTACCGTCGGTTTGTCGAAGGGTTTTCTAAACTCTCTCGGCCACTCACGAAATTACTCCAGAAGGCAGAGAAGTTTGTTTGGATGGCTGAGAGACAACAGAGCTTCGATGAGCTGAAGAGACGTTTCACCTCAGCACCGATTCTAGCCTTACCGCATGCTAGTGAAGGATTTGCAGTCTATAGTGATGCTTCGGGACAAGGCCTTGGATGTGTGCTTATGCAACATGATAAGACGATAGCTTTTGCGTCATGACAACGGAAGCCGTATGAGATGAACTATCCTACTCACGATTTGGAGTTGGCCGCAATTGTCTTCGCACTCAAGATTTGGCGACACTATTTGTATGGTTCTCCGTGTCGGATTTATACCGATCATAAGAGTCTGAAGTATATTTTCAGTCAGAAAGAGCTAAATGTGAGACAGAGACATTGGTTAGAATTTATAAAGGATTACGATTTGGAATTTCTTTACCACCCAGGAAAAGCCAATGTCATCACGGATGCTTTGAGCCGCAAATCGGCATCTCTTCAGATGCTCGAGGTTCTTACATCTCAGACGAAGATCCGTCAGGATTTAATTGAGCAAGGAATAGAAATTTGGCTTTAGCGAGTACAAGGATAGTTGTGCACTCTCGAAATTACTTCGTCCTTGGTTGAAGACATTAAAGGGAAACAGTGGAGTGACCCGATGATCTCTCGACTGAAGGAAGAAGTAATTAAAGGAAAATCCCCTGGCTTTATGGTTCACGGGGATAGTATCTGATATTCCAGGGTAGGCTTTGTGTTCCGAATGATCTAGAGTTGAGGTCGAGAATTCTCCGCGAAGCTCATGCTACACCTTACTCAATCCACCCTGGAATGAGTAAGATGTACAAAGACTTGAAGTGAATTTTTTGGTGGAATAACATGAAGAAAGATGTCACGGAATTTGTACTATGGTGCTTGATGTGTCAACAAGTCAAGATCGAACATCAACGACCGGCAGGGTTGTTGAAGCCGCTTCCCATTCCCGAGTGGAAGTGGGAAGACATCTATATGGATTTTATCACTGGCATGCTGAGAACTAGAGCCGGAATGAATATGATTTGGGTAATCGTTGATCGGTTGACCAAGTTTGCAAACTTCTTGGGTATTAAGGATACTTGGGGACCGGAGAGATTGACTCGCACTTTTGTAGCCGAGATTGTGAGATTGCATGGTGCCCCTAAGACCATTGTTTCCGATCGAGATGGTCGTTTCGTATCCCATTTTTAGCAGGCCATTCATCAGACTTTGGGTACTGAGTTGAGATTGAGCACGTCATTTCATCCTCAGTTAGACGGTTAGTCGGAGAGGACGATTCAGACGTTGGAGGATATGTTGTGGGCTTGTGCCCTAGACTGGAGTAATGATTGGGAGCTTCACTTGCCATTGATCGAGTTTGCCTGCAATAATAGTTGCCATGCTGTAAGTCACAAGTCGTCCAGGAATAAGTCTAGGGGGGGTGAATAGACTTATTGAAACTCTTTTCCACAAAGGATGAGTTTCTCAGCTGATGGTACAGAAGACTTAGAGTCATCTGTAGTCAATGTAAGCGCGGAAGTCAGCTGATGACGAATACAGAAATAATCAATGGAACCCTTAAGTATGAATGCAGCAGTTAAGTATGATGATATAAGCAGTAAAACACGCAGGCAGTGCTAGTGGTCTCAGAGGTGGGTTAATCCTCTACTAATCCACTTTTATCTAAACCAGTTGGAGATGAATTCACTATAATTCTCAACCACTAATAAATATTACAGTGATTCAACCAATTACAACAGCTTCCAACCAGTGGAATTCCTTGCCGTTGCAACTCCATTTGACTGCCTTGCACTTCTTGATCTATGATCCTTGGATGCCTTTACAGTCTCTCGAACTTCAACCAGTGAAGTACCCTGAACTCAGGTTTTAAAGACACGAGTAATTGTCTTCTCCAACTAAGAGCTTCTTCAAATAAGAACTTTTGAACTCTTGCTCTTTCGCGATGCTATTGTCCGCTTTGATTGCTTTGTTTTCTTTGATTGCTTGTAAGTGTTGTTCGCATCGTACTGCTCAACTTCAAATCTTCGGATATATATAGGTTTCAATCCTTGAGTATTTCTTCATAGCCATTGCATATCTGTAACAAATCTGTCCGTTGGAGAAATAGACTTCTTTGTTTTTCTTTCTAAACGTTGCAAGGCTGGATTTCCATATTTTAATCCAATTCCGATCATTGTGAAGACTTCCATGTGATGGCACCGAATCTTTTGAATATAATAAGGAACTTCTTGACTACAGATGACTTGACTTTCTTGACTGCAGTCTGGTCCAAATTCGCTTAATAAATTGTTTGACCAGAACTTCTCTGATAAGGATTGCCTAATATGACTCGTCTGTGGTCAACCTTATCTGAACAGTTGAGTTGACCAAGACTCGGCTGATAGATTTTTACTTAGCCGATTTTTAAGCCTAACTTATATGGCCTATAGAAGATACTCATTTGGTTCTTCTTTATATTTTGCCAAGTATCTAACTTATCACAGTTTGGCCTATGGAAGATACTCATTTGGTTCTTCCTTACATTTTGCCAAGTAATTTAAAACATACATTTGAATATATAAAGATGACATCATCAAAATCTAATAAGTATTCCTAGCAAATTCCCCCCATTTTGATGATGACAAAACTTAAGCAATTATTCAAATGAAGAACAGGTCTGCACATAAGTGCAGGACACAAACTAAAACCAGTCTTGTTTTGAGACAACTAGAGGTTGTCATTCAAATGACTGTTTATATATTTCTTCTGATTTTGTTTACAAGTACATCACCTTTGAATGAACAAACAAAATACAGAACAATTACAAGTCTTCCAAAATCAAAAATTACAAGAGAAATATAAGTACAAACATATAATCCTATTTGCCTCTGCCTCTGCGGACAGTTTGCTTGGGAGGCCTAAAAGGCTTAGCACCAATAGGCCTCTTCTTGATAGGAACCAGGCCAAACTTCCTATTGATAACAAGAGCGGCAAAATCTTGATCTTTTTTGGATGTGAATTTATGTTCTTCACACATCTTCCTGATATTGCTCTGCAGGGTTAGCTCATCTATTTCGTTGTTTAGCCAAGTGGGAGGTTCTTCAGGTCTGAAAGGAGGAATCATGGGGTAGACATTCCATGCTTTTGCATGTTTTACTAAGATGGCCCAGAGCTTTGGAAATGTTAACTCCATAAAGTCGATCAAAGTCTGTTGTGGGGAGCAATTTTTCTCCTGGAGTAACTCCCAGATATAAAATTTTTCAATGAACTGCTTCTTTGCATATCCCCACATTGGAGCAGCTTCGGTAGGTAGAAAGTCCTCAACGAACCAAAGCTTTTTGCCTTCCCATTGTAATGTAGGCTCTGCTCCTTACCTAATCCTCCTCTTCTTCTCTGCAGGTTGGTCATCAGGATCAGCTACTTCTTTTCTCTTCTGACTTGATTTCCCAGCCTCAATTAATGGAACATCTTGTCTCTTCTTCGATCTCAGCTCTTGAGCCTGAACTTCTCTTACTTCCACCTGCTTTCCTTCCCCCTTTTTGCCAGCATCAACCAGTACGGTCAATTGCTGCTCTACATGGTGCATCTAGTCAGATATGCCTAGTTGCATTATGGAATTATTGGAAGGAGGAGGTTGAGGGGCATTCCTCTACAGAAGGGTGTCAATCTTTGCGTTTATGGACTGTAGGTCAGGTGAGATCTTTGCGGCGAGCAACTCTTCAAAGGAATCTTTCACAATGCTACGAATCAGCCAAGTCATCACAGGGGAGATTGGTGTTGGATGAGGAGAGTGCTCACCGATGCTTTCTGTGCCTGCAGGTAGGTTTGCGGTGGACCTACCTGTCCGCAGACGCCTGTCTGCAGGCGGCTGATCAGGTGCGGTCTGCTCTGGGGTCCCCGACCTGTCATCTTCTTCTTCTTCAGCTAGACTGGCATCAAGGCTGGTGTAGCGGGCAGGTGACCCAGCCTTATCTGATCTAGCTTCATCTTGGCCTTCTTTTTCTTCTTCTTCAACCTCTTTTTCTTTTTCTTCTTCCTCTTCCTTTTCTCTTTCTATTCTTCCTTTTTCTCTTCATCCCTCTCTTCTTCCTTTTTCTCTTCATCATCATCTTTCTTTTCTCTCTCATCACCCTTTTTATCATCATCAGCATCATCATTATGATCATCATCATCATCATCCTTGTCAACTTCTTCTCCTTCTTCCTCTTCTTCTTCAGCCAACTCCTCTGTCTTTTCGACTTCCTCTTCTTCACTCTGTTTTTCAACTTTTTCTCCTTTTTCCCTTTCTTCTTCCTTTTCCTCAACTATGATATTTTCTTCTCTTTCTTCCTCCTGCCACTTTTCTTCTTTTTGTTCTTCAACTAATATTTTTCCTTCTTCTTCAACTTCTACTTCTTCTTCTTCTTCTACTACTACTACTTCTTCAATTCTAATTTCCTTTTCAACTACCTCTCCATCCTCATTGAGGGAACCATCAAAAACACTTCTCAATATAAGATGGAGGAGCTGGTCCATGTTTGTTTTAAAATTGGACATGAACCAGTCTTCCTGGAGTATTAAAATCAGATCTGACTCATTGCAAAAATGTGTGAGTAGATCCTTTGTAGCCTGGGGATACTCCCAGCTACTCCCTTCAATAAAGGCTTGAAGTTGAGTGAATAGAACAGATTTAAGGGTTTTCCATTCCTCAAAAATCTCGATAAAAGTATGTTTTAGAGCATGTTGTTTTACATGAAGAAGTTGCTCTACAGACTGGTTGAAAGAATTGTTTTCAAGCAGGTTGAAAGAATAATTTGCTTCTGGAATGAGAATGATCAAACCTGCTTCTTCTTCTTCTGATATGAAGTGAGGGGTTAGGACAAGAACCATCTGAGTTTCCAGGCTGGTAGGAGCAGGCTGATCCTCCATTTGATCTGGTGCAGGTGTAGACAAGTACTCTGGCTCCTCCTCCTCTGCCAAGACTAGACGCCTGGGCCTCTTAGGGGATGGTTCTAGTGAGGATTCGATTATTAATGGCTCTCCAGGGGCTGTTCCCCTTCTCTTGAAACGGATGGCAGTAGGGGTATCATCTGAGTCTGAGTCAGACCTGGCTGCAGGTTGATCCCTGGCTCCAGCTTGATCTTCGGCTGACTCGCTTGAGCTCGAAGGGTATCTGTAGGGAGTTCGCTCTACAGACATTTCCCTTAGCAACTGAGCTGCTTTCCTCTCTCCTTCTAGCCTCCTCAGGGTCTCTTGGTCTAAGTGACCAAGCCTATTGTTGATGTGGAAGGGGTCAGGGTTTCCCTTCGCCACACCAAGCTGCTCCAACATCCAACTAAGCTGCGGTCCAAACGCCAGCTGGTTTTGAATCTTTTCTAATCATCCATCCACTGGACTTTGTTCACCTCACGTACTAATTGTCTGAAGATATAGTTAGACCAATCAATAAGTTGATCTTGGATAAGGGCCCCCAAGATCATGAATTTGGCTGACGACAGTTGGTCGTAACTGCCAGCCATACCCATCACTATCTTGTTGGTGATATCCAACACATAACGATATTCCTTTCGAAGCTCACTCCTCTTCGCGGTTAGCTTCAACTTTTCCAGCTGGTCAACAGCCTTGATTTTCAGCCACATGTCGGTTGTGTTATGTTTTAGGGCTTCGACAACCATTCCATGAGTCTTCATCCCAAAGATTTTCCCGACCGATTCTGGAGTAATATCCACTTGGACTACACAAATTAAACTCCTTATGCCTGATTCGAGGACTCGGGCTTCTCTGTAAAAAGCGATAACAGCCTCCTTGAAGAGATATTTGGGGCTGATGTCCATAAATGGGTAGGTCCTATTTGCCTTCATCGATCTAATGAGATTTCGCACGTCGTTGTCCAGGTTTGCCTCGAGTAATCCTTCGAAATCGACGACCAGGGAGAAAATAATCTGGTCTTTCACCGCCTTCAGATTAACTCCGTTGAAGTATGCTTCTATTTCCGCGCAAGAAAAATTTGTTCTGAGTGTATGAAATTTCGAAATGGGTTTTTGCTCTGTGAAAATTAGGGTTCGTAAGCGTGAATAAGGTAAAGTGAAGTGACTTTTCCACATTTAAAAAGAAATTGAAGCGATGTCTGGAATATTAAATTAATTTTTGAGTCGGTTTAAATTTGAATTAGTGGGGTCGTGTGAACGTGTAAGCGTGCTAGCTTGTCATCGTGTAGTCGTTTAAACGTGATATTGCCATGTGTTGATAAAATATTTAGGAGTCGGTCAAAATTAGAAAAACTTAGCTGGTTGACCGTTGACTGTTTGACTGTTTGACTCCTCTGCATCAGGTAACTCTCCTTATCTGCTCCAGGTAGGTTCTGATGCCTGTGGTCAGCTTGGTCCGTCCTTCGTCTTTTCGTCTAGTCTGATCAGGTAACTTCCTTTGCTCTTCTGATCTGGTCTTCAGGTAGCATTCTCATCTGTACTAGATTCCCAATCTAGTAATCCAAGTTCCCTGCTCAGCTCCAAAAACCTCTCTTCTGGTAAAAGGTTTGGTGAATATGTCAGCAATTTGATATTCTGTGCTGACTGTTCCAACTCTGACTCTCTTATTAAGCATGTGATCTCTTATGAAATGATGCTTAACATCAATGTTCTTCATCCTTGAGTGCAATACCGAGTTGTTGGTGATTGTAATTGCACTATTGTCGTCGCACCAAATTGGGACTTCATTTGCAATTATATTGTAATTCCTTAGATGTTGTCTGATCCACAAGATATGAGCACAACAGATACATGCAGCTAGATATTCTGACTCTGTTGTTGAGATAGAGTTAGATATCTGCTTCTTGCTAAACTAGGATATCAGTCCGGTTCCTAGGAATTGGCACGTTCCACTCTTTTCCTATTAATCTTACATCCAGCGAAATCTGAATCTAAATATCCTGATAGCTCAAAGTTGTCATCTTTAGGATACCATAAACCAACATTAATAGTAGACTTAAGATATTTGATGATCCTCTTAGCTGCTTCCAGGTGTGACTGCTTGGGTTTAGACTGGAATCGTGTACATACTCCTACAATATATGAAATGTCTGACCTGCTTGCAGTCAGATAAAGAAGTGATCCAATGAGTCCTCTGTAGTGGGTTGAGTCCACTGATATGCCTTCTTCATCTACTTCTAGATGTGTGCCTGTGCTCATAGGAATTTTTGCTGATTTGGCTGATTCCATTCCAAATCTCTTGATTAGATCTCTGGTGTATTTTGCCTGGTTGATGAAAATTCTATTTTCCATCTGCTTAACTTGCAGTCCTAGAAAGAAATTAAGATTTCCCATCATACTCATCTCAAATTCTCCTTGCATGAGTTTTGAGAATTTCTCACATAGCTCTGGATTGGTTGAGCCAAATATGATATCATCCACATATATTTGGACTAATAATATGTGGTCTTCATGCTCCACTCTGAATAGGGTCTTATCCACCTTGCCTTTGCTGGAACCATTCTTCTCAAGAAACACGGATAATGTTTCATATCATGCTCTTGGTGACTGCTTGAGTCCATATAGAGCCTTTAGTAGCTTGTAGACTCTGTCTCCTATGACAAAACCAGGGGGTTGCTCCACATAGACTTCTTATTCTAGAATTCCATTAAGAAAGGCACTCTTTACATCCATCTAGTAGATTATGAAATCTTTGAATGTTGCATATGCGAGAAATAGTCTGATGGCTTCTAATCTTGCAACAGGTGCATAAGTTTCATCAAAATCTATCCCTTCACATTGTGCATAGCCTTTAGCAACAAGTCTGGATTTATTCCTAACAATAGCTCCATCTTCATCGCATTTGTTCTTGTACACCCATTTGGTGCCAATAACCTTCTTATGATCTGGTCTGTCTGTTAGTTCCCAAACATTGTTCTCTTCCATCTGATTAAGCTCTTCTTGCATTGCATTGATCCATGAGTAGTCTTCCAGGGCTTGCTCTGTTGTCTTGGGTTCTGTTTGAGACATAAAGCATGAAAATATTGCCATTCCTACGGGTAGAATAGACTGTCTTGTCTTGACTCCATCAGTTAGCTTCCCAATGATCTGTTGGATAGGATGATATTTGAGCCACTTAGGAATGTCTTATTCTTCAGGGTTTGTTCCCCCTGTAGATTTGCTTTGGTGGATTTCTTCTCTCTCTGCATCAGCTTGGTTCTGATCTCCTTGGTCTGCAACTGGATCAGCTACCGTCTTCTCATCTGCAGGTTGGGATCTGGTCTGGTTTGCAGATGGGCCTTTATCAGCTACAGATTGGTCTTTATCAGCAGCAACATGATCAGGTAGGTTTTGTGGTCCTGTCTGATCTTCAGTTGGGTCTTCATCAGCTACAGATGGGTCTTCAGGCTAGTCTGCAGGTGAGTCCACCATTCTTGTGTCATGGACAATGACTTCTTCTAGGGTGGCAGATTTGAGCTTATTCTCTATCAGCTCTACCTTTTTTCTGTACTCAGCAGTAGTTTCATCAAATACATCATGAGGTGTTTCCTCCACAACTAAGGTTCTTTTATTAAAAACTCTATATGCCTTGATTCTTTTGTGAGTATCCCATAAAGAGACCATCATCAGTTTTAGCATCAAAGGCATTTAGTTTGGTTTTACCGTCGTTGTGGATGAAACACTTACAACCAAAAATATGAAAATAAGCAACAGTTGGTGTTCTGCCATTCCAAACCTCATAGGGAGTTTTGCCATGTCTCCCTACTATTATACTCCTGTTCTGAGTGTGACATGCTGCATTGACAGTTTCAGCCCAGAACCTCTTGGGCAGGTCTGCTTCTGCAATCATGGACCTCGCAGCTTCCTTCACACTACACCATATATGGGTTCAGCAACACCTGAAAAACTGTGTTCAAAAGTCCAAAAAGTGTTGCTGAAGGCATAAAAACAAGCTATGGCTACATTTTGACCAAAATCGAAAGTCTTACAAAAACGGCCGCAACCATAGGGGTCTACGGTAACACTTTTTTTGTTTTTGGTAACATGTCAACAAAGTGTAGCAATAAACCCCTATGCCAACACTTTTATTGTCTGTGGCTACACTAGATTTTGTGTTGCTGTAGACTTAAGGCCACACTTATATATATTTAGTGACACAAAGATTTGTGTAGCCGTAGACCTATGCCAACACTCATGATGTCTAATATAATATTAAATTGTGAAACACTTTGACATCTTTACCAACAACTTTAACACTATGGCTATACTTATATATGAACAGTTCTAACTTTTGCCAACACACTTTTAATCTTTGCCAACACAATTTTTATATTTTGCCAACAGAAAGAATTATAAATAAGAGTCTATGACTACATTTTTGCAGTTTTTTACCAACATTTTTCATGGTAAAAAGCAAAATGTTATATTGGAAAATAAATATTACCATAAAACAGTCAATACCATTAAAACACTGTCAACCATAACAACATCCAAAATACATGAATGCTAATATTCAATCCATAATAGCTAAGAACAAGTTACGATCGCAATCCATAAATATAACAAAGCTACGTGAGTCACTTAGCTAGCATAATATAAAATGATGAGATCAGTCAAGGAGTGACATTGTCACCGCCATAGGAGTCCTAGACTGATTTCTGAGAGTCATCAATCTTTAAGTTCAAATCTGGATTCTTCTCGGCCAACATTTTCATCATTTCTCGAACTTTTTGGTCAAGTTTTTCATCCATCTCTTATTGAAGTTGAGCCCTGATCTTAGCAGTTAGGTCTGCCACGTACTGATCAGCAACTTGAACGGATGGTGATGCTGAAGACTTCGATTTTAGTTCCTTTTTCTGAATAAGTCTCCCAATTAGATAAGATGGTCGGTGTTCTTTGCCATCATGAATCAATTTATTAGCAGCCTCAACACCTTCAGTTTCAAGAGCTTTCTTAACATCAACATGTAAATAAAAGTATCAAGTATTTCCCTCAAATAATTAACAGAAACATAAAATACAAACAATAACAATAATGGAAAATTATCTTAATTCCTACTTCATAAGTAGTTATAATACAGCAGCTAAGCTACCAAGTTTCACTCTTGTAAATATAATAGTTATATACAGCAGCTAAGTTACCTAGTTTCACTGAAAATTGAAATCAGCTAAAGAAAAGAATCATTTACAAAATAAAAACTTTAAATTTTACACAATCTTCAAGAAAAAAAAAAGAAGAACATAGTATACACTTCCAGTAATGGTGCAGAAGACCTCAACACAACCATCAATAAATAAAAAACAATAGTAATGCCTAGAGGATCTCCTTAAGTCTCATGTACAATTTTTTTTATATGTATATATACTCGCTTTTCAAGTCAACATATTAAATTGTTTAGGAAAACCATGTTGAGCGGATGCATAAAACAGATTAAATTGTTCAGGAAAATCGATCCTTCATAGATTATTAACACATGAATATAATGAGCATTACCAGGCGACCTACCACCAGAAAGCATTACCACGCGACCTATCATTTAGTAGATACGATAAATACTTACAATTTATTCATCAACGGTTTTAAGCACCTCCTTAGGTAACTTGTACTTTACATTATCTTTTCGTCTGCGAGTCGCTAAATATATATCAGCATCAGAGATTACAACCAGCTCTTCCTCGCGATCACCATCACCATCACCATCGACATCGACATGCATTTCTTCAAGTTTCAATTAGGCTTGACTAGTGTCAGGATTCCACTGTCAAGGTGCCATTATAATACACATCTTCATAAAAATAGAACCACTCAAAATATAGGCACACTCTTTCTTAGAGGAATGATGATTTCGTTACTGGACTTTGTACATGATGTCATGATAAGTTACTCTACTGTAACCTTGTTGACTGCCACATGCAAATATCTCCACGCCGTTGTCCGGATAAATTTTGCACAAATAAAGAGTTCAAGCCTATTGCTAACATAATACTTGCATCAAATTAGAGTACCAAAGACTAGTCAGTTAGTTTTTAGCTAATAGGCATACATGCAGCGCCATCAGTTACCCTTGTATGCTGAGTAATAAAACTGCCAGATGTATGTTGTCCAATAACATTTGAATATACATACAAGTATAGAAGATGCTTCCGATGATTCATGCAACAGCAAATGGCACCAGAAGCAAAATAAATGAGATGCGAGGAAATGAAGAGGAATCTAAATATTTGCTGCATCTGAAATTCATATCGGTGATATGCCCATAAAAGTGAGAAGAGTTCCTGAACCCAAACACAGGACATGGCCATTGCTTCAAATAGGCCAATACCAACAGCTAAAGCTAAAGCCGTGGAAACTGAAGATAGCTGCATCTTTTCTACAGCATCAAGCCATCAATAAAAAATTCAGCATGGCTAAGTTCCTCTCACCAACACAATTATATCCTCAAAAACAAAATGGGCTCACACAACTTCATAACTGAAAATTGCAAAAAAAAAAAATCATAATAAATATGTAGCCTTCCATATATCACATTTACCTAATGCGGAAAATCTGGCTGCATTTTTTGAAATGTCTTCAGCCACAAAAGAAGTTGCAACACTGAGGAGGGGAGTGTTGAAAAGGTTCAAGATTAAGTTAAAAAGTGATATGGAGACACCATCAGAAGTCAACTCCACAAAACTTATACAAGAAAAAGGTTACATATAAGATATTCTCAATATTTCAAGAAGCTACACATAAAACCAACCTTCTAACTGGTACAACACAATAGCTACGGTCGTTTAAACAAAATACAAAGTTTGTTTAATTAAGCTAAAAGAACATAAAGCACTAGTACTTTTCTAAAAGGAAGTGAACACAAAACAAATACCACAGATGTTGACGAATCTAAAAACAAATTTTCAAATGGAAGCATTAAGCGTACCCAAGCAAGATTGATTTTGACAAATAAATAACAGAAAAAAAAAATTCTCAGAAGTAGCAGATTGATTTTGGATGCCTAACCTATTTTGGATTCAGATATCCAAAATATCCGAAGAAATGGATATCCGAATTTTGGATATCCAAAATTTCGGATATCCAATTTTTCGGTTAATTTCAGATCGTATTTTTTAGGCCTAGGCACGGGACGGGACGAGACCATTTTAAGGTAATTCCACCCTGTCCCATTTAAAAAAGATGGGACGAGACGGGACGGGATTGCACGTTTGAAGAATTGGTCCCGACCATCCCGATCCCAAATGGGATCGGGACGGGATTGGGATACGAATTAGAATTTTAACATGCATATGCTCGAACATACAAATTAGAATTGGATATGCTCCAAGCGAACACAAATCTCTTATCATAACAAGCTCAAGTACTAATTCAGTAATGAACTGTAATACCGTAGTCTGATAAACGTTCTAGTTGCCAAAGCAATAGCAATAGCATGACCAACAGGTATAAAACAGAAAATAACGCACATTCTTTAGCTGCAAAAGATATCCTCATAAAACTGGGCCCAAAAGCCTGCTAGTAACAAGTAGGTATAATTGCCAGGTCAAACAATGAAGCACCACAAGCTCTCATTACTTCTTTCTGGTCCTAATGCTAAAAGTACACATCGTTACTAAACGATCAACAAATTATTTACCTGTCATACACACTCAAGAATGCTCCACAAATGTCACAGACACAAGCTTCAGTGCATGCGAAATCAAATTGAACAGAAATCAAAATAGATGTATCAAAATCACATGATAGACACAAACACAATGATCTATATATATATATATATATATATATATATATATAATCAAACAAACGTGTCATTTCCAACTCGGGTATTTACCTCAAACCGGAGCACCAAAACTGGATATTAGAAGCCCTATTCGAAGCTTAAACTGTAGCAAAATTGAATCGATTCAATCGAAGCCTGAATCTGAGTATTCAATTTTGAGAGGAATCCATTTTTGGAGAAAAAATGGTAAGCCCTAGTCTGGGTCTGGCGGCGGCGGAGGGTGTTTTGCGTACTCAACAAATTTTTTAGGAGGGGACCGAGGGGTGGACTGGTTGGGTAGGGTTAATGTTTCAGACTTAAGACTTCTGACTTGCAGTAAATTATTTTGTTTGGCAACAAAATTTGAATTAATGTTGGGCTAATTCAGTAATTTGACAAAAGTTTGGCTAAAAACACAGATTCAGTCTAAAAAAATGGGATTGCATCGGGCCTGTATATAATATATATTATATAAGTTTAATAATTAGATATTTTACGGGACGGGACGGGATCCCATCGGGATTCAATATTTGGGCTTGCGACCCGTCCCAAATATTTAAAACGGGACGGGACAGGACAGCCTTGAATTTTAAGAATTTGGTCTCGTCTCGTCCTGGGGTGGGACGAGATGGGCCCGAGACAGGCCCAGAATTTCGGGATTAGTTGCCCAGGCCTAGTATTTTTGAATTTTCGGATCGAATATCGGGTATCAGATACTTTTTAACACCCCTAGTGGAAATTGTGTTTTAGAGAGAAAGTGTGATGAGTGAGTTTGTGTTTTTAGAGAAAATGTGTTGAGTGAGTATTGACTAATGTGAGTGTATTGACCCGCTAAAATTGAAAATAATTTATTTGGATCGCCTAAAATATTTTAGCAAGCCCGCCTTTTTCTTTTAGTATTTAGTTACACTTTTTTTAAATAGCAACGGCAATAGAAATTTTATGTTAGCGTAGATATTCAGTTTAGTCTATAGTAACACTAATTTTTATCAACAATAACGTTATAAAAAAGTGTAGCATTAAATCAAATTTGACCAATTTTAAGGCATCTAAGGCTACACTTTTGCTTGTAACATCAAAAAAAATGTTGTTGAAAGCCATATATGGTGTAGTGTCAAGGTTATGTTTCTTCTTTCAGCAACACCATTCTGCTGAGGGGTCCTGGCTGTAGAGACTTCATGCTGGATCCCATTCTGATCACTGTAATCAGTGATTGCCTTGTTGAGAAATTCTCCTCCTCTGTGTGATCTGATCTTGATGATTGAGAGAGATTTCTCATTCTGGATCCTCCTTAGCATCTCAGGAAACTTGGTTAGTGTTTCACTCTTTTTATAGAGAAAAACAATCCATGTGTATCTTGAGTAGTCGTCTACTACTACTAGAGCGTGCTTTCTGCCACTTAAGGTCCTTGGCTTGATGGGACCAAATGGATCCATGTGAAGTAGATCTATGATCCTTGTTGTAAGAGTGGTAGCTTGAACTGGTTTGAATGATGCTCTTGTTTGTTTCCCTTTCTGACATGCATCACAGAGAACTTCCTTCTTGAATACCTCTTCTGGAAGTCCTCTGATCAGCTTCTAAGAACTAATCTTGTCGATGGCTTTGAAATTTAGGTGACATAGTCTCTTGTGCCACATCCATCCATTCTCAACTATTGTGTTAGATATAAAATAGGTATTAGGAGTTCCTGTGTTCCAATCTATCATATAAACATCTCTCCTTCTGAATCCTTGTAGCTTCACTTCTCCAGATAGGATATCTATCACCATGCATTTCCAAATGGTGAAGACTACTAGATTCTTCTCATCGCAAAACCGACTTATGCTCAAAAGATTATACTTGAGTCCTTTGACATAATGAACTTTGGATATGGTGATGTTTCCTCTATGCAGCTCTCCAAAACCTTTAGTCTGACCTCTAGAACTATCTCCAAAGGTTACATCTGGGCCTTTATCTTCGGTATAATTCATCAGCACCTTCTTGTTCCCGGTCATGTGCCTTGAGCACCCGGAATCTACAAACCATTCTTCACCTCCAATGTTTGAATTTGTGGAGATGTGCTAGTAGTCCTTCCACCTTTTCTGCAATTGCACTACACGATTGAGGAACATGGCACATAGTCATAATGTTGTTCAGGATGAGGCCGAATGACTTTTTTTGAGTCTCAAGCTTGGAGGCCTCTTCCTGTAATCTCTTCAACACTATTTGGCACCAGTTAACTTTCTCACCAGACATGATTGCGACCATCATTCTGAAGCGGAAGTTTTTGCACATTTCAAATGCGCATGTCCTGTTCTCAATGATGCGGTAGCAGAAATCATGCAAGTACACGAATGGCAAACAAAATCTCTTTTTATGGCAAGATGGATGGACAACCTTGTCTGAACCATCACCTGTAAATAATCCCCAATAAGCGGTAAGAAGATCTTGTGACCCAAGGTCTCAAGTTCTTCCATTTTCAGACCATTATTAGGGAGCCTGAAAAGATTTTCCAGAAGTTCAGGGTTGATATAGATCTCAACACCGCGAACGGTAGCAGAAATGTCAACAACGTCTCCTCCTCTTTTCAGAGAGAAGAATCTGACAGAATCATCAAGATAGAACTCTTCGACAATCCTTTAATCATAAATCTCAGCATGTTGACTCCCAAGGCGGTAGATGCCTTGTTGCTTGATCCTAGCAACAACAAGCTCCATGGCGCTGACGTCATCAGATTCTATTTGAACTCTTTCGGTGACAACCTTTCTGGCGAAGATTCGCCTGTCAATGATTGATTCTCTATTATTGAGGGATTGAGATGATGTCTGTGAAGATGTAATTTGATTTCTGAAGAAAAGGGTGGGTGAAGAACACAAAGAAAGTATGCATTGAAGTGCAGAAAATTATGTAGGCTCTTTGCTCGAAGACTCGTTTAATTTTGAAGAAAGCGTTAAGAGTCGAATGGAGCATGTAATAGTCCTTTTATAGTGGGCAAGAATGATTAGGTTTTACAAACAGTGAACGGTCAGATTTAAGGGATGGGAACCATCATTTAAATGAACGAACAGGATGAACCGAGCGTAACTGGTACATCTTATCCATACAATTTTGAAATGATAACTAGTCCCACTTCTGACATTTCGACTTCCCTTATTGCACAAAATGGCAGTTTGAAATAATTAATTAATTGAAAAATCACAGCGTTTGAGATAATACAGTCTAGATGTCGTGTAAAGCATTGAATGCAAAGACGTTTGAATTTTAAAGCAGGGTATGTGGACTTAAAACTGTTTTAAAAAGAATAAAATATTAATATAATATTAATATAGTATTAATTGATGTCCCATAGTATGTACTGTATCCGTAAAAATACAGCGTTCCCCCTTAAAAGGTATATACGGGATTCAATTCTTACATCAATTTTTGGATTAATACTGTTTTCATGGGTCATACTGTATTCCCCCTTAATTAATGCACACGTCAGCTGTAGGAAGATTTCATGTCTTCTTAGTCCTACAGTGTTGTCTGACTGTCTGAGTGTACAGTTAATTAACGGTGGATATTATATTCTTGGGTCTTACAGCATCCCCCCTAAATTGATGAGTAAAAGCATAAAAACGTACAGGGAGTCTGGTTGTAGTATTCCCAATTCTTGTCGAAGCATACAGAATCTGGCTGTGCTAAGAGGCTTGGTAAAGATGTTGGCTAACTGAATATCTGTATGAAGTTTCTCGAGCCGAACATCCTTATTCTCAATATGATTCCGAATGAAGTGATGCTTCATCTGAATATGCTTAGTACGTGAGTGCAATACAGGATTGTGCGTTATTGCAATTGCACTCGTGCTATCGCACATAATTGGTGTTTCCTTGGCAATGATTCCATAGTATGACAACTGTTGTTGCATCCAAAGGATCTTCATACAGCAACTACCATCAGCATAGTATTCTGATTCAGCTGTGGAAAGCGAATTTGCCAATTGTTTCTTACTGAACCAGGACACAAGTCTAGGTCCAAGAAAGTGACAAGTATCGCTTGTACTCTTCCTATCTAGCTTTCAACCTCTGAGATCCGATTCGTTGTACCCAACCAAATCGAATCCGTCTTCTTTAGGATAACATAGTCCTGCATCGACTTTTCCTTTGATGTACTTCAGGATTCGTTTGGCTATTGTGAAGTGTGATTCTTTAGGTGCTACTTGATACCGAGCACACACTCCCACAACAAACTGAATATCGAGCCTATTAGCTTTTTTATAGAGTGATTTATAAACCGGCATTCCAGCTTCATCAGCACTAATTTGCACGGAAGTGCTCATGGGGGTTAACGAAGATTTGGAGTTATTCATTCCAAACTTGTTGAGTATCTCCTTGTTGTACTTTTCCTAGTTTATAAAGATTCCAGTAGGCAAATGCTTTACCTGCAATCCTAGGAAATAACTAATTTCCCCCATCATACTGATTTCAAATTTACTTTTCCTGAGATGAGAGAACCTTTGACACAAAGCAAGGTTAGTGGAACCAAATATAATATCATCTACGTAAATTTGAACCATCATGAGAGCATCACCTTCCTGTATCTTAAATAGGGTCTTGTCCACAGCACCTTTCTCGAATCCATTATTTGTAAGGTACAGGGATAGGGTTTAATACCACGCTCAAGGTGCTTGCTTAAGTCCATACAGTGCTTTCCGTAGACTGTATACTAGGTCTTCGCCTTCTGTGTTGACAAACCCTGGTGGTTGTTGAACATAGACTTATTTATCGATGTCTCCATTCACGAATGCACTCTTGACGTCCATTCTATATACAATTAAGCTCACATGGAAGATCACATTATCGGTACCATATAAAATAATATAATAGTTCACAACCTATATAATTATTATATAAAGTATATGAAAGGTTGTAGTGCATGCTTGAGATTAGTTGGTCTTGAGTATTAGCATATATTAGCGTATTTGCATACGTTGAACTGGATCGAGGTGAGATAGCACTACAAAAAAAAAACAGTTTTTAGCGACGCCAAACGCCGTTGGTAAAACAGAAATTGGCGTTGGTAAAAAAATTACCGACGCCATTACCGACGGCAACCCGCCGTTGGAAAAACGCTGGACGATAATTTTTTACCGACGCCATTACCGACGCCGCCATTTACCGACGCCATTTTTGGCGTCGTTAAATAAAAAAAAAATCAAAAAAAGTCAGGTCAGGAATTAGGCGGGTCACGTCCGGGCTCAGGCGGGTTAGGTCCGGGCTCAGGCGGGTCAGGTTCGGTCAGGTCCAGGTCCGGGCGGGGCGGGTCTGGGTCCGGGCGGGTCAGGTTCGGGCTCCATTCAATTTCAAATGGTTGAGAAGGATTTTGGTTTATAAACCACCTAAAACACTACTGTTTTTTCGATGTGGGATAGTGCAAAAAATTTACCGACGCCGAAATGGCGTCGGTAATGGCGTAAACGGCGTCGCTAAATTTTAAAAAAAAAAAATTACCAACGCCAAAATGGCGTCGGTAAATGGCGTCGGTAAACGGCGTCGGTAAATGTGAAAAAAAGAAAAAAAATAATTCTGCGAACCGGTCGTCGGTAAATCAATTAAATAACGGGCGTCGGTAATGGCGTCGGTAAATGATAAGTTTAACAACGGCGGTACGGGCGTCGGTAAATGGCATCGGTAAAAACTGTTTTTTTTTGTATTGTAGTGTCTTCTGTACTGACTGTAAGAAGAGCATAAATCTCGGATAATTATTATTTCTTAATTCTAAGTATATAATAATTAATTGTGTATTTATAATACTTATTGCTTTGATTTACCATGGGTGAGATTCAAATGATCGACTCAATAAGCCTCGTATCTTGGGCAATAATATTATTTATATGATAGTTATTATTATTACTAGAAATCGTGTCCCAACTCGTGCGGGTTGATGATGTCCCCTAGAGGAGCTCGATAATGATTACTATATCAAACCCTGGAGGTGGATTTAATTCCGATATAATAATAAGGTTCGAGTGGTACTACTCTTGGATAAGATATTAAGATATTAAAGCTGTCAGTAGCTTATAATTAATTAATGGACATTCGACATCTTAAACACGGGAAATAATATATTTACTAAGGAGCCAAATTTCGTAATTTGGAATTTTAGCAGGAAGTGCAATATCAACCTTTTAGTGGACTAAGTTGATATTAATAGATTTTTGTATATATTTATACAGTTTTTTTATAATTTTATTTTATATATTTACACAGTTTTATATAATAATATTTTATATATATTATATTAAGAAGAGTCCTAATATGGTAAGATAAAATCTATTGGGAGTCCTTGCCTAATCATCCTTAAGATATCTAGTAGTAATCCAATAGCCTATAAATAGGACATCTGTGGGGGTTGGCCGATTTCTATGTCTTTGCAAGGTTGTGAGATCAAAATTTTTCTTTTTGTGTTTAATTGTAGATCTAAACTTGTGTCTTTGATTCTACAATTTAGATAACACATCAATTTTCTAAGAGTGTTCATGCAATACTAGAAAATAAAGAAAAATCGAGTGACCACATACAAAAGGAGGTTCGGCCGATCCCATTGTTGTCCAAGCAATATCCGGTAGCTCGTTGCCCACACAACGTCCGGGTTAGGGCGGATCATACTCTAGAAAGTCTACAGGTAGAAATACAAGGTGATCAAGACGAAAGCAACCACTTCGCTTCCAAGGTATTCTCCTATGATCTTGTAGATCTAGATTAGGATATTTCAATTACCAACATATTTCTTTAATAAATAATAGATAATATTTAAATTGCTTATTATTCTTAGTAATTAATTAATTAGCATGCCTAAATAGATCTTATGCTCGTGGACGCGTAAAACTCGTTTATCAAACTTTCCCAAACTTCGCTTCCGCTGTGTTTGTAACACCCAAATTTTTTTTTTTTTTGCGGAAATAATATAAAGTTTGACACCAATTCATAAAGGGACTTCATTTATTTAATTTAATAAGCCAATAATGGCAATCAAGTTATCAAACTTCTAAAGAAAACAACATAAGTAAAACTTTCTAAAATAGAAATGTCAAAAGCGGAAGTACTAAAAATGTTCATTGACTTAAAATAAATCACAGTGTGTCACGAATGCTCCCGTCAGTCCTTAGCCTCCTTAATCGTAATACCTGAAAATGTTAAGTAAAACCGTAAGCACAAAGCTTAGTGAATTCAAACACAACATTATACCAATATCCACAATCACTAGACCTAGATTAAAATATATAGTTATAACATTTAAGCATAAGCCAAGAACAAATCAAAGCTTATAAGGAGGGCTAGTAGGTTACCCGCATCTCACAAACCGAAGAGTATTGGGTTAATCTTACCCCCACCTCACATCCCGGAGGGTATTGGAGTAATTATACCTAACCACGCGCACCGGACAAAAGCCGGATAATTGCTATGATCCCCTCAACAATAAACATACAGTGCACATGTATAATTAACAATTTAAGCATGCATACATATTATCATACCATAATAATAATTTAACACTCACGTGCTAACCTAGCAATCATAAATATTGAGACAATGGAGTGAGAGAACTCACCTTGAATACTTAAGGGAGATTGCTAAATCAAAACTGGCTACCACACTTGAGCAAATGCCAAAACTTCACCTATTATAAACTAGGAGTTAGGATATACCCAAAGATGAAGCTTAAAGACTTAAACAAAAATCTGGACAGCAAGGTCTAAAACAGACCCGCTGTTAAAGATGGATTTACTTAATTTTCCTAAGTATTAACATATCAATATTAAATTTTTCTAAGAAACTAGAGTCTTTCCCCTTTTTAAAACAGTAAAGAACTCACTCTAACTCCAAAATATGAATTTATTATGATGCTTTTAAAAAGACATCGCAATGCAGTCCCAAATCATAGGAATCAGTAGTGTTGGCCAATTCTACCCAACTTGTGGGTAGACATTGTCCAAACTAAAAATCACAGAGATAATATACATAAATACCAAAGTCTCAGAGTTGGAATCGACCAAAAAGGGTTTCCCAAACTCCAGATATGAAATTCACAACATGACTAATTACAAAACCCTGAAAAGCTGATGACAGAAAACTGATCTGGAGTGTGAACTCAATATGACCAAGGAATACTTGGAGATAACATCACATAAACTCCAGATCACAACTTTAGGTCATAACACACATGTGGGAACTTGGAATCCCATTAGATCATTTCCCAAGCCCTAGAAACGAATAAAACAAATTGACCTATCAGATCAGACCCGGATCAGACCTACCAGCAAAGATGCTGTTCCTGCCCATGGATAAAGTCCTAATTAGTGAGAGTGACCTTCATAAGAAAGTTACCCAACATAATTTGTAAACTTTTGGCACAGGTTTGAGATCCGTTTGAGTTACAGAATTCATGTTATGATTTTTGTAAGATGACTACAAATCTGATGGAAACAGAATCGTAGCCAACCCTTAATCTTTTTAACCAATCCATTCCTCTCCCTTTTGAAACACATTCCTAGGTGTGTTTATCACCCAAACTCAGTCCCCATGAACATGGTGGCACTAAAAAGGGCTAGGGGTCATTGGCATTTCATTTAGTCACAAGGAAAAGAATCAAATCAACATAATATATGACAAACCACTTAAACTCATAATTTTCCCCTTTTTTTTTTTAAGGGTTCCTTGATCTTTCAAATACACAAACATTTATATACACATCTTAGAAGATGTTATAAAGTTGTATACTTAGATCTAAACATATTGATATGGATATGTTGAGAATCAAAATAATAATTAACAAGAATTATAACCATTCACAAGATCTATCACATTTTATCACCTAAATAAAACTTGGTGATTTCCATGGTTCATTTAGACCTTGTATTTTATATAATCATCTAGATCAATCATACACCATGTATAGGGTGTAGATATAATCTAGAGATGATGATAACATACAACTTATAACAATAACAACATTGGTTAAAACCATAAGATCTATCTTCTTTAAATCACACAAGTTACAACTTGGTGATTTTTATGAATCATATAGATCTTTTACATAATATGATCATCTAGACTCATCATACACCATATAGAAGTTGGTGATGAAATTTCTAGATGATAATCAATACTTAAAACAATTAATTGAATATAAATCAAAAGAAAAGATTAAAACACCTTAAAAGATCTTACCTAAGCTTGTTACACCAACAAGGAAGTGAAAGACAAAGATGATTGTGGCTTTGGAAGAGAAAAAACGAGAGAGAGATGGGAGAGATATGTCTCTCGGCCGCAAGGAGGGAGGGAGGAAGGAATTTAGGGTTTTTGTGATATTTTTCTTAATTATGATTAATAAATCATTTTAGGATAAAGCCTAATGACTTCACTAATGGGCTAGGCTCAAAACTCATTCCTTTTACTAGCCCAATATAATTAAATCTTTCAATTAACTTAGCCCAAAACTTGTATTTTAATCTAACTTGGCTAATTAATTAAACCCATCATTTAAAATAACTAAATACCATGAAAATAATTAACGTACCGGGAAAAACCGGGCGTTACAACTCTCCCTACTAAGAAGGGACTTCGCCTCGAAGTCACCCTCCGAATAACTCGGGATAATGCGCCCTCATCTCGTCTTCAGGTTCCCATGTACACTCAGATCCCTTCCTATGCTGCCACTGAACCTTAACAGAATAAACAGTCTTGCCGCTCCGAAGGGTCTTTGACTTTCGATCAACAACCGCGATAGGTTTCTCAACATAGTTGAGCCGTTCGTCAATTTGGATGTCTTCCAGAGGTACCACGGCGGTATCGTCAACAATGCACTTCCTCAATCGAGACACGTGGAAGGTGTTATGAATCAAACTAAGCTCGTCAGCGGCTCCAACCGGTATGCTACCTTACCAACGCGAGCTATGATCTTATAAGGTCCAATAAACCGAGGTCCCAACTTCCCACGCTTGAACCTAATCACACCCTTCCAAGGGGAGACCTTTAATAACAAATGATCCCCAACCAGAAACTCAAGATAGGAGAGTAGCTTATCTGCATAACTCTTTCCGACGACTCCTAGCGGTGACCAAATGATCCCTGATCATTTTGATTTTCTCCGTGGTCTGCAAAACAATATCGGTGCTACCGAGCACCCTCTGTCCAACCTCACCCCAACACACTGGGGTTCTACACTTCCTACCATACAGTGCTTCATACGGGGGCCTGTCGATGCTTGAATGATAACTGTTGTTATATGAAAACTCGGCTAAATGAAGATGATCATCCCAACTGCCTCCAAAATCAATTGCACATGCCCGAAGCATGTCCTCCAAAGTCTGTATCGTCCGCTCACTCTGCCCATCAGTTTGCGGATGGAACGCAGTACTGAAATGTAATCGGGTACCCAATTCTTCTTGGAATTTCTGCCAAAATCGAGAGGTGAATCGAGTATCTCGATCAGAGACAATAGATATGGGCACCCCGTGCAATGAAACTATCTCCCGAACAAAAATCTCGGCCAATTTTTCAGCTGAAGAACTTTCCTTGATGGCCAGGAAATGAGCACTCTTCGTCAATCGATCCACAACTACCCATATCGTATCCGCTCCCTTTGCAGTCTTAGGAAGTTTTGTAATAAAGTCCATGGTTAAGTGCTCCCATTTCCACTCAGGAATCTCCAAAGGTTGCAATTTCCCATGAGGTTTCTGGTGTTCGGCTTTGACCTTCCGGCATGTCAGGCATTCTTCTACATATCGAGCCACATCATTCTTCATCCCGTGCCACCAATAACCCTCACGAAGATCTCGGTACATTTTTGTAGCACCGGATGAATAGAAAACTTGGACTGTGAGCTTCTTCCATAAGAGTTTTCCGGTTCCCACCAAGAATGGAACCCAAACCCTACCATAACGAGTTAGTAATCCACGCCCATCTCGCTCCATCTTAGGTAACTCATTCACAATCCTTTCACGATTTAGGTTCCCCTCTTGAGTCGCCACATCTTGAGCATCTCGAATCATACCCAATAATGATGTCTTCATTGTCATCCGAAGACATTTAGCTCGAATCGGTTCGACAGATTGCTTACGACTGAGTGCGTCAGCTACCACATTAGCTTTACCGGGGTGGTAGTGAATCTCACAGTCGTAATCTTTCACCACATCTAACCATCTAACCTGCCTCATATTCAAAAGCCGCTGATCGAAAAGGTACTTCAAACTTTTATGGTCAGTGTAAATGATACACTTAACCCCGTAAAGGTAGTGCCTCCATATCTTGAGAGCAAAAACAATGACTCCTAATTCCGTGTCATGAGTGGGTAGTTCCTTCGTGAGGTTTTAGCCGCGAGACGCATAAGCTATCACCTTACCCCGTTGCATCAACACAAAGACCAAAACCACGGAGAGATGCGTCGCGACACTACCATGTCCTCCACTCCTTCCTAAAGTCAAAACCGGGCATTACACAACCGCGTCCTAAGATCTTCAAATGCAACCGTTGTTCGGACCCCAAACAAATTTCTCCGACTTCTTGGTCAATCGCGTAAGAGGTAGAGCAATCTTTGAGAAATTTTCAATAAATCTACGATAGTAACCGGCCAAACCCAAGAAACTACGAATCTCCGAAGGCGATTTAGGAGCTTCCCATTTCTTAACCGCATCAATCTTGGACGGATCGACCTTGATACCTTCCTTGTTCACCACGTGGCCCAAGAATTGAACCTCTTCTAACCAAAATTCACACTTAGAAAATTTAGCATAAAGTTCTCTCCGTAGTGTCTCTAGAAGTTCCCGAATGTGCTTTTCATGCTCCTCCTCGGTCTTAGAATAGACCAAAATATCGTCAATAAACACAATGACCGAACGGTCGAGCATCGGACCACACAACCTAATCATAAGATCCATAAAAGCGGTGCATTAGTGAGTCCGAATGGCATCACCACAAATTCAAAGTGTCCGTATCGGGTTCAAACGCCGTTTCTCAATGTCACACTACGAACTCGCATCTGATGATAACCGGAACGCAAATCAATCTTGGAAAACCAAGACGCTCCTTGGAGTTGGTCGAAAAGATCGTCGATACGAGGTAAAGGATAACGGTTCTTTATCGTGAGTTTATTCAACTCCCGATAATCTATACACATTCTTTGAGAACCGTCCTTCTTGTTCGCGAAAAGTATAGGAGCACCCCACGAGAAACTTGGCCGTATAAACCCCTTATCACTAAGCTCCTGTGAATCGATCTTGAAGCTCTTTCATCTCAGGTGGCGCCAAACGATAAGGAGATTTGGCGATCGGAACAGCGCCAGGTACTAAATCAATGCGAAACTCCACTTGCCTAATAGGTGGCAAACCCGGGAGTTCCTCAGGAAAGACGTCACCAAAGTCGGAAACAACTGGAACATTATCGAGTGCAATAGCAGAGGTACAAGAAGCAATATCCAAATGGGGAATATCTCCTTGAATAATAAGTTCTCCACCCCTAGGGTTTTGAACACGAACTTGTCTCTTGCGACAAAGAATTTCTGCATCGAATGCATCGAGCCAATCCATACCCACAATAACGCAAAGTTCCCTCATAGCAATAGGGATAAGATCAATGGGGAATTCAACTCCCGAAAATTCAAGGGTACAACCCCGATAAACATCAGTAACGAAGATAGTGCGATTGTCGGCAACTTCGATAACTGTAATATCCGGATTTATTACAGTGTATTTCATCTGTATTCAACCATGTATTATTTCGGATTGGTGATTTTGATTATTGGAGTATGATATTTAGTGCATTAATATCATTATGCATAAGTATAGAAACATGTATAATTGCTCAAACAAACCTATGATAGCGCACGCTAAGAATGTATCTTAACGCGCGCTATCGGGCCACTTTTAGCGTACGCTACACAGGTAGTAGTAACGTGCGCTAAGAGCTCAATTATTGAGCGGGACGGATAACACATGTGCCAGCCGGAACATGGGTCCGGATGAGATTCCCGCTGACGCACCCGGACAAAATCTGAAGTCAACCATTATTAGCGCACGCTAAGGGATGCTTAGTAGCGTGCGCTAACTTATCAATAATGCAGAAATTATAAATGGGACATCAACCGTGTTGGCTTGCATTTCTTTCGCACTTTCCTCAATCTTGAGAGTTCAGAGAGTTGTAGAAATACTCTTATACACTTAGAACACATATTGTTGATGTTTATACATTGGTTACCACGTGGAATGTTCATGGAAGTGGAATAGCACCTTGGAAGGGCATACAACCAACCGGAGTTGGATTCTACCTTACGGTTCAGTGATTTCGTTATTTTAAGGTATGTTCAATCTATATCCAGACTTAGAGTTGGATTCTAACGATTTGGATGATCATGTTAACAAGATATGGATTTTCATAGATGAATTATCCAAGTATATCATGTTTGGAATAGTGAGTTGTATAAGCCTGGAATACCTTGATTATAATCATCATGATTCGAATCTTAATACACTGGATATGAGAAGAGAAGCTTCTATCATTGGTTAACCGAATCTAATAGATGATTTCATAGTAATCTTGGACTAGACGTTAACATCCTTATTGTTAGATAAATCTAAAGGTTTGATCATGGAAGGATTTATCTAGTATATATAGGACGTTTATCAACTTCAGTAGGATATTATGGACTGATATAGAGGTGCTGATATCAACCGTTTAGCTTTTCGTATTGTCGTATGAAGATTTGAAGTCGGAAAAGAATATGATTTTATATTGGCATGCATAACCTTGAATCCGAAGTTGTCTTTATCCGTATAATCATTCATGAGGGCGTAGACATAGTATTCATGGAAGTAACATGAATTATCACGCAAGATTTCGTTGTTCCAAACATGGCGAGCTTTCATCGTGAAAGAATTGCCATGCATAGATAGCGCACGCTATGCTATGCAATGTAACGCGGCGCTATCGAAAGTAGTTAGCGTGCGCTACGTTTGGTACGTAACGTCACCTGGACCATCGACGAGTCGATTGGTAATGCGACCATGCATCGTTAGCGTGCGCTAGGCTTTGTTGTTTACGTGCGCTATCGGGCGCATTTAACGCACGCTACATAGAAGTACTTAGCGTGCGCTAAGCTTTTCGGGCAGATTGCAGTTTATGAACGTTTGACCGATAATCGAATTGTTAAACATTCATACGACGTGAGATAAATCCTATATCTTTTCTTTTGTTAAGGTTTGGTCTCGTTACGTGATTGATTGAGGAGGACGATCTTCGAGTGTTCATTTTCGTGGAAGTATTGTTATTGTCTTCAAATCGAGGCAAGTACCTTAATTGTTTTATGTATTGTTGTTATACATATTGTCGTGCATGTATGTCGTTATTGTGTGTCCACCTCGTGTTGGTCCGACGGGATCATCGGGGGATCTATGCTAGCGTGCGCTGGATCATCGGACGGGTTTTTCCACCACGGGTTGGTCTGACGGGATCATCGTGGGTTCTAGGCAGTGAACGCTGGATCGATGGAATTACCATGTGTATGTATTGATATCATGTTGTGATTATCAGTTGTATATGTTATGTTTGAGTTTCGTAGGAGAAGACTCGTTGGTATTTTGTTGTTTACGTTATTATTATTCACCGTGATATATTAATATTTTGATGTGGTACTTGTACTAGCATCGTTGTGCTAACCCCTTCTGGGGTGAACATTTTGTTTGTGTTCAGGATCCAGGAGAGCGGGGAAACAACCACCGAACAAGATGACGACGAGGGTGCAGAGTGATGTCCCACCGTGTTTATTTAGCCGTTGTTTATTCGTTATTTCAATAAGTACTCGAGTACGAAGTCGGTTGTGATGTTTTGATTTTGGTAATGTATTATTGAGTTACATTGAACAATTGTACTATTCTGTATTGGGTCGAATCGATGTCGAAATTCCGTTAATTCCATTTATTAGTACCCTTTTATACTTGTTCAATTCTTCAGCCTTGTAAATCCTTACGTAAAGGATTTACGGCGCTGTAATATTCTCGAATATATCGGGGGTGTTACAGAATATGGTATCGGAGCTAAGATTATGGATATCTTGGCCGTTGGGTTAAAATAGGGGTCATTTATGTCTTTTGGGGTAACCGGCCGTGAATGACATCACTGCACTGCCTACGTCTTCATGCGAACAGTGGTTGTAAGTTCCTAAACTCTATCTTGTTCTTTGCATATTGTATCTCTTTATACTCGAATATTAGAACGATGTTGTTTCCTGTATATTGAGTATTTATGCTTACAGTATGTTGAGAGGCGGACGTGGACGTGGTCGCGGTCGTGGACGCGGACGAAGAAATGCCAAAAGGGAGGCGTCGCCTTCTAACCAAAGCGATCATAGCTCAAAGCGAGCCGCAGCAATCTATTAACAATGAACCAGATCCTGCTGTACCAGATATCCTTCGTCAAGTGGTGAACCAGATGACTCAGTTCGCCCAGGTCGTGGACCGAATGCAAGTGGCAGTTGGGCTACAGCAGGGAGAGGGACAGCAAGGGATCCCAGATATGGGAAATCGAGGTGACCGGTGGCTGCAAGAAGTGGCAAAGATGCAACCACCCAAATTTGACGGTATTTCTGAGACTCCCACCTGGGATCATTGGTTAAAGGAGCTGGAGAAGATCTTTGCCGGAATTAACTGCCCTGACGACCGGAGAGCCTCTATCGCTCAATATTTTCTGATAGGGGAAGCGTCCGAATGGTGGGAAGCCATCCGGCCGGTAGACCATGATGCCGATTGGACAGAGTTTAGATTGATGATGGAAGCTCAGTATTGCCCTCGTCCTGTGAGGGAAGCCAAAGTTCGGGAGTTTTTCTGCTCGGCCTTACGATGTGCCGTATCCTGTGCGATCGGACGTTTAACCAAGAATTGGCATTTGTTCGGCATCTGGTCAGAACAGATGCAGAAATGATGATTCATTTCGATATGAGAATGAAACTAGAAGTTCAGAGGTACATGTCCGGATTCGAATGTACCACACTCCGCCAATACCAAGATAAGGCGTTGGCATATGAGATCAAGGAAGCAGCCATGGAGAAATTTGCGGAAAACAAGAAACAGAAAGTCTCTGGTACTTTTACAGAGCACAAGAACAGTGGGGCCCGTAAGGCCCAGTCATCCTTTCACTCTTTCAGGAAACCTCCGCACCCAGCTAGGAGCGGAAAGAACTTCGGGGCGACATCAACTCTTACCGATGTTACCAGAAATGCTTTAATCGCGCCTGTGACGGGCACTATCGACGGAATTGCCCCTTCCCCGCCGTGACTTGTTTTGACTGTGGACGAGAGGGACATCGGGCGGTGTTTTGTGAAGAGGCGCAAAGTCTTCGAGCCCGTACACCACGGCCCGTCGAGAAGGAGGCGGTATTCCACAGACGCAGCAAAGTGTTCAGATGCCTCGGAATTTTGGCCGCGGGCGAGGCAGAGGACAATGGGACCGAAAGGGACATCGAGTGCCGGATCTGCTCCCCCACGTCTGTACGAGATGAGGAGGACAGACGATCGATGATCTTTGCCGCATCGTGCACTGGCCCGATTCTTTCCCGGCCAGTTAGCGTTTTATTCGATACAGAGCTACACATTCTTTCATATCTTTGTCTTGTGTAAATCGTTTGAATATTTCCGGTTTTCATGCTTGTGAACCTTATGTTGTTGGTTTACCAAGTGGAGAGAGGATTGTCGGAAATTTAGAAACTAGAAATTCCCTGTATCATTTGGAGGCAGAGAGTGGCTCTCAAATCGATCATGATAGAAATGCAAGGAGATGACACGATACTCGGAGACGATTGGCTTAATCGGTGCGGAGCAATTGTAAATTACCGAAGGAGGAATATCTCACTGTCGCCGACGATGGTTCCGAGATTGTTTGAGGGATGGAAACCGGAAGCTCGGAAAGATGATCAAGGCGATGAAAGTCACAAATTGTTGAAACAAGGTCAGATCGTAATCTGGTGCTACGCAATGAAGAAAGAAGAAGAAATTTTGGAACTTTCATCCATTCTGTTGTGAACGAATTTCAGATGTGTTTCTGACGAGTTACTGGACTACCTCCACGAAGGGATGTGGAATTTACTATTGAGTGGAACACGGAGCGACACCAATTTCTAAGGCGCCGTATCGTATGGCACCTACCGAGATGTACGAATCAAGAAGCGGTGGAGGAGTTGCTGGACAAGGGCTATATTCAGCCAAGCGTTTCACCCTGGGGAGCGCCAGTTCTTTTTGTCCGAAAGAAGGATGGATCGCTCCGACTGTGTATTAACTATCGAGAGCTGAACAAGATGACGATTAAGAACAAGTATCCGTTGCCACGGATTGATGATTTGTTTGACCAGTTACAAGGGGCAACGGTATTTTCTAAAATCGATCTGAGATCAGGATACCATCAACTGAGGATTAAGGAATCTGATGTTCCGAAATCAGCATTCAGAACTCGTTACGGGCATTATGAGTTTGTAGTGATGCCGTTTGGTCTCACTAACGCACCTGCTGTATTTATGCAATTGATGAACAGAGTGTTCATTGAATTTATGGATAAACTTGTGGTCGTATTTATTGATGACATTCTGGTGTATTCTAAGAGTCCGGAAGAACATGCGCAGCATTTGCGGATTGTATTGGAGCTTTTGAGAAACGAGCAATTGTACGCCAAACTAGCTAAGTGTGAATTCTGGCTAAAGGAAGTAATGTTCCTCGGCCATGTGGTGTCAGCTAAAGGAGTCCGAGTAGATCCTCAGAAGATCGAAGCAATACTGGATTGGAAGCCTCCAAAGAACGTGAAAGAGGTCTGAAGCTTCTTAGGACTTGCTGGATACTATCGTCGATTCGTGGAAGGGTTTTCTAAAGTCTCCCGCCCACTTACTCGACTTCTGCAGAAAACTCAAAAGTTTGAGTGGAATGAATTATGTCAGATTAGCTTTGATGAATTGAAGAAGAGATTTACGACGGCACCGATTCTATCACTTCCGCAAGGAACTGAAGGATTCATAGTTTACAGTGATGCTTCGAACCAAGGACTTGGGTGCGTGTTGATGCAGAATGATAAGGTGATCGCGTATGCGTCGCGACAACTGAAACCTTATGAAGTGAATTACCCGACACATGATTTGGAGCTAGCAGCAGTGGTTTTTGCCTTGAAGATTTGGAGGCATTATCTCAGACGGACTCACCGTCGATCTTTACGGATCATAAGAGTCTCAAGTATATATTCAATGTAAAGAGTTGAACATGCGGCAAAGAAGATGGTTAGAACTGATTAAGGACTATGACTTGGAGATTTTATATCATCCAGGCAAAGCAAATGTAGTGGCCGATGCACTTAGCCGCAAGCCTGTCTCTGTTCAGATGCTGGAAACGCTGACATCCCAACTTAGCCTTCACCGAGAGATGATTCGTGAAGGGATTGAAGTGTGGTTACAAAGATTCCAAGGACAGCTGTGCGTGATGGAGATAACTTCGTCATTAACCGAAGAAATCAAATCTAGACAGGCAGATGATCCTATGATGATTCGGTTGCGTGATGAAGTGATCAAAGGTAAGGCCCCCGGATTCATAATTCATGACGATGGAGTTCTGAGATTTCAGAACCGACTCTGCGTTCCCGATGTTAATGTTCTGAAACAGACGATTATGAAGGAAGCTCATAGTTCGCCCTATTCTATCCACCCGGGCACCAGTAAAATGTATAAGGACTTGAAGCAGAACTTCTGGTGGGGCAACATGAAGAAAGACGTAGCGGACTATGTTTCGAAATGCTTTACTTGTCAGCAGGTTAAGATCGAACATCAACGGCCTGCTGGAATGTTGAAGCCGCTCCCGATTCCTGAATGGAAGTGGGAGGACATATCGATGGACTTTATCACTAATATGCCGAAAACCAGGACAGGAATGAACATGATTTGGGTGATAGTTGATCGTTTAACCAAATCGGCTCATTTTCTAGGCATTAAGGATACGTGGGGACCAGAGAGGTTGGCACGAGTCTTTATTTCGGAGATAGTTCGATTGCATGGTACGCCAAAGACCATTGTTTCTGACCGATATGGCCATTTTGTGTCTCGCTTCTGGAAAGCAGTTCATAAGGCCTTGGGGACCGAATTGAACTTCAGTACAACATATCACCCGCAGACTGACGGACAATCTGAGAGAACTATACAAACGGTGGAAGACATGCTAAGGGCCTGTGCCTTAGATTGGTCAAACGATTGGGAAGTTCATCTACCGTTGATTGAATTTACCTACAACAATAGTTGGCATGCTTCTATTAAGATGGCACTGTTTGAGGCATTATACGGAAGGAGATGCAGATCGCCCCTATGCTGGGACGATTCATCGGACTTGATCGGAACAGAACCAGAGTTGATCGAGCAGACTCGGGAGAAGATAGCCTTGATTCGTGAAAGGTTGTTGACTGCCCAGAGTCGCCAGAAATCCTATGCGGACGTACGTCGTCGCCCATTGGAGTTCAATACTGGGGACCATGTACTTTTGAAAGTTTCTCCTACTCGGGGAATCTTTCGTTTCGGAAGGAAAGGAAAGCTGAGTCCGAGATATATCGGACCATTTGAGATCCTCGAGAGAGTTGGGGAGTTGGCATACAGATTAGCATTGCCGCCGTCATTGTGCCATGTTCATAACGTGTTCCATGTATCCCAGTTGCGGAGATATATACCAGATCCCAGTCATATCATTGATTTCGGCGAGATCGAAGTCGAGCAGGATGGGACGTTTGAAGAAAGACCAGTCAAGATACTCGAGAGTCGAGTTAAGCAACTGAGGAACAAGTCAATCGTTTTGGTCAAAGTTCAGTGGTCACGTCATGGGACGGAAGAAGCCACCTGGGAAACGGAAGCTGATATGAAGTTTAGATATCCCGAGTTATTTTCGTCTTGAGTTTCGGGACGAAACTCCTTTTTAGTAGGAGAGTATGTAATATCCGGATTTATTACAGTGTATTTCATCTGTATTCAACCATGTATTATTTCGGATTGGTGATTTTGATTATTGGAGTATGATATTTAGTGCATTAATATCATTATGCATAAGTATAGAAACATGTATAATTGCTCAAACAAACCTATGATAGCGCACGCTAAGAATGTATCTTAACGCGCGCTATCGGGCCACTTTTAGCGTACGCTACACAGGTAGTAGTAACGTGCGCTAAGAGCTCAATTATTGAGCGGGACGGATAACACATGCGCCCGTGACATGGGTCGGATGAGATTCCACGACGCACCCGGACAAAATCTGAAGTCAACCATTATTAGCGCACGCTAAGGGATGCTTAGTAGCGTGCGCTAACTTATCAATAATGCAGAAATTATAAATGGGACATCAACCGTGTTGGCTTGCATTTCTTTCGCACTTTCCTCAATCTTGAGAGTTCAGAGAGTTGTAGAAATACTCTTATACACTTAGAACACATATTGTTGATGTTTATACATTGGTTACCACGTGGAATGTTCATGGAAGTGGAATAGCACCTTGGAAGGGCATACAACCAACCGGAGTTGGATTCTACCTTACGGTTCAGTGATTTCGTCATTTTAAGGTATGTTCAATCTATCTCCAGACTTAGAGTTGGATTCTAACGATTTGGATGATCATGTTAACAAGATATGGATTTTCATAGATGAATTATCCAAGTATATCATGTTTGGAATAGTGAGTTGTATAAGCCTGGAATACCTTGATTATAATCATCATGATTCGAATCTTAATACACTGGATATGTGAAGAGAAGCTTCTATCATTGGTTAACCGAATCTAATAGATGATTTCATAGTAATCTTGGACTAGACGATAACATCCTTATTGTTAGATAAATCTAAAGGTTTGATCATGGAAGGATTTATCTAGTATATATAGGACGTTTATCAACTTCAGTAGGATATTATGGACTGATATAGAGGTGCTGATATCAACCGTTTAGCTTTTCGTATTGTCGTATGAAGATTTGAAGTCGGAAAAGAATATGATTTTATATTGGCATGCATAACCTTGAATCCGAAGTTGTCTTTATCCGTATAATCATTCATGAGGGTGTAGACATAGTATTCATGGAAGTAACATGAATTATCACGCAAGATTTCGTTGTTCCAAACATGGCAAGAACAGTTTACTGCTCAGCAGTAAACTGCCATGCATAGATAGCGCACGCTATGCTATGCAATGTAACGTGCGCTATCGAGCAGTAGTTAGCGTGCGCTACGTTTGGTACGTAACGTACGCTGGACCATCAGACGAGTCAGTTGGCTGGTACTGACCATGCATCGTTAGCGTGCGCTAGGCTTTGTTGTTTACGTGCGCTATCGGGCAGACGTAACGCACGCTACATAGAAGTACTTAGCGTGCGCTAAGCTTTTCGGGCAGATTGTAGTTTATGAACGTTTGACCGATAATCGAATTGTTAAACATTCATACGACGTGAGATAAATCCTATATCTTTTCTTTTGTTAAGGTTTGGTCTCGTTACGTGATTGATTGAGGAGGACGATCTTCGAGTGTTCATTTTCGTGGAAGTATTGTTATTGTCTTCAAATCGAGGCAAGTACCTTAATTGTTTTATGTATTGTTGTTATACATATTGTCGTGCATGTATGTCGTTATTGTGTGTCCACCTCGTGTTGGTCCGACGGGATCATCGGGGGATCTATGCTAGCGCATACCGGATCATCGGACGGGTTTTTCCACCACGGGTTGGTCTGACGGGATCATCGTGGGTTCTAGGCAGTGAACGCTGGATCGATGGAATTACCATGTGTATGTATTGATATCATGTTGTGATTATCAGTTGTATATGTTATGTTTGAGTTTCTCGTAGGAGAAGACTCGTTGGTATTTTGTCGTTTACGTTATTATTATTCACCGTGAGATATGAATAATATGTTGTGGTACTTGTACTAGCATCGTTGTGCTAACCCCTTCGGGGGTGAACATTTTGTTTGTGTTCAGGATCCAGGAGAGCGGGGAAACAACCACTGGAACAGTATGACGACGAGGGTGCAGAGTGATGTCCCGACCGGGTTTATTTAGCTGTTGTTTATTCGTTATTTCAATAAGTACTCGAGTACGAAGTCGGTTGTGATGTTTTGATTTTGGTAATGTATTATTGAGTTCTGTTGAACAATTGTACTATTCCTGTATTGGGTCAGAACTGATGTACTGAAATTCCGTTAATTCCATTTATTAGTACCCTTTTATACTTGTTCAATTCTTCAGCCTTGTAAATCCTTACGTAAAGGATTTACGGCGCTGTAATATTCTCGAATATATCGGGGGTGTTACAATAACCATGGGACGTGCTAGTTTCCCGACACCACGCCCCAAACGATTTATGAACGCGCGTGACACGAATGAGTGAGTAGCGCTTAATCAAACATAACAATGCGGTGGTGAGAATCTAATGTATAAGTGCACGATTCATAATATTTAAGCAATAAAACAATTACTCTATGGCATAGCATAAGATAAAAGATAAGGAAGAGATGTTTACTCGCTAGCCGCAGCTTCGCAGCTCCTCCTCGTAAGTCGGTGGACACGTCCTCGTGTCAACATAGTTGGTCCGTTAGAGGTCGGGCGATTGGGATTTGCATTCCCATTCTTCTTGACTTTGGGCAATCAGCTTCTTGTGCCCCTTCTCTTGGCAATTGTAACAAATCGGTACCGCCGCACAAAGTGGTAGTAACTGGGGTCAGAATGGCTTTTGGAGCCTTGCAATTCTTCCAGTGATGCCCTTCCTTCTTGCAGTTATAACACATCAATGGGGGTCGATCACCCTGCTTCGCAGATGGCTTGTATTCATATCTTGGTTTATCCCCAAATATTGTCTTCTTATGAGCCTCATTAGAAGTTTTAGAAAAAGTGCTCTCCAGTTTCCTCTTAGATTGAGTTTGCAGCTCAATCTCTCTCTTCTGCCGCCCCCATGATCGCACCCAAGGTCGTAAAGTCTTGCATGCTCACAAATTCCCGGATCTCGGTACGTAAAATCGAGATGTACCGACTAACAAGCCATGCTTCATCTCCAAAGAAAAGTAGGACAGAAAGAAAGCATCTCCATGAACTTGGCGTCAGATCACTAATGCACTCGGTGGTGCATTGTAACGCCATGAACTCCTGCATCATTCTTTGTTGCTCCACCCTAGGCACATACCGTGCCTCGAACCACTCCACAACCGGGCCCAAGTAATCGCCCTGCCTTCTTGATCATTCTTCCCGTGGTGGTGTTCCACCATGTCTTACCCCGCTTCCTCACCGGTTCTTTGCTACCAACACTCTAAACCGGTCTGGGCACCCTATAGTCATAAAGGCGCCTCCACGTCGATAACCAAGGCTTAGCCGCCTTCGGATCGCCTCCCCATCCCAATGAGGTGGGCTGCACTTGCCGAACTTCTCGTAGTAGTACATTAAATCACGAGCAGAGGAACAGAGCCCCCAGCGGAGGTGCATCCGCCATACGCTCATCTAGCAGAGCACGAACTTGATCAATGATGTTAGCCGTGACATTCGAATGATCTCGTTAAAAGCATTATTGAACTCCTCAAAGAACGAGTTCCCTAACTTGAGCTATTTGAATTGCATTGAGGCGAGGCGGAGCCATCTAAAATTGATATGAAAAGAAAACGATTCAACCTATGCATGTCTAAGAAATCGAAAACTCACTTGTCAAAACTTTTCAACCTTGCCCCGTCCCCAAAACCGGCTCCAATATATTGAATAATAGGGGCCCTTCTATTATTCAATATAGAAGTTCCAATTTCGGTTTGTGTCTAGTTTCAAAATTTCAGCTTGCTCCTAGCCGTAACAGTTTAATTCACACTCATGGTAGATCTAAAAGGCCTAAATTCTCACATGGTAGATAGTAGCACTAAAGGCATATAATTATCCTCCTAGGCTAGTCTTTGGGATATGTCATAAATGGAGCATACTATTGTGTTTGATAAGTAATAAAATTTAAACTCAATTAGTAAATAAAACTTACTTGGCTGGCTGACCGGCACACCGTGACATCTTCACTGCTAGTTTTTAATAAACTTTGTACAAGAGAAATAAAATGTTTTAAATTTGAGTCTAGACATCCCTAAGAAAGCCTAGTTCACTCAAATGAAAAGCTCCGATACCAACTTGTAACACCCAATTTTTTTTTTTTTTTTTTGCGGAAATAATATAAAGTTTGACACCAATTCATAAAGGGACTTCATTTATTTAATTTAATAAGCCAATAATGGCAATCAAGTTATCAAACTTCTAAAGAAAACAACATAAGTAAAACTTTCTAAAATAGAAATGTCAAAAGCGGAAGTACTAAAAATGTTCATTGACTTAAAATAAATCACAGTGTGTCACGAATGCTCCCGTCAGTCCTTAGCCTCCTTAATCGTAATACCTGAAAATGTTAAGTAAAACCGTAAGCACAAAGCTTAGTGAATTCAAACACAACATTATACCAATATCCACAATCACTAGACCTAGATTAAAATATATAGTTATAATATTTAAACATAAGCCAAGAACAAATCAAAGCTTATAAGGAGGGCTAGTAGGTTACCCGCATCTCACAAACCGAAGAGTATTGGGTTAATCTTACCCTCACCTCACATCCCGGAGGGTATTGGAGTAATTATACCTAACCATGCGCACCGGACAAAAGCCGGATAATTGCTATGATCCCCTCAACAATAAACATACAGTGCACATGTATAATTAACAATTTAAGCATGCATACATATTATCATACCATAATAATAATTTAACACTCACGTGCTAACCTAGCAATCATAAATATTGAGACAATGGAGTGAGAGAACTCACCTTGAATACTTAAGGGAGATTGCTAAATCAAAACTGGATACCACACTTGAGCAAATGCCAAAACTTCACCTATTATAAACTAGGAGTTAGGATATACCCAAAGATGAAGCTTAAAGACTTAAACAAAAATCTGGACAGCAAAGTCTAAAAACAGACCCGCTGTTAAAGATGGATTTACTTAATTTTCCTAAGTATTAACATATCAATATTAAATTTTTCTAAGAAACTAGAGTCTTTTCCCTTTTTAAAACAGTAAAGAACTCACTCTAACTCCAAAATATGAATTTATTATGATGCTTTTAAAAAGACATCGCAATGCAGTCCCAAATCATAGGAATCAGTAGTGTTGGCCAATTCTACCCAACTTGTGGGTAGACATTGTCCAAACTAAAAATCACAGAGATAATAGACATAAATACCAAAGTCTCAGAGTTGGAATCGACCAAAACGGGTTTCCCAAACTCTAGATATGAAATTCACAACATGACTAATTACAAAACCCTTAAAAGCTGATGACAGAAAACTGATCTGGAGTGTGAACTCAATATGACCAAGGAATACTTGGAGATAACATCCCATAAACTCCAGATCACAACTTTAGGTCATAACACACATGTGGGAACTTGGAATCCCATTAGATCATTTTCCAAGCCCTAGAAACGAATAAAACAAATTGACCTATCAGATCAGACCCGGATCAGACCTACCAGCAAAGATGCTGTTCCTGCCCATGGATAAAGTCCTAATTAGTGAGAGTGACCTTCATAAGAAAGTTACCCAACACAATTTGTAAACTTTTGGCACAGGTTGGAGATCCGTTTGAGTTATATAATTCAAGTTATGATTTTTGTAAGATGACTACAAATCTGATGGAAACAGAATCGTAGCCAACCCTTAATCTTTTTAACCAATCCATTCCTCTCCCTTTTGAAACACATTCCTAGGTGTGTTTATCACCCAAACTCAGTCCCCATGAACATGGTGGCACTAAAAAGGGCTAGGGGTCATTGGCATTTCATTTAGTCACAAGGAAAAGAATCAAATCAACATAATATATGACAAACCACTTAAACTCATAATTTTCCCCTTTTTTTTTTTTAAGGGTTCCTTGATCTTTCAAATACACAAACATTTATATACACATCTTAGAAGATGTTATAAAGTTGTATACTTAGATCTAAACATATTTATATGGATATGTTGAGAATCAAAATAATAATTAACAAGAATTATAACCATTCACAAGATCTATCACATTTTATCACCTAAATAAAACTTGGTGATTTCCATGGTTCATTTAGACCTTGTATTTTATATAATCATCTAGATCCATCATACACCATGTATAGGGTGTAGATATAATCTAGAGATGATGATAACATATAACTTATAACAATAACAACATTGGTTAAAACCATAAGATCTATCTTCTTTAAATCACACAAGTTACAAGTTGGTGATTTTTATGAATCATATAGATCTTTTACATAATATGATCATCTAGACTCATCATACACCATATAGAAGTTGGTGATGAAATTTCTAGATGATAATCAACACTTAAAACAATTAATTGAATATAAATCAAAAGAAAAGATTAAAACACCTTAAAAGATCTTACCTAAGCTTGTTACACCAACAAGGAAGTGAAAGAGAAAGATGATTGTGGCTTTGGAAGAGAAAAAACGAGAGAGAGATGGGAGAGATATGTCTCTCGGCCGCAAGGAGGGAGGGAGGAAGGAATTTAGGCTTTTTGTGATATTTTTCTTAATTATGATTAATAAATCATTTTAGGATAAAGCCTAATGACTTCACTAATGGGCTAGGCTCAAAACTCATTCCTTTTACTAGCCCAATATAATTAAATCTTTCAATTAACTTAACCCAAAACTTGTATTTTAACCTAACTTGGCTAATTAATTAAACCCATCATTTAAAATAACTAAATACCATGAAAATAATTAACGTACCGGGAAAAACCGGGCGTTACAGTGTTTTACTTCCAACAATTGGTATCAGAGCCGGATTTTTAGGCTTTTTGCTATTTTAATTAATTTGGTGATTAATTGATAGCAATTGAAATATTCATGTAATTTGATGTTGGAATATTTTGCTAGATATGTTCTTGCAGGTGATATGATCCAATTACCATGGTTACGTGAATGGTTTATTTATTTATTTAATTTTATTATTTATGCAATTTTGGGTTTGGCCCGGTTTGAGGCATGTAATGGTTTTTCCCGTGAGAAAATCTGCGGGTAGTTCTAGGTGTTTTATTTTTCGTGTAATCTTGTTGTAATTTCGATGTATTTTATTTTATGTAAAATTGTAATCGAATTTCGGAAAAGACGGGATCACGAAGAAATGGAGCAGACGGAATCGGGATCAAGGGCTAGCATGGCCGACATCGTGAGCAGGGCCGAGAAGCACATGGTCACGGCGCTGCCCGAGCGAGCATCTTGCCGGGAGGCGATGGGCGGCTGGTCAATTTTTGGTCCGCTCATTTCGCCGTCAATTTTAGTCATTTTTCGTTGCGTCATTGGAGAGTCGGGATTCAAAATTAAAATTTTTTGTAATTAATTTTGCATGAAAGTGAAATTTTAATTTTGAAAATCCACGGCCCGGCCGGGGAGGAGTGACGAGATGCTTGATTCAGTGGGAGAGATCGAGTGGAAGATTTTCTCGGATTCAACTCAAGGAAGAAGACCATGATAATTGGATAATTTAATTATCCTTGCTTTATTTTTTATTTTTTATTTTTATTGTTTTGATGTATGGCATGTATGAATGTATGCGTGATATGTTTTCTGCAAGTTAGGACTAACTAAGTGATTAAATTGATTTATTTAAAATAAAATCAAATTGGCCTCCACGATTAATTTAAATTGTGAAGTAATTAGGATGCACGTTGACATTAGGGTCTTCCTCCATATCGGATGTGCTAATTATAGGTTCACTAGTTTTAAATTTCAAATGATAACATAAGGTAAATATTATTTTTTATGATATGCCCTCTCCATCTGTAGGACTATTATTTAAAAAATAATATTTTAAGGATGTTAAATTATGGTATTCACTTAGGTGTATTAATTAATAAGCTCCCCATTGGAATCTATGTTAATTAATGCATGGCTAAGAGGAACCAACTATTAATTTTACTTGTCAAAACCTAAGTTGACTAGATAGTAAAATTAAAGACGTAAAACTCTACTTGAAAAATGTGTGTGTAAACGTCCACACGATCTTGGCCTTGCATATGCGGGTTTTTCGAGGTGTTGGTTGCTAGCATATATATATTTTGTTTTGAGGTTTTTTCGATATATTTTGTTATGCATTATGTGATGGATGTTGTTAATTTTTATCTCAAATGTTTTTCAATCCACTTGCTGTTCTTCTCAAAGAAAATAAACTTGATGGCACTAACTTTGCCGATTGGAAAAGAAATCTTGACATTGTCTTGACTGCTGAGGAGCATAAATTTGTGTTAACTGAGGAGAGCCCTCTGGATTCAGAACCGGATGCCACTCGTGGAGAGTTGGATGAATTCCTAAAATGGAGGAAGTCTGATGAGATGGCTCGCTGTCAGATTTTGACTTCACTGACAAATGTATTGCAGCATCAGCATCAGACGATGGGCTCAGCCGCGGAGATGATGAAAAATCTCACCGAGATGTTTGGTCATCAGAACCGGGCATCTAGGTAAAATGCAATGAGGGTGTTGATGACAACCCAAATGTCTGAATGGACCCCAGTAAGGGATCATGTTCTGTAAATGATGTCTCATTTGAACGAACTGAGCATTCTAGGGGCTACGATCGATGCAGAGTCGCACGTCGATATTAACTTGGGCAGCTTACCAAGAAGCTTTGAGCAGTTCTGCCTTAACTACAATATGAACCGTAGGACATATACTTTGGCGGAACATCTGATAGAGCTTCAATCTGCTGAAGGTCAAGGTTATCATCAGATTCTTGCGGTAATCGGTGCTACTTCTTCCAAACCCAAATGGAGAAAGAAGAAAAAGCAGGTTGGCTAGAAGCAAGTGGCAACTCTCAAGGCGAAAAGCAAGGCTCCTCACCCCGAGGGAAACAAAAAGCCAAAGGGAAAGTGCTACAAGTGCGGTCAGAAAGGACAATTTAAAGCGGACTACCCGGCTCTTAAGAAAGGTATGTCTCGTGCACTAGTAGTCAAAACATGTTTGGCAGATTTTTCTTCCACTTCGTGATAGTTGATTCAGGGTCCACTGATTATGTTTTCTTTGACTCGCATGGTTTTTAGGTAACCAAGCAGCTTAGTGCGGGCGAGATTACCATTAACTAGGGCGATTATTGCAGGCTTATGGCTAATGCAGTGGGAGTCGTGCAGTTGAAGATTAATAATAAATTATTAGTCCTCAATAATGTATTATTAGTACCGGATTTTAGAATGAATTTAATTTCGGTTTCTAAATTAAAATGCAATGGTTATTCAGTTTCTTTTGATGATGATGCTATTATTAGGAAAAGAAACGGTAAATATATTTGCAAAGGTATTTGTAATGATGGACTGTATGTCATTAATACTGCACGAATTCCCATGCATAAATCACTTGACTCTTTGTCTAAACCTAAAAAGAGAAAAGAACCTTCAAGCATATCTGTGGAATTTACGGTTAGGGCATGTAAACCTTGGGAGAATTCAAAGATTGGTAGATGATGGCCCATTGGATGATCTCCATGTTGAGTCATTTCCAATTGCGAATCCTGTCTGGAAGGTAAGATGACCAAAAGAGTTTTTAAAACCAAGGGAAACCATGATCAGAATATGTTAGAATTGGTTCATACGGATGTATGTGGTCCAATGAATGTCCAGGCCAGGGGTGGTTTCGAATACTTCATCACGTTTATAGATGATTATTCAAGATATGTATACATCTATTTGATCCGACATAAGTCTGAAGCCTTTGACAAATTCAGAGACTTCAAGGCTGAAATGGAGAAGCGTCATGGGAAGAGTATCAAGTCACTACGATCTGATCGTGATGGCGAATACCTTAGTGGAGATTTTTTGGATTTCTTGGCAAATGAGGGGATTTCGTCCCAGCTCATTGTGTCGGGAACTCCACAACAAAATGGTATTGCTGAAAGAAGGAATAGAACTCTTTTAGAAATGTTTAGATCAATGATGAGTTATTCGGATTTACCTATTTCAGTTTGGGGATACGCCTTAGAAACATCGGCGTACATTCTAAACCTGGTGCCTTCGAAATCAGTTCCAAAAACACCCACAGAGTTGTGGAGTGGGAGAAAGCCCACTCTAGGACATGTTCGGATTTTGGGTACTCCAGCACATGTGCTGAATAAGGAAGCTGATAAGTTGGCATCTCGTACAGAATTACGAGTGTTTGAAGGATATTCTAATAGAACAAAGGGTGGCTTGTTCTATAGTCCCCAGGATCAGAAGGTCATTGTTAGAACCAATGCCTGATTCCTGGAAGAGGATTATATGATTAGTCACAAGCCCATGAATGAGCTAATTATGGAAGAGCTGAGGGGCGAGACTCCGTCTATACCAATCGTACAAGCGCCAACTAACACTACACCACGTATCGATTCCGAGACTTTTACACCAACTCAGGATTTGCCTCGTCGTAGTGGGAGGGTTGTTTGTCAACCGGAACAATTTTAGGTGTGGGAAAGTCTTCGTACTCAATCCCAGGCAAAGATAAATCAGATCCCTGGACCTATAAGGAGGCAATCCAAGATAAAGATGCTGACTTCTGGCAAGTAGCAATGGAATCAGATATGGGATCTATGAATTCCAATCACGTGTGGGATCTAGTAGATCTACCCAATGGGTTACAAACCATTGGGAGTAAATGGGTCTACAAGTGAAAGCAAGGAGGTGACGGGAAGGTTGAAACCTTCAAAGCAAGGCTTGTTGCGAAAGGTTACACTCAAAAAGAGGGTATCGATTATGATGAAACCTTTTCATCGGTAGACATGCTTAAGTCAATCCAGATTCTATTAGCTATAGTTACACATTTGGATATGGAGATTTGGCAAATGGATGTCAAGACTCCATTCTTGAATGGGAGTCTACACAAAAAAGTCTATATGCGCCAACCAGAGGGATTCATTGCTGAAGGAGAAGAGCACTTGGTGTGCAAGCTTAAGAGATACATTTATGGACTTAAGCAAGCATCTAGATCTTGGAACACTCATTTTGATGAGGTTGTCCAGTCATATGGATTCGTCCAATGTCCTAGTGAGAGTTGTGTGTATAACAAATGCGATGGAAATATGTTGGTGTTTCTTGTACTGTATGTAAACGATATCCTTCTGATTGGAAACAACGTGAAGGAATTGTCGGACGTACGTTTATGGCTATCTGAGCAGTTCGATATGAAGTATATGGGAGAAGCAGGACACATCCTTGGAATCAGGATCTTTCGTGATTAGAAGAAAAGAATGTTGTGCTTATCCCAGGCATCCTATATCGATACAGTGCTAAAGCGGTTTAGCATGGAGAATTCCAAGAAAGGTTTTCTACCTTACAGACATGGAATTCAACTATCTAAGGATATGTGTCATAAGAAACAAAAGTAGATAGATGACATGCAGATGGTTCCTTATGCGTCAGCTGTGGGAAGCCTCATGTATGCTATGCTTTACACTAGACCACATATATGTTATGCCATAGGCATGGCTGCTAGATATCAGTCAAACCCAGGACCAGGACACTGGATTGCTGTTAAGAACATACTCAAGTACCTGAGAAGGACTAGGGAGTACATGCTTGTATATCAATCAAACGATCTATGTCTGGTGGGTTACACTGACTCAAATTTTTCATCAAACAAAGAAAAGTCCAAGTCTACTTCGGGTTATGTGTTTAGCCAAGGAGGTGGAGCCATTAGTAGGAGGAGTGTGAAGCAGAAATGCATCTCAGACTCTACCATAGAATCCGAGTACGTGGCAGCCTCTGAGGCAGCCAAGGAGGCGGTATGGCTCAAGTACTTCCTGCAGGACTTAGATGTGATTCCCAATTTGCCAAAGGGTATCACACTTTATTGTGATAATACTGGTGCAGTCACAAATTCATGGGAACCACGAGCCCACAAGGCAAGTATTCATATCAACCACAAGTACCATATCATACGACACTTCGTAAAGGAAGGAGACATAGTTGTAGCCAGGGTTGCATCGGAAGATAATCTTGATGACCCTTTTACGAAAGGTCTACCCTCAAAAGTTTTTGAAAGGCATGTGGAAGGAATGGGATTACAGTGTATGGCAGCATTGATTTGAGTATAAGTGGGAGAAATGAGAGACTATTTAATAGAGTAGTATACTTAAAAGCATGCTTTAAGTATAAGTGGGAGATTTATAGGGTTGTATACTGCAAAGCATACTTTATGCTTGTATTACCTTATTTCCCTGTAACTACCTATGAGAATATTAATTACATTTAATCAGTTTTGCATATTTATTCACGTTATGGTTATGCAAAGGAAAAATCTAATTATTTTATATTGTAGATAATGTGGGGTGTTGGTGTCACACGGAAGATCACATTATCGGAACCTTATAAAATAATATAATAGTTCAAAACATATATAATTATTAGACAAATTATATGAAAGGTTGTAGTGTATGCTTGAGATTAGTTGGTCTTGGCAATTAGCATACATTATCGTATTTACATACGTTGAACTGGATCTAGGTGAGATAGTGTCTTCTGCACTGACGGTAAGAAGAGTGTAAATCTCGGATAATTATTATTTCTTAATTCTAAGTATATAATATTTAATTGTGTATTTATAATACTTATTTCTTTGATTTACCATGGGTGAGAGTCAAAATGATCGACTCAATAAGCCTCGTATCTTGGGCAATAATATTATTTATATGACAATTATTATTATTACTAGAAATCATGTCCCAACTCGTGCGGGTTGACGATGTCTGCTTGAGGAGCTCGATAATAACTATTATATTAAACCCTGCAGGTGGATTTAATTCTGATATAATAATAAGGTTCGAGTGGTACTACTTTTGTATAAGATATTAATTAATTAAAGTTGTCAGTACCTTATAATTAATTAATGGACATTCGACATCTTAAACACGGGAAATAATATATTTAATAAGGATCCCAATTTTGTAATTTGGGATTTTGGAAGGAAGTGCAATATCAACCTTTTTAGTTGACTAAGTTGATATTAATAGATTTATTATATTAGGAAGAGTCCTAATATGGTAAGATGAAATCTATTGGGAGTGCTTCCCTAATCCTCCTTAAGATCCCTAGTAGTAGTCTAAGAGCCTATAAATAGGACATCTATTGGGGTTGGCCGATTTCTATGTCTTTGCAAGGTGGTGAGATCAAAAATTTTCTTCTTGTGTTTAATTCTAGATCTAGACTTGTGTCTTTGATTCTACAATTTAGATAACACATCAATTTTCTAAGAGTGTTCATGCAATACTAGAAAATAAAGAAAAATCGAGTGACCACGTACAAAAGGAGGTTCGTCCAATCCCATTTTTGTCCAAGCAATATCCAGTAGCTCGTTGCCCACACAACGTCTGGGTTAAGGCGAATCATACTCTAGAAGATCTAAAGGTGAAATACAAGGTGATCAAGATGAAAGCAACCAATTCGCTTCAATGGTAGTATTCTATGATCTTGTAGACCTAGATTAAGATATTTCAATTACCAACATATTTACCTAATAAATAATAAATAATATTTAAATTACTTATTAATCTTAGTAATTAATTATTTAGCATGCCTAAATAGATCTTATGTTCGTGGATGCGTAAAACGCGTTTATCAAACTTTCCCAAACTTCGCTTCCGCTGCGTTTTACTTCCAACAGATACTCCAGCATCAATGTTTCCTATGATCAACTCCAGTGGGTGATCTCTCAACCATCTTCTGTCGGGTTCTAGTTCGGCGTCCCGTACTATATCTTGAGTTGCTGTAGTTTCAGCTTTAGCATGTACAACATCAGCTCAACTACCTTTGTTCTTACAGGTACGGGGTTGATTTCTAAGTCAACGACAGGCTCTATTGGAGTTGGAGGGTCATTAATGGAGAGTTGTTGGATATTCTGAGTAAGATCTGCTACTCCTGTAGGGTCATGGTGAAGTTCGTCGAACACTACATGTACCGATTCTTCGACTGTCAGCTTCCGTTTGTGGCCGACAGAGCAATATCCTACAAATATCTCTTCATCCGACTTCTCATCGAAGGTTCTAAGTTGATCCTTCCCATTGTTCAAAACATAACACCTTCATCCGAATATGTGAAAGTACGAAACTAATGGAGTTTTGTTGTTCCATACCTCATATGTTGTTTTGTTATGATGCTTGTTGATGAAATAGCGATTTGATGTATAACACACTTTATTTATTGCTTCACCCCAGAAACGTTGCGGCAACTTGCTTGCGACAATCATGGTCATTGTTGCTTCCTTGAGCGTCCTGTTCTTTCGTTCGGCAACACCATTTTGTTGAGGTATTCGGGCAGCTGAGTATTCATGCTGTATCCCATTGTCCGAGCAGTATTGCTCTATGAAGCAGTTAGTGAATTTAGTACCCCTGTCGGAAAGAATGGACACGATATTCAACACTTTCTCATTCTGAAGCTTTCTCAGGTGCTCGGGCAGCTTTGATGTGGTTTTCTTCTTCTTGCTCAGGAAGATTGTCCAAGCATACCTGAAATAATCATCAACAATAACGAGACAGTATTTCTTACCTCCCAAAATTATCGGGTCTACAGGACCGCAGAGATCCATGTGTAGTATTTCTAGAACTCTGTGAGTGGACAGGTAGGATTTGCTTTTCAGGGTGGTCTTATTTGTTTGCCTTTCTAACAGGGTTCGCAGACGCTTTCTTTTTGGAATGACACATTGGGCAAACCTCTAACCATTCCCTATCTAGCAAGCTTGTTGATCGTCTTGAAGTTGATGTGAGACATCCTCTTGCATCATAGCAAGCTTAGATCTGCAGTGCCTTTGGCAACAAAACAAGGAATTGTGGAGTTTATAGGCATCTAGTTAGTAATATACATGTTACCTTATTTGCTTCGCGTGAGCACAACTTCTTTGGTCAGAATGTTCTTAACTCTAAAGTGATCTATATAGAATTTCACCAAGAACTGTTTTTCATGGAACTGGCTAATACTAAGTAGATTATAGTGTAAGCCTTCAACATAAGCTACATCAGTGACTTTGAATTTTCCTACAAGTAGGGTTACCTTCCCTCTTGTTCTTCCTTTGGATTTATCACCGAAGCGCACTTTTGGACCGCAACCTTCTACATAATCTGACAGCTTGCTTCTATCTCCTGTCATATGCCAAGAACATCCGCTGTCAAAGTACCAGATGTCCTTCTCTTTGATGTCCTGTAAGTAATGAAATTAAGAAGATTTAGGTCCCCTTTGTATGTTGTGTCCATGGATGTTAGTGCCTTTAGGTACCCAGATTTGCCTGACAGCAATTGCCTTGCTGTAGGTTGCTTTTGGTCCGTTCTTGTGATATCTACGTGGGGCAGGCACGTAGTTTCTGTAACCTTCATAATTATGATGGATGTAAAATTCAGGGTTATTATTATGAATCCAGTACGAATGCCGTCTTGGAGGTGGAGCCATTTTCTTTGGCCTTACATCTTGCCTCCTAGGTCTCTAGTTGGATTCCCAAAGCTGTTGATGATATTGTGTGGCGACCTACTTTTTCGATGGATAACGAGGCTCCTGTATCCAATATCTAGGCGCGTTGTACTGTTGGAAGTACTGTTATGGGGGCCTTTGATATTTGGGTATAACCTTCTTTCTGAACGACTGTTGGCGCTTTTGATATGCTCGGGGAGCATGATGTAGGTTGCACCTTACATGTCTTGATGGCTGAGGATTCCGCTGTCTGTGATATGACATTGGTGGCGGAATGGCAGCCTTAGCTGTACGTGGTGCAACAGGTACCTTTATAGGACTTGGGGTCTCCTCAGGTACAGGAATGGGTTCCACACCCCTGACGAACACAGTACTAGTTTAGCCTTTATTGGAGAATGAGTTGTATCCTAAGCCACTTTTATCATGAACACCCACTGCTTAGAATTTTTCCATCCTTTTTAATGATTTCTCGAAAGATTTCAAGATGGTCTCTAGTTCTCCTACTCGTTTTTCGAGAATTTTTACTTTGGCTTCGAGCAGAACGAAATCATTTGTCTTGCTCTCACTATGAGACTTGGTCTCATTTAGATCGTGAGCAAGTTGATGATTGCTCTCCATGATTTTTTCCACTATGTTCTCGCTATTTTCGCAATGGACAGACATATTTTCGTAATTATTTCTTAGCAAGTCATTTTCATCTTTCAGCTCTAAGTTAGAAATTTTGAGCTGTATGCTTTCTCGTTTTAATGTCTCATGGGCCTTTTGAATGTTTTTAAATTCATTCGTCATATTTTCGAAAGTATGAGATGCATTAGTAGGAATATTGGATGTTGAGCTTACCTCATGATCGCTATCTTCATCGTCTTAAATATCTTTAGCCATAGAGCACATGTATGCTTTATCTTCGAGCTCATCATCGGACGAGTCACTGTCAGTGACTGCCTGAAGACATTCCTCGGTCTTGGTTTGAGCGGGGGAGGCTTCTGATTCGCCGATCAGGGTGTTGATGTTGTTCGTCCAAGCACACCTTCTTTCGTCCTTTTCTTGTTGCTCGGCTTCCGACAACTTTTGGACTTTATGATGTGGACACTTATTCGCATAATGTCTTGATTTCCTACAATTATAACATAAATTAAAATCACCGGATGGGGAAGATTCAGAACTTACCTTGTGAAAAGGCTTGGGCCTATATGCAGTCTTTCCAGATTGTTTGATGAATTTCTTGGATTTGTGCATGAGCAGGGCCATTTCATCTTGTGACAGGATATATTCGTCACTGTCAGCATTCTTGTAGGCAGATTTGGATGTGCTGGGCATGCTGTGTCTCCTGTTGGATACAGCGGCTAGTGCTGTAGTTCTAGCAAGTGACTCTTCGGCCTTCTCTCTCCTGTCAATATCATACTAGAAAGCTTTTAGCTCAGAGAATTGGTCAAAAGTAGATATGTCATTAAGATTACATGACACACGCATAGCTGTGGTTTTTATGTCCCATCGGGCAGGGAGTGATCTAAATATTTTCAAATTTTTCTCCTTTTGGGTATATACTTTACCCAATGGTTCAAGTTCACCGACAATGCCAGTGAATCTGAGGTCAAGTTCCTCAATAGTTTCAGATGATTTCATTTCGAAAGATTCAAATTGCTGAGTGAGTTTTGAAATCTTATTTTCTTTTAAGAGATCAGTTCCCTTACAATTTATCTTGAGTTTATCCCATATTTCCTTGTCTGTGTTACTGCTCTTTACCTTTGAGAATGTTCCTTTGTCGAGAGTGACAAATAGTGCATTCTTAGCTACGTTGTCGAGGTTGGCGCGCTTCCGGTCATCAGTTGTCCACTGCTCGCGCTCTTTGTAGAGCATCTCGGCATGAGCTTGGCCTTCAATCCTTGCGGCGGGATTTACCTTCATTATTTTGATGGGGCCATCTTGGATGACAAAAATCATCTCTTCGTGCATGGCTGCAAGATGTGCTTCCATCCTAATTCTCCAATCATCAAACTCGTTAATAGAGAACATAGGTACCTTATTTATCAGTGAGGTATCCATGAGGAAGAATAGGAAAGATAAGGCTGTTTTCAAAAGAATGTATGGTTTTAAGATGTGATTCGGTTAAAAATATTACCGATTCTTTTTAGAATCAACCGCTTCGATACCTCTTGTTGGCCACTAAGTATACAGAATACAGCTTGGATAGAATAAGTACAACAAGCTGTACGATTTTCAAATAAGAGTGCGTAGCAGAAGTTTGTTTAAGTGAGTTGTAGTAAATATAGCAACTAGGCTTTTCTCCTATTAGCTTGGTGCGTACAGGGTTTTGCAGTGTATACTTATAAATAATCACAGTAATGAAAACAATAGAGGCAGAAGGTAAATAACACAGTATTTAAAGTGGTTCGAGGTAAACCCCTCTACGTCCACTGGTCCTCCACACAGGAGTAAAATGTTTATTATAATCACTACATACACAACTACGTGACTACAATCAAACCTATCCTTGTATCGTTCACACAGATTGATACAAAGACTGTCGCTTTCAACCGTTCACACAGATTGGTTGATGGTGTCTCTTGACTTGCTTCTTCTCACACGGATTGAAGCTTCAACCTATTCGTCCCACACAGGTGAGAATAACTTTCTTAGTTCACACATAACTAGGTTTTACACAAAGGTAAAATGGTAAAGTAACAGGTTTAGAACAGTAGCTTGAACACGATGATCTTGAGCTGATGATGTGTTGTTCTTGTTTACTCAGTATATTTCTTCTCTTCAGATATAGATAGATACTTGAAGAAATATACTTGCTCTTGTAAGCTCTGATTTGACAATAATGAATATTCAGTCGTTCGATCTTAGTTTTAAATTCGTATTGTGTTCGTGTGTCAAGCAATGTCCTCTTGCATGGGCTATTTATAACCTTGGAATAGATCCGTTATAAATATGTCTGTTGGCTGGGTTGGTGAGTTGAGATCCATTCTGATTGGTTGATTTACTTTCAAGAACAAGATCCGGATTTTGCTCCTTGTCTGAAAATCCTTGTCGATTGGTATTTAAATACTTTATCCAGTCAGTATTTAAATACTTCTTTCAAACGACGTTCTGACTTTAACGTATATATTAGATTCCTTCTCAATGGTCTTCAGTTCTGTTGGATACGTGTTTATTATCCTAACACTTTCAGCCTATATGCTGTGTCCAGCATAATGCGTCTTATTGTTGTTAGCTGTAGACTTCAACGTTGTAGGATATCTCCCATTCTGTATGGCTGACGCTGTATGAAGATACAAGACAACTTCCATACTTAGCGGTATAACGAGTCCTTCGCTGTATGATGGTAAATATTCTTGAGATAGCTTGCTGTATGTTGACTAGATGATTTGTTGTATGATGGTAGTGCGGAATTCGCTGTATGTTGGCACTTATCAATCCAAGGTACAGGATTGTTTATCGCAAGAGCACTCACCCTATATTTACTTCCATGGATCCATATCTGATCAATATAGTTCCTATGTTCTCGATTAATGAATATGATGATTGGAGAATTAGAATGGAAGCACACTTGACTGTCGGGCATGAAGAGATGCTCTTCATCATACAGAAGGACCTATTACTATCATGAAGGTTAATACAGCTGCCAGGCTGGTGTTAGGCGTATTTTTATACGCTTATTTATCATTATTTCGTAATATTTTGGAGAGTGAAATCGTCTAAATGAGCTTTTAATGCCTTAATTTTGTATGATTGACAGGAAATTGAAGTCCGGAAGCTAAAACGAGGCAAAACGGGCGAAAACGGCAAAATCGGACTCGAGCCGCGACAAGGAAGCCGAGCCGCGGACAGAAGACACCACCAAGGGCGAGTAACTCAGACTGCTGCCGCGCACGCCAGTGAGCCGCGGCACAGAAGAATTAATTAACGCCCAGGCATTTAGCTGAAGGCGATGTGCCGCGGCACAGGTTTAGTGAGCCGCGGCACACTTAGCGGGTTTTGTAGGTCTGCGCGGATTTTGGGCCGTTTCGAAGCCAGTTTTCGACCGACTAATACGGACGCATTTTGTGGAGGTGCTGAGCTATAAATAGGGTTTAAGACCCTAATTAAATCATCTTGGAATCATTGAATCTAAAACCTTGGAGAGCTTAAGCTGGGAGACGGAAGAAGAAGAGGGAAGCAGAAGAATTCAAGGGCAGAAGGCGGAAGCTGAAGAACGGAGGAATCCGAACTTCATCTGCGTTTGAATTTTATGGTTTCGTTTATTTATTCTGTATTTTCAGTTTTTAGTATGTCAGGCTAAAGCCCTAATCTAGGGTTTTGATGAAACCTTTGTTTTGACGAATTGATTGAGATTATCCAATTTATTACCTTTTTATTGAGTTTTCCCAATTATGTTTAATGCTTGCAATTATCTGGCCAATAGTTGTATTGATTTAATCATTCACTTCGAATCGGGAGAGGAGATTTGGTGAGGAACTATTGGTGAGGACCGTTTTATTCTGTGAGATAGGAATATACTTATAGGAACTACGTGGCCTTTAGGAGATTTCATGCTTTTTGCCTATCGACGAAATAATTCACCTAGGGATAGAGTGCGTTAGTCGCCGTTAGATAAATCTATTGACCTGGAGAGGCGGTAGAATATATTAGCAATCTCCGCCTTCAATAAATTGGGAAAATTATTTATTACGGATAATCGAGAGTAAATTCGGATTAACTAAGGTGGATTGAACCCTAGACTTATTTATCATTTGATTTCTTTTATCCAAGATATTGTTTCCCTCCGCTTAGTCTTTTAGTACTTCTTTTAGTTATTAATCGCAAAACCCAAAATTCGATTGTTCGATAAAATTGGAATACGAAAACATCGGTAGTTAGAGATTCAATCCTCGTGGGAACGATACTCTACTTATCACTTTATTACTTGTAAACGATGACGTGCACTTGCGTGTAGGAAATATCACAACAAGTTTTTGGCGCCGTTGCCGGGGATTGAAATTTTTCTAATATCGATTTAAGTATTTCCAGTCTTAATTTGAACGTTTTATTTTTATTTATTTTTGTGTATTTAATTTCGTGTATTTATTTTTCCTTTCAGGACCTTTCGTGTAGTGCATGAGAAGACTCGGTAACGAAGGCCTACTACCTTTGGATACCGAGCTCGAGCGCACTCTAAGAAGGAACAAAAAGGAGAAAAGAGAGTTGCAGACGACGGTCAACATGGCCGAGAATATCGAAATCCAAGGAGGAGACAACCAAGTGCGGCAAGTTCAACCGGAACTAGCTCTTCGTGATTATGCCATGCCGCAGGTCAACGCTAATTTTTCGGGAATTCGGCGTCCCACTATCCAAGCTAATAATTTTGAGATCAAGCCCGCCATTATTCAGATGGTGCAGGCGAGCCCATTCTGTGGACTGCCGAAGGACGACCCGAATGCCCATATTGCTTCTTTCCTTGAGATATGCGACACATTCAAGACTAATGGTGTCACCGACGATGCCATCCGACTGAGGCTTTTCCCTTTCTCTTTGAGGGATAAAGCAAAGTTTTGGTTAAATTCATTACCGCCGGGGTCGATTACAACATGGGAGAGGTTAGCGCAAGCCTTCCTTGCCAAATTTTTCCCACCAGCTAAGACGGCGAGGTTGAGGAATGAAATAACCACCTTTTGTCAATACGATATGGAATCGCTCCATGAGGCGTGGGAGCGATATAAAGAATTGCTACGAAAATGCCCTCATCACGGCATTCCTGATTGGCTTCAGCTTCATACGTTCTATAATGGTTTGAGTGCTTCTACACGCACTCTCGTGGATGCGGCCTCTGGTGGGACCTTCATGGGAAAATCTATGGCCGAGGCACACGTGCTTTTGGAAGATATGGCCGAAAACGCATACCAATGGCCATCGGAAAGATTGACACCGAAGAGAGTCATGGAAGTTTCAAGCAATTATCCGATTTCCACCTTGTCAGCTCAAGTCGCCGCTTTGACACAACAGCTCCAGGCATTTTCGCACGCACCAGCCCCCGTTACCATAGAAACATGTGATTGGTGTAACGGATCACACCCGAGCGCGGAATGTCAAGTTGGAAATCCGTTCGAGCAAAATCAGATGGAGCAGGCTCAATTCGTAGGAAATGGGAATCGGCCGAATAACCCGTACTCCAACACTTATAATCCGGGGTGGCGCAATCATCCCAACTTTTCATGGAGAAACGGACAGAACTCACACCAGCCCTTTTTCGCCCAGAATCAACAGCAGCCCCCTCCCGCTCCCAAAGTGTTTCTCGAGGAAGCACTTGCAAAATTGGCGGCAAATACGAGTCAATTTATGACTCGTACGGAAGCTACATTACAAAATCATTCTGCTTCCATTCGGAATTTGGAGGTCCAGCTGGGCCAAATCGCTAATGTGTTGACAGCTCGTCCGGAGGGAGCATTGCCGAGTACAACAGAGACAAATCCTAGAGAGAGTCTAAATGCAATTAGCTTGAGAAGCGGGAGAGAGGTGCTGGATCAGCCCGAGCGGGGTAAAGAGAAGAAGGAAATTGAGGAGTCGAAGGATTTAAAGCCAGAGGAGTCGAAGGATGTGAAGCCGGATAACTCGAAGACATGTGTTCCCCCCGTTCCGTTTCCGCAGAGACTACATCAAAGAAGGGCAGACAAACAATTTTCTAAGTTCCTTGATGTGTTCAAAAAGCTTCACATAAATATTCCGTTCGCCTACGCATTGGAACAGATGCCGAGTTATGTCAAGTTTATGAAAGAGATATTATCGAAGAAGAGAAAGCTTGAGGAGTTTGAAACGGTCACCTTGACAGAGGAGTGCAGTGCAATTCTTCAAAAGAAGCTCCCACCTAAATTGAAAGATCTGGGAAGCTTCAACATACCGTGCACCATGGGGAATCTTTCATTTAATAAGGCACTATGCGATCTTGGTGCTAGTATCAACCTGATGCCTCTGTCGATTTTCAAAAAGCTGAATATTGGGGAAGCCAAGCCAACCATAGTCTCATTACAATTGGCGGATCGATCGATAAAGTATCCGAGGGGAGTAATCGAGGATGTTTTAGTTAAAGTTGATAAGTTCATCTTTCCGGCTGATTTCATCGTACTCGACATGGAGGAAGATGAAAATATTCCAATCATCTTGGGACGACCATTTCTAGCGACGGGCCGAACCCTTATAGACGTGGAAAAGGGGGAGTTGACTCTGAGGGTCCAAGACGAGCAAGTTACTTTTCAAGTATTCAAATCGTTCCCATGTCCCGGAAGTGCTGATAAAGGATCACAAATTGAAGGTGTGGACGTTGTTGAAAAAGGAAAGCACCGAAAACATCGTCGGTGGGAAAATTCAGATTTTGTGTTAAATGGCCCAAGTTTTAAGAAGGATGTAGAACGAGTGGCGTTCCTCGAGCATGAGGAAAAATCTGCTGCAGTCGTGAGTTCGTTTGTGAAGGAGGAGAGTGAGCCGAAAGCCAAGCGGACAATTAGTCATGGAGAAACCGGGTGTTTCGGGAAGTTATTCACGTCGAAACCTTTTCGCAAACAACATTTGATGACCGAACCGAAAGTCGAACCGCTGATGACCAATGGTCATAATTTTAACCAAAATATAAACGGTTCGATGAACGGGGCGGAAACCAAATGGAGTTTGCGAAAAGCGAATTAACGTTTTCCAATAGGTCCGGCTGAAGACTATAAACTTAGCGCTTCTCGGGAGGCAACCCGAGTTCGTAGTTGCAGATTTTTGCATTTCTTCATTTTTCTTGTATTCGTGATTCTTATTTTTTATCATTTTTGTGCTTCAATTTGCTTCTGCCTCTCGTTTTTAACGTCTTCTTCTCAAAATTATGTGCAGGAAAGTCCCAGGGAAGAAACTGAAGTATGAGCCGCGGCACAGTTATTGTGAGCCGCGGCACGCATCAATCGCAAGGGGAGGCTAAACCAACTGTACCTTGTGTCGCGGCACGGATTAAATGAGCCTCGGCACACTTGAGCATTAAGCCGCGGCACACGAACTCTGTGCCGCGGCACACGACAAAACGAGACACAGGTAAAAGGGATTGTACCTTGTGCCGCGGCTCACTTTATCTATGCCGCGGCACACTATGCGGAATCCGAAAGGCCAGGTAGCATATAACACGCATTCAGCCGGCATTATCAGGTATGCCTCCCTTCTCCTTTGCCTTCCCTCCCCAGCGCGACCGACCGACCAAGTTTTTCAAATTTTTTTCCTGCGATTTTTCTTGCAATCTTCAAAAAGGTACGTTTCAATCTTTAATCTTGACTTGCTTATGGGTTATTATGGAAGTTGTTTATGCTTTGAATGAATGGAACATGCTTATTCTCCTTTAAAAGTTTTAGGATTGTTTAGAGAATAACATGGTAGTTTCATCGAATTTTCTTGGTTAATTTGGAATGTAAATGAGTTGAATGTGCCGAGTTACTGATGATTGACTTATGTTTTGATTTTTTAGGGTTGAATCGAGCTAGAACTATGTTTATTCTTCAAGTAAACTTGTGCCCTCAAGATGTCTGATAAATTGCCTAAATGAAAAATTTTCTTTGAAAAGGCAATCGTTTTGAATTTTCGTGCAACGTATATGTTTTGAATTTACAGCAAGCCCAACCCTTACATCCAGGTTACATGTTTAAGTCCAATTTCATCCTTCTCTCACGTATGCGTTATTTTCTTAAATTCGGAATTTCTGGCTCGACATCCTTAGCCGAGCATAGATCATTGTTATCATTTTTGCGTGAATAAACCCTCGTGTTTCACTTTTCAGGACTGATTATGGCGCGCACAAAGAAGCTGAGCAAGCGTGCTAGGACCGAGTCATCCCCTACTCGAGGGGAGACCTCTCGTTGTCGGGCCGAGGCGGAGGGGCATCAATTTTCGGACCCCGAAATTCACAAAATATTCAACGAAAAGATCCGGCCACGACCACTTATTCCCGAGAGGGGTTTTACTCCAGCTCCTCAGGACGGGGAATTGCTCACCATGATTGACGAGATGGGGTGGGCCAGATTTACCGCACCTCCCGAGCCAGCGGTTATCTCGATCGTCCAGGAGTTTTACGCCAGTGCACTGCTGAAGCACATCCGGGCAGGGCATACGTTGCCGTCTTTAGAGTCTCGGACTCAGGTTGACGTCCGAGGGGTTACAGTTGATTTCTCCACGACTGCTATTCGGAGGCTTTTTGGGTTTCCGGTGGTTGACGAGTCAGCCTATGACCGAGTGATGACCAGCCTCACTAAGGAGGCCCTGCTTGAGACCATTGCACAACCCGGTACCGACTGGGAGCAGCAAGCACAGAGTTCATCCACTTTTCATTTCAGGAGCTCGCGCCTCAGCCGGCTCGGGCGAGCCTGGCTTTATTTTATCTGTGCACGCATTGACCCCACCTCCCAGATCCGTACAGTCTTTCTCTCCCGCGCCCGGACACTTTTTGCTATCACTTCCGGGCTGCCTTTCGATGTGGCCCACATCCTGGTCCGATCTATCTTCCAGAATATCCAGGGGGGGCCAAGACGGGGTTGAAGCACCCCTCCCTCATCTGCGCTTTATGCCGGCAGTCGGGGCTGACTTGGTCAGACGACGAGCCGATGCTTGCCCCACAGGCCCCGATCGACCACCGTATCATATCACACTTCGACCAGTGGGGCGGAGCGCCGGCACACGCTCGGGGGAGAGGATTTTTGCTAGAGGAGGCTCACGAGGGATCCCCCGAGCCGCTTTTGTTGACGCACGGAGATGCCGGCCCGCAGCCCGATAGAGCGAGGTTGGAGGAGCTGTTTGATGGGCTGCGGGAGGATTTGAGGAGACAGAGAGAAGAGCATAGAGAGGAGCTGAGGAGAGAGAGAGAGGAGCTGAGAGAGGAGACGAGGAGAGAGAGAGATGAGATGAGGAGAGAGAGAGAGAGAGCTTGATGGCTGCCATGCGGGAGGAGCAGCGGGCGGAGCGGGAGAGCGTTGTTGCTGCCGCCAGAGCCGAGATGCGAGAGCAGGCCCGCTGGGCCGGCCGACGAGCGGCGAGGCGTCTTGCTGCGAGGGATGCTTATCATCAGGAGCACCTCGCCGCATGGACGGCCCACATCATGCATCCCGACGGGCCATTTATTGCGCCCGGCCGGCCAGCCACACCACCCTCCTCACCGAACGATGCCGGCACCAGCTCCTGAGAAGACTAGAGGGGAGTACTTGACCTTTTACTTTTATTGCATATCATTTTTGTCCATTGAGGTCAATGTACATCCTAAGTGGGGGGGGGGGATTTACTTTCAGTTTCTACATCTATTGCTGTACTTTATTTTATTGCTGTACTTTATTTCGTTGCACTTTTCATTTCTTTGCGTAAATTTTTTTTTTTTTAGATAGCCTTGCTTGTCGTAGTTTTTCTTTATTCGTGAATTTTCGTGCTTCTATTTGTGTGATACTGATGTTACGACACTGTTTTTCTCTTTGAATAAACGGTTGAGTTTTAGTCGAGTTGTAGTCAGTTATTTCTGTTCTGCTTAGTATTCAATTAGGTCTGAAATTTTTCGTGATTGTAGAGGTCTTGGCAGATAAGAGACGATACATACTTGTTTTAAATTCCCCATCAATACGTTTGGCTACTTTTTCCGGATAGAGAGTCGTACTGTTTTTTTCAGTCGTTTTGGCACTTAGATTGAGTTTAGAGTCGGTCAGTTTTTCCCTAAAAGTCGAGATAATGTGTTCTATGAAGGGAAGTCAGTAGCAGGGGTATTCGCGTGACCCGTTGTTTACTCTCGCGTAAAACGACGACCCCGATTAGACTAGTGATTTAGATATTTCACATGTGCCAATGATAGGGAGCCTAGTAACCGGGGGTATTCGCGTGACCCGCTGTTTACTCTCGCGTAAAACGGCAACCTTGATTCGGACATGCGGATATTATGTATTCGAGTTGTTTCTCCGCTGTAGACGGGAACTTAGTAACTAGAAGCATCCGTGTGCCCCATGAGTGTCTTTTACGTCAAACGGTTTTCCAATACATGAGAATGGAGTTTCCACCCTAGGATTATCCCGATGAAACATCCCGAGATCCTAACCTAGTGGTCAACTCGAATCGAAATTCTTGAGCATATATATATGGGGATACTGTCCGAGGTTTAATTGTTATGAAACTCGTGAAAATTGTGCCTTTCGACTGTGGAACGGCACGAACTAGCTTGGTTGTGTTAGCCTTTCTTATTGACGGTCGATTTGATTCACGTTTTGTTGATCTTTGAGCTGAATTTTCTGCATGAACGAGTGATTAGGACTGAATTTGATTGCTTTGCAGAATCATTATTCTGAGTGCAGCTCGCTTTTATGACACTCGTATTATTTAGAGAGAATTACAGGATAGTATTGATTAGGTTGAACACTATGAGTTGCACGATTATTCACGACATTCTTTTATTGAATTTAATTCTTTTTGCTTGAGGACAAGCAAAGGCTTAAGTTTGGGGGTATTTGTTAGGCGTATTTTTAAACGCTTATTTATCATTATTTCGTAATATTTTGGAGAGTGAAATCGTCTAAATGAGCTTTTAATGCCTTAATTTTGTATGATTGACGAAATTGAAGTCGGAAGCTAAAACGAGGCAAAACGGCGAAAGCGGCAAAATCGACTCGAGCCGCGGCACAAGGAAGGCGAGGCGCGACAGAAGACACCACCGAAGGGCGAGTAACTGTACTCGTGTCGCGGCATGCCAGTGAGCCGCGCACGGAAGAATTAATTAACGCCCGTGCATTGGAAGGCGATGTGCCGCGGCACAGGTTTAGTGAGCCGCGGCACACTTAGCGGGTTTTGTAGGTCTACGCGGATTTTGGGCCGTTTCGAAGCCAGTTTTCGACCGACTAATACGGACGCGTTTTGTGGAGGTGCTGAGCTATAAATAGGGTTTAAGACCCTAATTAAATCATCTTGGAACCATTGAATCTAAAACCTTGGAGAGCTTAAGCTGGGAGACGGCAGAAGAAGATGGAAGTAGAAGAATTCAAGGGCAGAAGGCGGAAGCTGAAGAACGGAGGAATCCGAACTTCATCTGCGTTTGAATTTTATGCTTTCGTTTATTTATTCTGTATTTTCAGTTTTTAGTATGTCAGGCTAAATCCCTAATCTAGGGTTTTGATGAAACCTTTGTTTAGACGAATTGATTGAGATTATCTAATTTATTACCTTTTTATTGAGTTTTCCCAATTATGTTTAATGCTTGCAATTATCTGGCCAATAGTTGTATTGATTTAATCATTCACTTCGAATCGGGAGAGGAGATTTGGTGAGCAACTATTGGTGAGGACCGTTTTATTCTGTGAGATAGGAATATACTCATAGGAACTACGTGGCCTTTAGGAGATTTCATGCTTTTTGCCTATCGACGAAATAATTCACCTAGGGATAGAGTGCGTTAGTCGCCGTTAGATAAATCTATTGACCTCGGGAGAGGCGGTAGAATATATTAGCAATCTCCGCCTTCAATAAATTGGGAAAATTATTTATTACGGATAATCAAGAGTAAATTCGGATTAACTAAGGTGGATTCAGAACCCTAGACTTATTTATCATTTGATTTCTTTTATCCAAGATATTGTTTTCTACTGCTTAGTCTTTTAGTACTTCTTTTAGTTATTAATCGCAAAACCCAAAATTCGATTGTTCAGATAAAATTGGAATACGAAAACATCGGTAGTTAGAGATTCAATCCTCGTGGGAACGATACTCTACTTATCACTTTATTACTTGTAAACGATGACGTGCACTTGCGTGTAGGAAATATCGCAACAGCTGGAAGGCGAAGCACATGAGAAGATGATCGAGAAGTCTCGGGATCAGTAAACTACTGACGAGCGTAAGCGAGCGAACCTAAACAATGTTGCTAAGAATGCGCTATTTGTCACCCTTGACAAAAGGCACATTCTCAAAGGTAAGGAGTTGTAAAACAGCCAAGGAAATTTGTGAAAAACTCAAGATGATTTGTGAGGGAACCGTGCTCTAAAATAAATTTCAAAACTCACTTAGCAATTTAAATCCTTTGAAATGAAATCTACTGAAACTCTAGAGGACCTTGATCTCAGATTCACAGGAATTTTTGGTGAACTTGAAGCGCTGGGCAAAGTGTATTCCCAAAAGGAGAAAAATCTTAAAATCTTTAGATCACTCCCTGCTTGATGGGACTTTACGACCACAGCTATGCTTGTGTCTTGTAACCTTAATGAAATATTTGCATTTTTCCTATTCTCTAACCTCAAAGCATTTGAGTATGATATAAACAGGAAAGAAAAGGCCGAGGAGTCCCTTGCCAAGACAACAAAACTTGCTACTATATCCGATTGAAGACACAACTCTACCCTCAACACCTCTAAAGTTGTTGGAGATGACGATGATGACATGCTGTCACAGGATGAGATGGCACTGCTCATGCATAAATTCCGGAAGTTCATCAAGAAGTCGGGAAAGGCTCCCTACAAGCCAAAAACCTTAAACAAGGTGAGTCTCGAGTCACCATCTTCTGGAGACTCTAACTTATGATATAATTGCAGGAAGCCAGGACATTATGCAAATAGATGTCCTCATCTCATGGTACAAAAGCTACTAGAGGCTGAGCAACAGTAAAAGGCTGAAAAGTGAAGTGTCTTGACAAGCAAGCTAGAGGCACTGAATGTGGAATCAGACGCACCGCCTACAACAATCAAAATAAAGGAGTGCCTACGAGCAGTCACTGACAGTGACTCCTAAGATGTTGAGATTGAAGATAAAGCATACATGTGCTTTATGGCAAAAGAAGAAGACAATGATGAAAGTGATGATGAAGATGTCAAAGAGGAGGTCATATGGTAATTTGACAGCGGATGTTCTGTAAAATCCGACAGTAATTTCTTATCTACTATTCTATTATTCGGATAATTTGAGTATCGTTGTAATCATGTTACATTTAGTTCATGTTTATTGATGTCGGGATATATCAGAATAGACTTAATTATAACTGTCAATCGCATTATGGTTGATTTCTTGACATTGTATAGATTGTTACATTTTTGGGCTAGGTTTTCTGTGTTTAACGTACGCTAAGGATTTAACTTAAAGTACGCTAATTATTAGGCTTTACGTATGTAATGGAGTTCCAGTTACGTACGTAATGCTGAGAATCTTATCCGATCTCAACTTTCGGCATGAGGGGCCGAACATGATCCTGATAATTGGCCTTTTCGAGGCAGCCTTGTTGACGTTCATTACGTACGTAATGATGAGACTATAATGTACGTAATGAGAATGGTATTTTAAGGCAGTAGCCTCTAGAAGCAGATTACGTACGTAACATTTTACGTGTAGCGTACGTAAAGGTATTAATGTACGTTATCTTTATGTGATAACGTACGTAACGAACTGTGCAGTTTATAAAAAGACAGCTTGTGTCTTTCATTTGCACGTACCAATTTTGATTTTTCTCTCCAACTATCGTCCCCCTGCCTCCCTAGACCGACTATACTCCCTTCCAACCTGTATTTGAGCCTTACATCTTGGATTAGAGCTTGTTGATTGGAAGTTTAGAGGTGTTCTTGAAGCTTGTAGTGTGTTCTTGTAGTTTTGGCGGTTGTTCTTTGTTTCTGAAGGTATGTTGTGTGATTCTACTCTATATTTTCGTAGTTATGATGATAGTGATTTAGTATACTACACCTAGTATTGAATTAATCAAGTAAAACATGTTTGTGGTTACGCTTTTTAACACTTCTTGATGAATATGATAATTATAGGATTGGAATGAAGATGTTCTTGATGTTATAATGATAATGATCACGTTTATATAACCATATTCATCTTGTTGGATGTGTTAACATCAGTGGAACGATAATAATCATTTAGCTTCATTGTAGTTAAGTTTAATCGATGGAATTGTTCACATAAAATGTATTAGAACACCATGTGAAGAACTTGATGAATGTTAGAGATTAAGATGATGTTCTTGAACCTAACAACTATAACTTCATTTCCGTTTGACTTAGCAAAGTCTTTGAGAGATGATAAAATGGTTTTGATGAACACAACATAACTCTTATACATGAAAATCAGTTGTGTTGATACCTTAGGTATGTGTTGATCACCGTATTAATAAGTTGATAATGTTCTTAGGAAGATATCATTGATTATTGGTGATAATGTTAGTTCTCAACGATCCTTGTGTAATAGAGGACGTAGATGTTAAAGAACTTGGTTAATCCGATTGTTAATGGTGAATTGAAGGTGTTTGATGTATAAACTTGTTTATAGTGATAACAAGAGTATTAAAAGGACATTTTAGTATAGTAATCCAATTTGTGGAAGACAAATCATATGTATTGAATTTAACCAATAGTTGATAGAATGTCCATTGAAATAAAATTAATTGAACGAGTAGGTTTCGGATGTCGTTTCCTACGAATTGATATCAATATTGTGTGAATGTGTTATTGAATGAATTACGTTTCATTCAAGAATGCTTGTTCGATTGAGTATTTAATCGAGGATACCGTCCGTTTGATCATTTGGAGAAAGACTATCGTTCACCTACGGAATTGAGGCAAGTTATCTTTCTTGGTTATAAGGGGGAACGGCTGGAACCCTTAGGGCAATGTCCGGGGATGAAACCATTAGCCCAGAAACAGGCCCAGTAAGCACGGGCCTGTAATCTAAGCGGGGGACAATGAGGCGAACAGGTCATGCTGGAAAACTTACCTCTAGATTGGGGGTGAGGTCGAGCCTCTTGTGTGGTACTCAGGACAGGGGACGATCCCCCTCGTGTGCGTGTGTGGGAAAGAAAAAAAAATCTTGCTTGGTTATAATGATGATTGAATTCTTGTGATGGTTAAACGCGTGTATATGAAACACTTATGAATTTATGATTCGTAGTTCGATATTGTTCTGGATGATGTTTCCATTTTTCATCGTGGTATTGCATTCCCAAGTTCATCACCTTTGAATCATTGATCTCGTTGATCCTTATTGTCACTTCGGTGAGTTTCTTGGTCCTTAATCGAATATATGATTTATTGAATTCGTTGTCATGTTGTATCGTGACATATCTGGAATCATATATGCGTGCCAATTAGTTATTGTGTAGGATTTTTAGCCAGACACATATATAGTCATATGTGGATGTTTCCGTATTGGACTGTGCACACGAGACGTAGTTTGTGAGGCTAATTAGGTAAATTGTCACACGTATATTCTGGATTCCGTATATGGGGTGGACATGTGCACGGACATATTTCCAGATCGGACGTACTGTGGTGTCCATCTTGAGCCATATTGTTTGGTCGTTCATAGTCCATGTATCATTGAATATGTTCGACGGTTTGTGACTGATTGTTCATACGCCCGAGGGGTATGTTCAATAGTTAAGATGTTTCTTTGAGATCTAGTATATGTGAATTGTATAATGTCTGGAGAATCATTTATCATGTATATCTGACCCTGTGTTTTGGGCAAAATACTTGTGCTGTATTTTAGGTCGAGGCAAAGGCAAGGCACGGGAAGAGCATGGTGACGGCAAAGGGTTCGAAGGATACTAGTTCGGGGGGCCCAAATATTTTGTTGTCCGGTTATGCTTGAAAACCGTGATTCTTTATTTTCTGCTTCATTTAAACTATTGACCAATTGTATTGTTATTTGAAGTATATTCCATCTCTATATGGTTTATACTTGTATTTGGATCCTGTGTATGTTAAGGCCATTAGCCATACTATCTATAAACTCCTAATCGGAGTAATGACTATTTATTGTGGTTCGGTATCACAAGGTAATATATATTTAATTTGTATTTTGGTATCGCCTGGTGTGTCCCAGTGTGGGGTCCACGACACTATAATAGACGCCTTTTGGGGTGTTACAGAAGATGGTATCAAAGAGTCATTTTCTCTTTAAGAGTCGTTGGGGAATGAACTAGTATCAAGAGACCTTCTTGTCACGTGTGACCTGTGCAAGCGCCTGATCCTACGAGCCAAATATGGTGTATACTTTATGAGCCATGATTTAATTACTGGCGTGATATTGATATCGGAATGTATCTCTTTGTTGATCTTGATTTCGAGGATCTGTGGCAGGATTTATCTAATTGATATTTTGAGGTAAATTCTGGATTGATTATATGATTGAAATTGTTCGACTCGATGTCGATATGATATTCTCTATGTCACTCGTAGTGTTAAGAACTGTTTTCTCGAATATGTAGTTCCTTTGTTGCTATTAACTTAGCATGAATTTTGATTTGTCATAAAGACGGTCATGAACTATGCTTATGGTTATTATTATTGTTTGAATCTTTCAGTATGGAAAGAAATATGAGAGGCCATGGCAGAGGGAGACGAGGCCGTGGAAGGGGCCGAATCCCAAAACCATGAGCCAACACGCGTTCAAATGTGGAGCACAGTTCCGCAGGCAGTGATTCGCCTCCTAGGGACCAATCGCACCACACTGAACATGAGAATACGCGTGTCGATACTTACGTTCTTATGCAGGGCATGATGGCTCAGATGACCCAGATGGGTCAATTAATGGAAGCTATGCAGAGAGCTACTGCTGGACAGCAGCAGGAACATCATCCACCACCTCTTGTGCACGGCGGACCCGTGAGTCGGATCATCAGCGACATCTCTTGCGAGCAACCCCTGACTTTTGAAGGCTCCTCTGAGCCTGCCTATATTGTATATTGGATTGAACACTTTGAGAAATTATTTCCGATGGTGGACTGCCCAGAAGAGAATCGCGTCTCCGTAGCAGCTTACTATCTTAGCAAGGGCGCCCACACCTGGTGGCTTTCGGTGAGGCCAGCTGATGGTGTATATACTTGGGAGGGATTTAAAAACCTCATGTTAGACCGTTATTACCCAGGTCCACTCCGTGAGGCCAAGCTGTCAGAATTGCTGAACCCAGATACGTCTGAAGATGATGATGTACTATCGGTTGCCGAGATATTTCAGGCACTTCTTCCTCTTGCTTTGTCGATTGTCTGAACGGAAGCCGATAAGATCAAGTACTTTCTCAAGAGGCTTAAACCCCAAATGAGGATGCAGTTTCTTAATCACCACTGCACGACTCTGCCGGAATTCATTGAAAAAGCTCCTGAGTATGAACTTACCATGAAAGAGATTTCCAGAAAGCAGCTGCAGCCCAAAAACAAGAGATCCATGAACCGAGACGAGACTGACAATAGCCGGGGAACATTCAAGAAGCCCCAATCTGTGCCGACCATTTCTGAGCGGCCACCCATGACTACCAAATCAACAAATCCTTATCCTCGAGCGGCCAACTCGTCCTTTGTGTGTTACAACTGTGGATATCAGGGGCATATCAAGTCCAAATGTCCGTAGCCGGCAGTTGCATGACATACATGTGGGTTTCCTGGTCACCGTGCCCGTTTCTGCAGGAATGGACCAGGACGTACCCCAGCATCCTCTCATGCTCTAGTCCAGCCTCGAGTACAAGACCGAGCACCACCGTCTGCCTCCTATTAGATTACAGGGGCAAAAAGGGAATGGGTCGTGGGAATCAAAGTGGTACACCTGGTGCTGGAGCTGCGAAACCTAGGATTTACGAGATGAACAGGGTAACCATCAAGAAAAAATATCCATTGGTCATATTGATGATTTATTGGATCAACTTTAGGGAGCTTTTGTGTTTTCTAAGATCGACTTGAGGTCCAGTTATCATCAGTTAAGGATTAGAGAGTCCGACATTTCGAAGACAGATTTTCGTACTCGCTATGGGCATTAGGAGTTCGTGGTGATGCCATTTGGACTAACTAATGCACCGACGGTATTCATGGAGTTGATGAATCGAGTTTTTATTAATTATCTGGATCGTTTTGTAGTCGTTTTTATTGACGACATTCTGATTTACTCTCGTGACCATGAAGATCATGAGCGTCATCTCCATCAGGTTCTCGAGGTGTTGAGGCAACAACAGCTTTATGGGAAGTTTTCCAAATGTGAATTCTGGATGCCTGAGGTTATTTTTCTTGGGCATGTGATATCAGCCGAAGGGGTGAGAGTAGACCCACAGAAGACAAGCTATCCGAGACTGGCTACCTCCAAAGAATGTGAAGGAAGTTGGCAGTTTCCTGGGTCTAGCAGGTTTTTACCGACGGTTCGTGGAAGGTTCATCTAAGATTGCTCAACCACTGACTACTCTGTTGAGGAAGGACAAGAAGTATTTGTGGTCAGAGGCATGTCAACATATTTTTGATGAACTCAAAAGTAGATTGATTTGAGCACCAGTTTTGTTTTTACGAAAAGGCATGCAAGTATTCGTGGTGTATAGTGACGTGTCGAGACAGGGCCTTGGATGTGTGTTGATGCAGGAGGGGAAACTGATTTCCTATGCATCGATACATTTGCGACCCTATGAAGTTAATTATCCGACCTATGACTTGGAACTAGCAGCCGTGATATTTGCTTTGAAGATCTGGCATCACTATTTGTATGGAGTTACCTGTTAGATTTTTACTGATCACAAGAGCTTGAAATACATTTTTACTCAGTAGGAGTTGAACATGAGACAGAAAAGGTGGATAGAACTAATCGAAGACTATGATATCGAGATCTTTTATCATCCAGGCAAAGCAAATGTGGTTGTCGACGCCTTGACAGTTCAGAGAGAATTGCAGTTAGATCTTTTAAGGCCGGAAATTGAAGTCTAGATACAGCGTATTCAAGGACGACTTTGTACACTTGAGATTTCATCATCCCTTGATGATATAATCAGATCGAAGCAGGTTACGAACCCATTCTTATCTCGAGTTTAGCATGAAGTAACTCAAGGGAAAGCCCCTGGATTTGTGATCCACGAGGACAGATTGATATGCTTCAGGAATCGAGTTTATGTACCCGCAAACGAAGAGTTGAGGAACTCTATCCTGAGAGAGGCTCATGCTACCCCGTACTCAATTCACTCGGGGTCTAGCAAGATGTATAAGGATTTGAATAAACGTTATTGGTGGGGGAATATGAAACGTGAAGTTACAGAGTTCGTTTCGAGATGTTTAACCTGTCAGCAGGTTAAGATTGAGCATCACCAACCAGCAGGAATGCTGAAACCGCTCCCGATCCCCGAGTGGAAATGGGAGGACATATCGATGGATTTTATCACTAGCTTTCCGACAAGTCGTCGAGGGGTGAATACAATTTGGGTGATTATGGATCTTCTGACCAAATCAGCCCACTTTTTGGAGATTAAAGACACATGGGGTCTCGAAATATTGGCCCAGCCATTTATTAAACAGATTGTAAGGTTACATGGTACCCCCAAGAGTATTGTGTCGGATTGTGGCAGGCGATTCGTGTCACATTTATGGAAGCAGTTCATCGTGCGATGGGTACGCAGTTGAACTTCAGTACAGCATTTCATCCACAGACTGATGGTCAGTCTGAGAGGGCTATCCAAACTCTAGAAGATATGTTGAGGGCGTGTGCTCTTGATTGAAAGGACGATTGGGAAGCCCAACTGGCTTTGGTGGAATTCACTTACAATAATAGTTGGCACGCTTCGATTCAGGTGGCACCTTATGAAGCATTATATGGCCATCGTTGTAGATCCCCTTTGTGTTGGGACGACCTATCTGAATCTTTGGGTATGGAACCCGATATATTGTTAGCAGCCCGTGAGAGGATCGCTTTGATTATGAGTCATTTGTTAACGGCTTGTTGTGTCAAGAATTAACACTTTCCGACCGGCGATCGCCTCGGAGGTCGGGCGACCGAGTCACTGCCGAGCGGCCAAGACAGATCTGCCGATCAGCGACCAGGCGACCGAGCCTTAACCCAGCGGACAAGCTAAATCGGCCAACCGAAGGTCCCAGGACAAGTCCCGATGCCGAGCGATCGACCTCAGATACGATCGTCACTCGGTACTCGGCGACCGACTCCTGGCGACCGACAAGTGGACGATCTTCTCTCGGAAGTGCTCCCGCAATTGTTGTTTGTTGTCCGTCTCCAGCAGTATTTAATCTTCGGATAGATATTTTGGGCAACAACAATTGGCGCTAGAAGAAGGGGGTCTAACCCTCAATTTTTACACCTACCGTCCCGAAGAACACTCACTGTTCTCGGGGCAGATACTTGAAGTGACACTCACTGCACTTCAAAGAAATCTTCCAGAAATCATGTCTTCCGCCTCCGCGTCGAAGAAAGCCGCCGGCCAGCCGGCCGGAAGCCACGTTCCGTCCCAATCCGAGCCACAGCCGATGGTGGAAGGTAGCCGCCGCGGTCAGAGACGCTCGATCCCGCCCCTGGACGGCGGCCCAAGCCTCTCGCTCGATCGGTTCCGAACCAAGGAACAGATCGAAGGGGCCCTGGCCGTCCTACAGGAGCGACGGAGTGCTCTCGACGCGCCTCCCGCTATCGCCCCCTCGGTCGTCCGCCGGAAGTCCAAGCGGAAGCTCAAGGCGCATCGCCGAGCGACGCTGTGAGGCTCCGTCCGCAAGAAGAGGCGCTCGCCTGGGCACCTCTGTCTTCGATCGCACGGGCGGTGACCCGACAGCACCGGGCGATCCGTCCCGGCTACGAGGCAGCGAGTTTGAGTCCGTCACCGGGAGCTCGGCCTATCCGACTCCCGAAGGCGGCCTGCCCGGCTCCTCGCCAAATTTCCGAGGCCGGCAGCAGCAGAGTCCGGAGATCGGTACACGATCGCCTCGGCTCCTGCTCCCAAAGCCGATCTGCAAGCGACCAAGCCACGGCGATGGCTGCGATGCAACGTCAACTCGACGGCATGAAGGCGCTCCTGGAATCCAGGGCAGGCGCCAAGAAGACGATCGCCAGGCCAAGCGAGCCGCTCACGATCGACATCGAGCTCGCCCCCGTGCAGCACAAGATCGCTCCCCCGCAAACACCCGTGTACGAGGGGCGATCGGACCCCCAGATGCACCTGAGGAAGTTCAACATCTACATAACCGGGTGTGGGGCATCAGACGCGACCAGGTGCCGAATGTTCCCTCTGACGCTGGACGACCTCGCCCACAGGTGGTACGCCTCGTTGCCGCCTCGGTCCATTGGTTCTTTTAACCAGCTGGCACACATCTTCACGGAGTACTTCGCCACTAGGGTCGTCCCACCCGAAGGTCCCCTTCGCATGATGCAAATCAAGCAGGGAGAAGAAGAGTCCGACTCGGACTACATCGACCGGGTAGACGTAATCATCCTCAACGGCGAGCCCATAAGCGATGAGACCGCCCTCTACGCGGTCCTAGGAGGATTTCAGGGTTTTTCGCCTATGTTCAGGCATCTCACGAAGACCCAACCTACAACCTACGCAGCCTTCCGGGCTAGAGCCGCAGATTTTCTGGCCAGGCAAAGGTTCCTTCTTAGCCTGTGAGCAGCGCGATCGGCGCCTGGACGACGATCTCCCGCCCGATCGCCGACATCAACCTACGAATAAAGCGATCGGCAGCCGAACGACGATCGCCAGTCTTCCAGTCCGATCGCCGATCATCACGCTACATCATCAGCAACCCGGAGGACACGATCGCCTCCACCGCACATCATAAAGCCATGGCCCTGGCAGTCGATGGAACCGGCTGCTTCGGCCATGCAAGGTCCCTTTCGGCCGAGATCGCCCGCCCTTCGTTTAAATACGAGGCCGGAGTAGTCTGAGGGCTCTCCAACATTAATTAGTGGACACATGCCACAACCCCCGTCTCAACGTACACCGTCGAGGTCGGCCATCTCCATGGCTGGCCGAGGTGGAAGCAGAGCTAACAAGCCGCGGGCGTGGAGTTGATTCATCCGACGCTGCCCCGCGCAAGGACTCCTATAGACCGAGACCGCACGCCCTTCGTTTAAATACGAGGCGAGGTGCAGCCTAACAGAGGACCCTCATAATAAAGTGAGTCACGGGACACTCAATGTCTTCGCGCACCAAGACACGGTCATGGAGTCGGTCCATCGTTCTCCGCGACTGTGCACGATTCCTCAAACAAAGCGAAACCACCCAAGTTTCCATGGGGGATCGGCCAATGTTGTTTTTGCAGGTACAAGACCGAAAGATAGCTAGCCAATCGACCATGATAGCCCAAGTCCGAATCCTAAGTCAGCTCAGATCGCCCGTCCTCATCCGTACACGATCACCAGCAAGAACCACCTCGCCCCATGTCTTCAACATAGGAGCAAGCTGGGGGGCAATTGTTGTGTCAAGAATTAACACTTTCCGACCGGCGATCGCCTCGGAGGTCGGGCGACCGAGTCACTGCCGAGCGGCCAAGGCAGATCTGCCGATCAGCGACCAGGCGGCCGAGCCTTAACCCAGCGGACAAGCTAAATCGGCCAACCGAAGGTCCCAGGACAAGTCCCGATGCCGAGCGATCGACCTCAGATACGATCGTCACTCGGTACTCGGCGACCGACTCCTGGCGACCGACAAGTGGACGATCTTCTCTCAGCGCTTTGCCGACCGACCCTTGGTGACCGACCAGTGCGGACCCTCAGTGACTGGCCGAGGACGATCCTCGGTGTCCAGCGAGAGACGACCGCATCATGACGATCTGGGCCGATGGCCATCCAGTCGGCCAAGGCCGAGCCACAGGACAGCACCCACGTGCAGATCCACAAAAGGCGCTGACAAACCTGTCACCTACCTCACCTACCAACAGGGCCGCAAACCTGCAAAAGGAGCTGACGGACAAGACTGGTGACCACAGCCTGTCACCTACCTTGCCTACTGACAAAGTCCGCCGAAAGTAACAAAGTGGACCTCCTGTGACAGTACTTCCGGACGCGTGCTGGCTCCTCATTGGACCGCACAGCTGGCTACCAGCTGTAGCCTTAGACTTTTGGCAGACAGCCCATGTGACCTTTAGGACGATCGCCCCATTACATTAATGGCCGAAAGGCGATCGCCCACTAGGAGACAAGGCACCTCAACCCCTATATAAAGAAGGCAGCCTGCACTTGGATTCTGGCTCTCCATTCTCGCATTTCACACACCATACAGAAGCAAAATACCCAACACTTGGCTATCTCCAACTCTTGGCAACAGCTATCTTTCGGTCTTACTTCACCCGGCCTCTCTCATCAGGCAGACGATCGGCAGGGACGAAGAACACCGAGCTTCGCTCAAGAGCCGGATTAATAGAGTCTTTTTACACTCATTGTATTTAGATTTCTCTCATTAATACTTGTATCCACGAATATTTGTATTAATAACATCTCGCGAGAGCATTCAAGCCCGGGCCTAACAAACCCGGCAAATCTTGTTTTGTTTATCTTCTCTCGGAAGTGCTCCCGCAATTGTTGTTTGTTGTCAGTCTCCAGCAGTATTTAATCTTCGGATAGATATTTTGGGCAACAACATGGCTCAAAGCCGATAGAAGTGTTATGCAGACAACAGTCGATGACCGCTTGAGTTCGAGGTTGGCGATCATGTGCTAATGAAGGTGTCTCCTACCCGAGGTGTTCTTGGATGTTATTTTATTATTATTTTGGCCATGTAGGCCCACTTTTTTCGTTGAAATTCCATATTAAAATATTATGTTGGATATCATAGTAGGGGCTGTGATTCTCCCTTTTGGATAGTTTGTTGTATTTTGGTCATGTTCTCTTGGTGGATCTCCTGGTGTGGGGTCCACGGCACTGTAATAACCCAATGGGATTTGGGGGTGTTACACTGTGGGTATTTAAAGCATTTGAGCAAGACTTGATATCTTGTCATTTGACATCATTATCATGCATTAATGTGGAATTAGTGTGCATTATCAGATTAGTCGAGCATCTTTACTTTTGACTTTGAAAAAGAAATGATTTTGATACTGAAAGTATTCTAAGCAAATTTGAACTTAGCGTATGTTATTCATCTTCATAGCATGCGCTAGGTTAATCTTTGCTTTCCAAATTTTACATGATTGCCATGTTGAAAAGGTTGTCTAATGGTTGTATGTCCAACAGTAAAATTTCAAACATAACGTGTGCTAATATTAGCCATTAGTGTGCATTATCTGTATCTTATGCAACAGTCAGGTTCTTCGTCTAGCATGCGTTCTTTCATATCTTAGCATGCATAGCTACTTTATGTAGGAATATCATACCTTATTGACTTGTTTCCGTAGCATGCGTTAAGTAGCCCATAACATATGTTGTCTGCTTCCATGTAAAATTTCAGACCTTACTGACTTGAGACTTTAGCGTGCATTCCATGAAATGCTTACATGCGTGAACAATTGCAGATCTTACTATCTTGGTCCATTAGCGTGCGTTAGATGATATTGTAGCATGCACTACTGAACCTATCAAACATTTACTGTCCTTACTAATTTGTATAATTAGGCAGTGTGTGCAATTGTCTGGAAGTAGCGTGCGTTATTAAATTCATGTCGAAGCTCGGAGTAGCAGATTGCATGCATTAACTTCGAAATACTAGCCATTATGAGCCCAATAGCGTGCGATATTGCATATGAATAGAGTGCGCTAATTCACGTTGTTTCTAGAGTTTTTGACTGATGCAATAAGCGTCTATTTTTTCTGAACGAGTCTTGATACTTTGTTTTACCTAAATTTTTGTTTTGAGAAAATATATCATCAAAATTGATTTCTCCAACATTCTCCCCCTTTTTGATGATGACAAAACATTTAGTAAAGAAAACCTACAAAACTTTCATGAAAGTATATTCGAATCAAAGTGGGTACTTTGTTCGACTTTGTTAGATCTTTGTAAAATCCAAATATTTTCAGGACGGGAAGTTGTAAAATATAAATATTTTCATGAAGAAAAGTTGTAGCATTTCTCCCCCTTTTTGTCAGACTCAAAAAGGTAGAAAGCATGAACTCCCCCTGAAATGAAGCTCCACCAAACTATTTAGAAAAACAGCTTATAGCTTATAGCTTAAATTTTAAGCTAGAAGCTAATACTCAGAAAAAGATGTTAGACAAATGTGAGGTATGTAAGTGCAAGAATCCAATAGACAACATGTAATATAGATAAACAAAAACCAACAATTCATCAAAACATGAAACCAAAAGAAACATAAACATCAAAAGCAAGTTTCAAACCAAACAACATAAAAAAACATTGTTCTTAACTAGACATCGAAACATGAATTTTAAGAATTAGGGCCAGAGAAAGGAGTGGGGAATGAGAAGGCAGGATTGGTGAACCAAATGTATTCTTCAAGGAGATGTTTGACTGAATGGATTTCGTCCTTAGCTTCCTAAACTTCAGTCCGAAGGGCTCGAAGATCATCACGAATTTCAACTTGAGTTGTTTCAAGACTGTGCATATAGAATACTAGACCATCTTCCTCTCTCTCACTAGATTCTTCACCCATTGGCCTTTTACCTTTAGATTGAGGTTTATGCACAAATGTCCCAGTTTGCAATTCTTTCAAAGTCTCCGGATCTCGCCTAGTAATTCTTTCCTCAAGATTCGACATGCGTGTCCCTTTATGTACTCTGTCTTCTTCCTGTAGGTATGAGAAAAGGACCCATCCTCGATTCAAAGTCTGGACATAATGCATGGCTTTGAGCGATAAATCTGAAATTTGATGTCCTCGAGAGACCCGTACGGCAATCTCGTTCGATAAATAAACATTTTGAAATTTGAATATTTTGTAGAATAGAGCTGAAAGGCATTCCGGCTTTTCTTGTTCTAGAGACATATTTCTTGGACCGAAAAAGTTCGGCTTTAGAGAGGATCCACTGAAAGCTAATATGAGAAAAATAAACCGACTCTTCATTCAACACATGATACACAACCTTTTTATCTACCCCAACTAATTTATGTTGCGTATTGACTTTTGGCATTATACATTTTGTCAACGCAACCAACAACAATCGAATTTCTATGCCAAAGTCAGTATTCTCAAAGACATTGTCGGTAATATCAATGACAACTTTCGAACTGAGGAATTCTTGAATTTCTAAGTCATTTACACCATCATCCTCTTTTAAATTTATAGACCACATGTACCCTTCATTTTTCAGTCCAGACAAGTCTTTCAAAATTTCAAATGACAAAAATAAAGGTGTTCGTCCAACCGTAGAATGCAGAACAGACGAATTATGATCACCAGCATGCATATTTGCCTAAAATTCTCACTCAGGATTAGGGTATGTATCCTCCTTGCATTCCAAAAATTTATCAATTCCTAACTTAACAAACGAAAATCGAATTTTTACTCCAACTCTTTCCAAACTACTTAAATTAAAGTAGTAACAATCGGTATGTTGTTCTTAAGGCATAATATCAGAGAATACCTTTGAGCATCTGAAGATACGAACCGGGAGATGCCACATTGTGAGACCCCAGATTTTAAAGTTAAGGGTCATCTCAATAATATCAGGTTCAATCGTACTCATTAGAATACTTTAAAGTTGATTATCAGACTTTAAGAATTCATTTCAACGTCTCAATGACCTTTTTGTTGTTTCTCGAAGTTTTGAGGACCGTTCTAGACTCGTCGATCGAACTGTGACTGGATCATTTGATCGGCCTCGAGATTTACAATTCTTGTTTCGAGTATTATATTGTTGTACCATTCAAAATATAAATGGAGTACCACAAGGGTGTTAATAAAAACAAGTGTGGACCTTTATGGAAAGCATTTTGCGCCAGAACTGACTTTGATCAGTCACCATAAATTCAAGAAAAAATCCAAAAGTTATAAACAATTGTACATTATTGAGTTAGTTTTCAATGGAATAAACAGTGAGTCATTCGGAGCCTAGAAGAGCAAGTTATGACAGAAATAAGATAAGGATATCAGTCGTCGGCAATGCGAAATTACCCTTGTGCCCCTACCCGACCTATACAAATTTTAGGCATAAATTCATGTCTGCTGGGCCATTTTCATGGCATTTCAGCCATGAAGAGCAGAGGGCTTAGGACCTAACCCTAGAGATCCATTATGACCCGGTTTCAAGGGGTTTAAATGGGTAATCAATGCCTGAAAATCAACAAGTCCTCTTCAGCCGATTTCAGCGATTTTCGCGGGATTGGAGGTAATCTGGTCCTGAACAAACTTATTTTTCTAGATTCTTGATGAATTGTTGTTCAGAATTCGTAAATGATTATATATCGAGTATACTAGGATTGTTCTTATCGATTCTAGCGGAACCGAAATTAAATCTTTCGTTCGAATCACCATAATCGGATACCATTCGCAAAGTGTTCGAGAAAGTTCTCTAAGAGATTCGATTAGTGTTTTTGATGTAATTTCAATTACAATGAATATCCCTAATGATGATTATCATGAATTCATCATTGTAGGTCAGAAATTTCAGAGTTGTGAATCCTAAGTACTAATCGTTTGAAACCTTCTTGTCCCTAAAGTCGCTAGGCGAGTATTTGGTTAGGTCCATGTATTATCTTGCAATTGAATTTGTGTAATATGTTTTATATATTGAAATGACCTTTTTTTGAATTTTGCAAATTAGCTTTTGGTGATTTGAAATGGTTCAAAAATAATCTTTCAACCGAATTAACAATTTTTGACACTTGAAAAAACGATTGGAGAAAAACTATGTTTTCGAAAGAATTTTCGAAATATTTTGAAAGTGATTTAAAAATGATTTCATGTAAAACTTTGATGGGTGATTTTAATATCTTAGAACTAAAATAATGATGTTTCAAAAAGGTATTCAAAAGGCTTTTCGGAAAGAAACTGGAAGTGGTTCTTAAAAAAAATGCCAAGGGCTGATCTTCCTAAGTTTACATTGAGATGATGGTTTTTCATAAATTTTTTGTCGAAAATAATTTGGATATATTGTTTCTAATTGTGATTGAAAAGTCTTGTTGTAACGTTCTATGATTTAAGACTTCATCGGCAAAATATGTGACATTGGATTGTGATATGTGAAATGTGGGATGATTCTCCGATATGATGTGATATTGATGAGCGTGTGTGAGCCAAGTAAAACCAGTGAAGGCCTCTGGGGTCTGTCAAGATTTTGATTCTGCGGATCACTTAGTTGGGTTATCCTCCCAGGATGTTGTGCCTAACGAGGTCTCCTAGGCTGCCAGCTTGCGAGCTAGCGGGGACCTCAATAACTCAGGGAGGATTTTTACATGTGATGATTGGTTATGTGTTATTCTGGAATAACGAAGTGATTCCGCTGCCGCTGTCACGATACTGTTGAGATGTTGGTAGATGATGGTTATTCTTTTTCTCTGGTATTTTTACTGTAATTAGACCTATGTTTATTTTTATTGCACATTATACATATTCATGCATCAAGTGCTCGTACCGGCTGTTTGTTGACCCCTTCGGGGGTGAAAACCTATTTGTGTATTTAGGTACAAATATTCATGACGAGTGGGCGCAGGAGGGGCATGAGGACGACGAGCAACAGTAATATTACCCTGGGTAGTCGTTGTCATATTCTTTGTGTGTTTTGGTCTTGGTTTTTATATATACTTGCGAGTACTATTATTCTTGATGTTATGCCCGTGTGTGGGCTTGAGAACTGTCTTGGAGTATGTTATCTGTATTTTAAACAAGTTGTGGCTATCGCTGCGTTCGACATTGTCAGTCGATATGGTTATTGCATTGTGTATCCAACCTTGTCGGTTGACGTGTTTTGTTTTTGTATTATGTCCGGCCTGATTGGTCGTTGTGTGTATGTGTGTTAAACAGGTTTTGCCTTATGGATTTTCGAAATGGATCCACAGCACTGTAACAGTTCCGACCCGGTTGGGGTTGTTACAATACTTGGTGCTTGTAGGTCGCTTACTTGGTTTCTTCGTCGGAACATATAAAGTCTGGGTGGCTAATTTGAGCATCATACCTTTTGAGCATCTAACGTAATGGTTTCTTCATTGATCCACTTGCCATTGAGGGTTGAAATGAGTTTTTGTTTTGACAGAATGAAGATTTGCTGGTTTAATTTGAAGTTTTGGTGGCTAATTTTGAGGATTCCGATCACATAGAAAGTAGGTTTTGTGAGATTGTAAAAAAGGGATCGGTCGATATTGACTTTTAAGTATTCTGGATGGTCGTTAGTGTGCATTATTCTGTATATAGCATGCGCTATCGGAGAGCAAAAGACAAATCTGAGTAGCCTATCTAATAGCTAGGTCGGATTTATAATATTTGCGTTAGCGCACGCTGGGCAAACAATTAGTGTGCACTAGCGGTAGAGTTTTTCATATGATTTAATTTTAAGAACAATATTAGAAAAATACTCTTTAAAAATTACCGGTATGACCTATACCGGCTTGTAAATAAATAGTGTTAAAAGATTCATCGGGTAAATGTCTTGTAAAAATAGCTACTAGTTGATCCTTTGTACGGAAAAAAATCAAACGGATATCTTTCTTCTGTACGTGATCTCGTAGGAAATGATGTCTCATATCAATATATTTTGTTCTACTATGAAGGTTTTTACTGAGATTAATGGCGCTATATTGTCACACATAACAAGAATGTCTTTAATAAACATGCCATGATCTCGAAGTTGATTTTTAATCCATAGGACCTGTGCACATGCACTACCAGCACCTACATATTCATCTTCGACTGTAGACATTGCTACACTCATTTGCCTTTTGTTCCCCCAAGAGATTAAATAAGAACCAATAATTTGACATGTTCCGCTTGTGCCCTTTTTATCAATTTTACAGCCGCCAAAATCGGCGTCGCTATATGTAATTAAGTACAAATCAATAAAAGACGGATACTATATACCCAGTCCAATAGTGCAATTCAAGTAACGAAAAATTCGTTTACATGCAGTTAAATGTGATTCCTTAGTATTATCTTGGAATCTAGCACACATACATGTAGCGAATATTATATTACGTCTAGAAGCAGTTAAATAGAGCAAGGAGCTGATCATACCTTGAAAAAGTTTTTGATCAACTGGTTTTCCACTTTCATCTTTATCTAGTTTTACTGTTGATGACATTGGTGTAGAGATATCCTTGCTACCTTCCATCCTGAATTCTTTGAGAAGATCCTTTGTGTATTTAGTTTGATGGATAAAAATTCCATCCTCGCATTGCTTAATTTGGAGCCCAAGCAAGAATGTTAATTCTCCCATCATGCTCATCTCAAACTCTCCCGTCATTAGATTTGCAAATTCTTGACATAGAGAGTCATTAGTAGCTCCAAAAACAGTATCGTCTACATAAATTTGACACAAGAATATCTTTATCAAAAGTTTTCACAAAAAGTATGTTATCTATGTTACCTTGTGTTTAGTTATTTGAAATAAAAAATTCACTTAAATGATCATACCATGCTGGAGGTGATTGCTTCAATCCGTAGAGTGTTTTATTAAGCTTGTAGACATAGTCCGGATAATTAATAATCCCCAAAGCCTGGAGGTTTTTTCACATAAACATCTTCTTGAATTATGCCATTTAGGAATGTTCTTTTAACATCCATTTGAAATAGTTTGATCTTCTTATGCGATGCAAATGCACAGAGTAAGCCTGGAATTTTCAGTTACAAGGAAAAAAATACAAGAACCTGAACCGAACCGAATAGTTTTTTTGCGGTTCGATTTTGTTATTTTTTGTTCGAACCGACCTAGAACCAAACCGCGTGGAAATCGAACCGAGCCGAACCCGAACTGGAACTGATTCCGTGTGTTGGAATTTTTTTCCCAAACTGTACCTTCCTATTTATAATGTAATGCAAACATGTACCTTCCTATTTATAATGCAATGCAAACCAATAAACAAAATTCATATCTGTAGATTGATAAAATACACCAATAAAAATAATTCATGTCATTAAACCCACAACACAAAACTTCAATATTCAAACTCAAATTCAAGTCATTAAAAAAAATTAAACAATCTTCAACATTCATATTCATCTTTTCATTTTCTTGTTTGATTTGGATGACTTCTTGGCTGCCAAATTGGACTCCACTTTTTCGCACTTTGAATCACTTGTTGGTTGCTCACTAGTAGTTTTCTGAAATTTCTAAACCTGATCTCTCTCTTCTTCAAGTTGTTCTTCATACATAATAAAACAAATTGAATATATCAAAGGAAAGAAAAATAAACCTTGAAAACAGAAAAATGAACTATGCCTGGGATATAAAATTGGATTAAAAGCAAGACCAAAATTAGGATAAAAATCTAGGCCTACCTGGTAAAGATACAAAGCATAATTGAAATTCTATTAAATATCAAATACAAAGCACGATTAGCTTTTCCAACATCTTCATAAAATTCTATTTCTTCGACGGTTGGGAGAAATGAAAGCCCCATGACACTAAGGCAAAAAAGAGCCTCTACTATTTTAGGAGTCATTGAGTATCTATGCAGATCAATAACCTTTTTTCTAGTTGAAAAACTTGACTCACTAGCAACAGTTGAAACCTGAATGGCAAGTACATCCCTTACAACAATCGCCAAGGTGGGATATTTGCTGCCATTACGTGCCGACCAATCCAAAATCTTGAACTCAACATGATCGTTTGGCTTCTGAATAGGATCAAGCAAATATCTATCTATCTCGGATCCAACCACCATTTGTTCACCTTCTTCGAGTTACCTATTCCAATCCTCAAGCACGTCCTTCTTCATCCCACAAATATTTCATCCTGTTCTCTGACTTGTACCCTCATTAGATTCAGTTATACTCTTTTGGGAAGTATGTGATGTGGTGTTTTGGCTATAAGCATCGCAAAGACTGACCAACATGTCCTTCACACCACCTGACCTTCTTTTGACCCCACTCAAGCAATGCATTCTCTAATATCTTTCCGATCGTAATGCCATTATGATTAAGGATAACACAAAAATTTAAGACCCTTTTGTGAATTTTCCAAGCATGGTCAATAAAGTGGGTTGTGATTACCATATAATTAATATTTTGACAACTAGTCCATGTATCTATTGTCAAATACACTTAACGGATTGTAACTTACTCTTCAACTCAGCCTTCTTAGTAGCATACATTTTCCAAAAATTCTTAACATTCATCTTCCTAGTTGGAGGCTCCATTTAGGGATTGCAACATCACATAAGTGCTTAAAAACTATGTTTTCAATGAAGCTAAATGGCAACTCACCTATAACTATCATCCTAGTAGCTTCATCAGTACATGCCCCCTTAGTCCAAACAGTATTACCTAACATTCTCATACCATCAACCAAAATGCTATTCTCAGTTAACATTTGCCTGCCACTTTATTATATATTAACTTTATCCGGATAACTCTTACATACAATCTCAATATGTTTTCTAATGGTAAAAGTGTTGTTACCTTGAGAATCCCATGCAAGAGTTGTCCCACAGTAGTTGCATCTACAACGCTGTCTGCTCCCAACAACCTTCTCCACCCCATAAACTACTTTAACGAGAGGCTCGTTATATCTTGTGAAGTGAGGCGACACATTAGATTTCACTGTTCCTTGTCTCTTTTTCCTTGTTATAGTAGTGATCTTCATCTTCTTGTTCCTTGTTTCTTGTTCCTTGTAACAACAGTAAATTCTTGCTCGTTAACAAATTCTTTCACGTTAGTATCTACCACAAATAAATGAAAACATAAATAGAATTAGCCTTAGCACAGGGGTAAAATTGCAGAAACTAAAAAGTAAAAAATATAGAAGGGTTTTGGAGGCCGTGGCATAACATATCATTTTTTAGAATATTGCAGAAACTGAAAAGTAAATTTCAGTATTGAAGAGATCATAATACAGAAATTGAAAAGATCATAATGACCAATGAGCACGATATTCTGCTATGCACAACAGAGTGTCAGAATCATAATGAATCACCCAATTTGCTCTATATGCCAATGCTCTTCCAAAGTGCCATTTTTTCGGATTAACAACAGAATAATAACCATCAACATTTCATTTTTTCGGTTAACAGAATAAAACAAATAAGAACACTTGGATGGTTTTTAAAAATAAAAATTAAGTTAACCAATTAAGCAATCAAATTTAGTTTTTGGTGCTTACCGATTTGTTCTTCATCCGGCGAACAATAAGAATCACTATGAGAACCGGATTTCTCAGTTAAGGGTACTTGATTAACACCTAGGTTGGAGAATATGAATCATATATGATTCCATCAAGGAAGATTGGAGACTAGCCGATCGGGGTTCTCCATTTCTATTTTTGTTGAGAACAATGAGAGGTAGGGTTTTTATTTTTCTCTATTTTTCAAGAGAGAAGTGAGAGCAGAGAGCAGAGAGACAGCGACTCATTGGTCTGGTAGAAGGTAGGGTTTCTTTGGGTGTTTAATAAGTTATACAATTATATTTATTTAATATTAATATCTAAGTTGAGTTAAAGAATTAAGAATAGTAGAATACTAAATCTCAGCTCAGGCCTACTCTCGACTGAAATGGTTCCACGGCTCCACAGTTCCACGATTCGTAGCGGTTTAGAATGGTTACACGGTTTTAATGGTTCTTTTTTGTGTATTTTAACTAAAACCGCAAACCGAACCGTTTAATATATGTCTAAACCAAACCCCAAAAAAATTTATTTCTTGAGAATGGAACCGAGCTGACGATTCCATTGCGGTTTGGATCGATTCAGCAATTCCCGATCCTAAAAGTCCCAGGCCTATATCCAGGTTAATTAATATACCTGTAGGCAATTGTTTGACCTGCAACCCTTGGAAATAGCTAAGTTCTCCCATCATATACTCATTTCAAATTTAGTTTGCATGAGATGAGGGAACTTCTTACAAAGATCAGGTTAGTTGAACCAAAAATAATATCATCCATATAAATTTGTACCATAAGAAGGTCATCGCCTTCCTGTATTTTAGAATGTCTTGTAGACAACACCTTTCTCAAATCCGATGTTGATAAGATAAAGTGATAGGGTTTGATACCAAGATCTAGGTGCTTGCTTAAGTCTATAAGCAACAGGGTTTCATACCAGGCCCTAGGTACCCGCTGTATGGACTTAAGAACGTGAGTAAGAGATTTGCAGAAAAAAGCTCTAAGTATGTAGGTTGTATGTTGTAGGCTCAAACTATTGCAAAGGCAGTAAAGAGTCTTTAGGTCAGCATGCTGGTCATTTTATAGGTGTTAAAAGGCTAGGTTACCGTAAACGGTCATATTTAAGGGATGTAAAAGATTTTTGAATAAACGTACAGGATGAATACGGACGTAACTGGTACATCTTATCCCTCAATTTTAAATTTAATACTGGTCCCACCTCTGCCACATTACATCCTCAGGCATCTTTGTTCTCCATATAATTTTGAATGAAATGATGTTTCATGTCAATGTGCTTGGTCCTTTAGTGCAATACAGGATTGTACGTGATTGCGATTGTACTCATGCTATCACACATGATGGGAGTTTCTTTAGCCTCGATGCCGTAGTCTTATAGATGTTGCTGAATTAAGAGGATCTTCATAAAGCAGCGTCCAGCAACATAATACTCTCACTAAGCTGTAGAAAGGGAGTTGGTCAATTGCTTTTCGCTAAACCATGACACAAGTCTTGGCCACCAAAGTGACAAGTTTCACTTATACTCTTCTTATATAGCTTGCAGCCTTCGAGATCCGAGTAACTATAGCTTACCAAATCAAATCCTCCTTCCTTAAGATACCACAATCCTACATTGATTGATCCTTTGACGTACTTAAGGATTCGTTTGGCTGTGGTTAAGTGTGAATCTTTAGGTGCAACCTGATATTGATCACACACTTCTATAGCAAATTGGAGATCAGGTCTGCTAGCTGTTATGTACAAGAGTGAGCCTATTAGCTTCCTGTAGAGTGATTGGTCAAGTGTCTTTCCCAGCTTCGTCAGCACTTATCTGTGTGGAAGTGCTCATGGGGGTCGAGGAGGATTTTGAGGTGTTGATCCCAAATCTGTTTAGCAGATCATTGCTGTATTTCTCCTGGTTGATGAATATACCTATAGGAAATTGTTTGACCTGCAGTCCTAATAAATAACTAAGTTCTTGCATCATACTCATTTCAAATTTACTTTGCATGAGATGACAGAATTTCTTACATAGATTAAGGTTAGTTGAAATCATCCACATAAATTTCAACCATAATAAGGTCACCATCCTCTTGGATTTTGAAGAGTGTCTTACCGACCGAACCTTTCTCAAATCCGCTGTTAAAAAGATAAAGTGACAGGGTTTTATACCAGACTCTATGTCCTCGCTTGAGTCCATACAGTGCTTTCCTGAGCCTGTATACTAGATCACCTTCCTCCGTGTTGGCAAATCCTGGAGGTTGCTCGACATACACTTCTTCTGCTAGGTCACCATTCAGGAATGCACTCTTAACATCCATTTGATATACGATGAGGTTCTTGTGAGTTTCAAATGCTATGAATATCATGTTGGCTTCCAATCTAGCTATATGGGCAAATGTTTCATCGTAGTCTATGCCTTCTTCCTGTATGTAGCCTTGGGTAACCAGTCTGGACTTATTTCATATAACAAGACCATTTTCGTCCTTGTTCGAAATACATATTTTCTTCCAATTACATCTTGATGGGTTAGCCTGGGAACTAAGTACCACACATTGTTCCTTTCAGAACTGCTCATCTTTTCCTCCATAGATGTAATCCAATGAGAATTGCTGAGAGCTTCATTAGTTGAGACGGGTTCTGATTAAGCTAAGAATATAGCTAATGTGTACATGGTAAGTCTATAGAGATCGACTTTAGAATTCCATACAGGGAATTGGGACATGCCAGGTCTAGATTCCGTTTCCTCTTGTGCACATAGTACAGTTCCTTGCACTATAAGAATAAACGTCAAAGACTTCGGATAATATCCGAAGTAAAAATGTTGTAATTACCGAAGTCTATGTTCGTGTAGTTAAAGGTATACTGTAGACTTTGCTTATTAGACAAAGTCTAATATCATAATAACCGAAGTCTATCTCGGTTTTTAGAACCCGAATATGGGGGTTTGCGAAGTAAAAAAGGTCCTTCCACTTCACTTATTTTATAATCGCTGAAGTGTATATTTCCTATTCGCTTCAGTAAAATATATACAGATGAAGTGAAATAATGTTATCGACTTCGCTTATTAATAGGTAACGAAGTTAAAGATACCACATTTACTTCACTTTTATTTGTTTATCCGAAGTATTACACTCCTTTTTACTTCGCTTATTCTATTTTGTGTCGCTAATTATATATCTCTGACTTCGTTTTTTATCCGAAGTAAATAACCACATTGCATATTTCTTTTCAATTTGTAAATATAGAATCCCTGTTGTACAAAAACATGATCCATCCAATAAAAAACCTCAATTCACAAGATCTCAACAACACAACCTCAAATACATCAATCAACCTCATTAAAAATCCAACAAACTCAAATCACAAGATCCCAATTCAATAACAGAAGATCATAAGCATTGATAATAGTAATAAACCACAATTTCATATATAAACGGCGGACTGTCGTACAAAAATGCCAAATATTCAGATTCGCGTGATTCACAAGTTTGCATTGGGCATAACTATAATATGCCAACATCAAATAAACTTCCACAATGTCTACGAGACACACGCATAGGTCTAGCTAATGGACTGCACATTAACAAAACATTCACCATATTTACCCGATCAAACGACATGTTCTGATCTAACTATACCAACAGATATGCACCAGAGTACCAGTAGTGTTGCAACCAAGACCATACACATATAGTACTGATTTGAAACTAGACAAAGAACTTCCACGACAATGAAGCCACCTAAGCACCATCGACAAACGTGTAGACGAACTTGCTCCACTCGTTCTGACTTCATCATCTGTACCTAAGTGTAGTATTGGTCTTTGGTGAACCAGGATCTTGAGCAAATCACATTGAAACAAAAAAATAGATTAAGTAGATTCATAAAAGATGCATCAACATCACAAATTTTCAGTACCAAAACATACTATATAATATAAAAGGATGACAGAATTAAAATTACATGATGTGTTATAGCAGGAGAATCAAATAAAGTTACACGATACTAGTACGCACTTTGCCACAAGGAAAGAAGACACAAGCATTAGAGATGGACTTCAGAATCACTTCTTCCATCACAATGAATGATTAGGAAGTGGGGAGGGGATGGGCGTTCTGAGAAAGAAGGTTGGACAATCAATACACAAAAGTAAGTGATGCAACAAACAAAAAGGACAAACACAACGACGGTAATAATATCAAAGATTACTTATCAAATATTGATACCTAAGGAGGAACAAGGATCACACTAATTGAAAGATGCTTATTATGAGCGGAAGAATAAGAAAAACAGTTGGTACGTAATAGGAGAAAATAGAGAAGTGACCATAAAAGAAATGATTTTTTTCAAATTCAAACCCCCAAAATATAACTAAATCATGCAAAAAAAAAAAAATTGCTAGCACCATTGTATCACTTAAGCTCAATAAGCTAGACCGTTTCCAGCAAGATCAGTTAAAACCTTCCCTCCAGGGTTTCCACATATCGATATCCAAGTGAAAGTTTAGGTTAAAATTAAGTGTATGAGTGTTTGCAAATAAAATTAGAAGTAAAAGCCGCCAATCACTACATTTTATGTAGATAGCGAGCTTTACCTCATCCGGATAAATGTTCTCCCCTCCACTCTTGATTCTGTCCTTTGCTCGTCCGATAAGCCACATTACCGTGATCGTCTACCTGACCTATATCTCCCGTATGAATCCAACCTTCACAAACAGGATTCAAATGCTTTGATGGGCTCTGGCCCCAGTATCGGAGCATTACATGGGGACCCCTCATCAATATTCTCCCAGCATTGCACGATTCCTCGGCACTTGCTACTTTTAGTTCAACATGTGGAGCAGGCTTTCCAATACATATACCTCCTTGATGATTGATTCGGTTGGATTTCTGATGGTCATCATGTGGCTGCAGGTGGTGGATCTCTTTTTTCGGGTCGTAAAGAGTCATAAAGGTCAAGGACGAACATGCCTCCGTCATTCCTGCAGCAACTCGAATCAAAGCATAGATGAGTATGCTTTGTGTAAGATTCAGAAAACTTGATAAACTTGAAGGGATATTTGTGTCGAAATTATTTTTCTTTACGACTTTATTGCGTACAGAATAGCTACTTTTTATTGTTCCATTTGTGTTCCATAACATTGGAGGAATGACGCATGTACATGATGATATCATATTTATATGCGTGTAATTCATCCATTATAGTGGAACACAGTGGAATTAAAAAAGTGGAACAGAAGATTAGAGTCTTTCTTTTATTTTTCTTCCTTTAAGGTAGGATCATGAGAATACACACACCATAAGCTGAGAGCAGTGTGGCTCTTGGGAACATTTTGGTTGCTTGTTTGATGAGATGAACTGACAGGCCGCCACCTCCATTCAGAATCTTCTTCACGGATTCCAAAGTCGCGGACGTTTGATTCATCCTGAATAAACAAAAAATTTAAAACCAACAACTCAACATACACATAGAATAGAGTCTTGTGTACAACCGATAAAAAAAACGAAACATACACACCATCCTACAATACCTTAAAATTGATTTTTCTTGTCTGTTTTGTGAACATCATATAATTTGTTTACCTATTAAAGGAGATTAAATCAGCCATCATGGTCGGTACAGTGATCAAGGAAGTCAATTTGTGTTCCCTAATGGATTCAATTGCTAAGCTAGCCTCAAACTTTGGTAATATAACATGACACCCCCCTGCCATTAACATGGCCAGGGCTGATGATATTCCACCAATGTGGCACATAGGAGCAGTGTGAAGGTATACCTACATAGAAGTTCACGAATTTCGACCTTCAGAGTTATAAAATACTACGAATCGACGAATTTATTTTGGAAAAGTAGATACAAAATCTCACATGAAAATACATACGTCGTCGTCATCGTAGCGAACAACTGTAATTTTTGCAAGGGATTGCACAACTAAGGCCGAGTGGCTTATGGTAGCTCCCTTAGGTCTACCAGTGGTCCCTGTCGTGGCCATCAAGGAAAACACAAATAAGTATCCTATTGGGGAAACTTTTCGCTTAAAAGAAAATTAGATCATTACTAGTGAATGGTTCCGCCTATCTGCACTTTCTCTTTTTATCGAGTCGCCAAGTTATTCTTAACAATAACAACACCATATAATATACCTGAGGTGAAGCATATAATTGCAGCTCTTTCAGGTGCCCAAAGGTAGTCCAGTGTTGCAAATCTTCCAGAAGGCTGCTTAAGCAATTCAGCAGCAAAAACTGCAATGTTTCAAGGCAAGAGCTATATCATATGTGACATGCATCTTCATATACACTTACTCGGAATAGTTGATACTACTTCACCCATCTGTAGTCGATCTGGCGAAACAATAACCAAAAAAATGAATGGAGGAATCACATTTAAATTTACATAGATGCAGATAGAGGGAGACAGCATAAATCACCTCACATAAAAGCAAAGACACCAAAGATTGGCACTTTTAGTCGAACAACAATAATTAGCACTTTTTGAGAACATATCAGCAAAATAAACTCCTTTGCCAAACATGTAACCCGTGACAGGTGCTTCGGGAGGAGCAATACGCAAACCTGGTAAGGTTTCAAACCTGATACACACACACACACTCTTCCCCTGGTTCCGCCCCTGATTGGAACGCAACAAAAAATTTACATCTTACACACACACATACACACCCCAGGATCCAGATGAGACCAGTTACTCTAAAACCCGTTGTTGACACACACAAAAAAAGGCGACGATTTTTATGAAATTAGACGATTCAAAACCTCTCGGGCATGAAAACTCTATACTTACTCTAACAATGAAAGCTAGAAGGTTAAATAAGATGGCATATACCTGCATAATCTCGGCGGAATCTTAGAAGTACATATTATGAACAATACGAATACAAAATGAACTGACAAATGCTCCTCGATTTCATCCAAAACCTCGAAGGATGAAAATTTGCAGCAGCTGTGCCGAATCAATTTACCAATCTAAAATCAACAATACAACGAAAGTACCCAGAAAAACAGCAGCTAAGCTGCTGGAGCAGAATGATAAAATCATATCCAATAATCGATTCAAACCCATGGGAAACCAACCAATACCAAGACTAAGCATCAGAAGGCAATAATCCATGGTATTGCTGGTTAATTCAAAACAAGGAAACCCAGCTGTTATTCCTACGTGTACAAGAAAAACCGATTAATCCCGAATGCGGCAGACATTCACGCTCAGAATATCAGAGAGAAATAGACGAATAACAGCAGTTGCTTTGCCATACCTACTGCCAGCACATCCGTCCGACAACAAACATGATCCAAGTTCAAGATGTTGGCATCTGCACATCAGCAGTCCAATTGGAAAGAGCAGCAGGTTCTTGGCTTGGGTCATTTACAATCGGGTGACTAAGGAATTGCAAGCAGGCCGCGGCCTGGCCTTTTCGACGTGATGAAGGATTTTGAGGACTTCCCTCAGACACTAATCGTGCAACCGAAGAGCAAGTATGCACCATCGGGTATTGTAGCACTCAACCAAACGGGGGGTAAAGGGTGACCCTCTTTGCAAAAAGAAGGCCCACCTTCAGCCCCATTCTAATTTTCAACCGCCCCAAGGGCACACGCCCGATTTGTGCCATATAAAGAAAGAGAAGGACGGGCTACAGTACCTTCATTGGAAAGACCCGATTGAAAATATTCTGATAGGGCGGAAGAAGTAGCACCTCCGAGAATGGTCGTCTTGTCCGCCGTGATACCTATTATACCCGCCATAGAAGACAGCGAAGTGGTCAACTGGGCGAGGCACCACCAAGGCGATGTTGCAACTCATAAGGACGTTGCCGGACCGATGTCCTACAAAGCAGATCGTCGAGAAGACCACCAGAATGCAAAGGAAGAGATCCCCTTGACGACAGGGGATGCGAAACAAGACTGGAACTCGCGAGGATGAGATCCCCAAAACCTGAACCGGGAGGAATTAAGTTGAAATTCGAAACATCAAACGTGAATATAGAAAGAAAAGAAGAGCAAAAGCCGCCGGCCATGGAAGAATCGCACGTTCAGTGTGTGAGAATCGCACGTGGAGAGTCGCAGCGATGAAAGGGTTTTTGTAGGGGAAAAAATGGGAATTCCTATTTTGTTCCAAAACCAGAAGGAGAAAAAAAGAATGAAATAAAAAAGATAATCAACACTCTGATCATTAACTATTTAATGAATGAGAAGCTGAAAACAGTACAAAAAAAGAACAGGTCGAAGACTCGGATTGATTTAGACGGCAGAATACTATGAAGAGAAGGGATAAAGAAATACAACGTCTAAGGGTAGAAGAATTATACTGGTATTAATTAAATATATCTTTATTTCTGACTTTAACATAAAAAATTGCAAAAAATATTAATTCTCAGTTTCAAAACATACACTTCGCTATTGTAAAAAGTTTTAGTAAAAAATAAAATTTCACACTTTTTACTTCAGTAATTATCAAATTAGTGAAGTCTTTGTAACTTAAAATTTCTAACTAGCTCCTGCTTTTTTGTTTGGTACCATTTACTGAAGTCTATGTGGGTTGTTTACTTCAGTAAATTGAAAAGCGAAGTTGTTGTTTGTTTTTACTTCGGTAATATACATTACCGAAGTGAGACGTACCGAAGTCTTTGATGTTTATTCTACTAGTGTTGTGTACTCTATACTCTTGTTCTGGTGGAAACACCATCATCAATGAAACCAATTACTAACTCATGTGGGTGATCTCTTAACCACCTCCTATCAGGTTTTAATTTTGCATCCCTAGTTATATCCTGTTGGTCTGTAGATTCAGCTTCAGTTTCCACAGCATCAGCTTCAGCTACATCATTTGTTCTTACAACTGCAGGGCTTATTTCTAGATCGATGACAGGACTTCCTGAGGATAGGGTATTTTCTCAAGGTTTAATGTCTGGATTTCTTGGGTTATGTTGTTTACTCTTGTAGGATCACAATGAGGCTCATCAAATAAAACATGGACTAACTTCTCTATAGTCTGTTTACTTTTGTTGGAAATTATGAATGCCGTGCTGAAAGAGGAGTATCCGACAATATTCCCTCAATAGACTTCTCATCAAAGGTCTTAAGCTGATCCTTCCCATCGTTAAGACAGTAATACTTGCATCCAAAAATGTGGAAGTATGCAACCATAGGAGTTTTATTGTTCCATACCTCGTATGCGGTTTTGTTGTGGTTCTTAGTGATGATACAGTGGTTTTGTGTATAGCTCGCTGTAATTATTACTACTCCTCATAATTGTTGTGGCAACTTACTTGCAGCAATCATTGTTCTAGTTGCCTCCTTCAGCGTTGTTCTTTCGTTCGGCAACACCATTCTGTTGTGGGGTTCGGGATGCTGAATATTCATGTTGTATGCCATTGTCTGCACAGTATTGCTATATGAAGCGGTTTGTAAATTCTATTCCTATTTCGGACTGAATGGATAAAATGCCCAGCCCTTTGTCATTATGTAGCTTCTTCAGGTGTTCCGGCGGGTTGGTAATTGTCTTCTCCTTCTTCCTCAAGAATATGGTCCAAGAGTACTTGGGAAAATCATCAACAATAATAAGATTGTATTTCTTACCTCCCAGGCTGACAGAGTCTACAGGGCCATATAAATCCATATGTAGTAAATCCAGGACCCTATGGGTTGAGAGATACAATTTGATCTTCAAAGAGGTCTTGACTTGCTCGCCTTTCTGACAGGTCCACATACACTATTATTATGAAATGAGATATCTGGCAAGCCTCTGACCATTCCCTGTTGGGCTAATTTGTTGTTGGTATTAGATTTGATATGATACATCATTTTATGCCATAGCCAGCTTTGATATGCAATGCCTTTAGCAACAAAACACGTAATTACAATACTAGTAGGCTTCCAGTAAGCAATGTACATGTTACCTGGCCAACTTTCTATGAGGACTACTTGCTTGGTTTTTATGTCCTTCACTCTACAATGTCCTTCAAAAAATATAACCGAGCGCTGTTTGTCACAAAACTAGCTAACCTTAGGAGGTTGTATTATAGTCATTCTACGTAGGCTACATATGCGACTTTGAAATTTTCTACAAGTAGGGTTCCTTTCCCTCTTGTTCTCCCTTTAGATTTGTCACCGAATCGAATATTTGGACCTCAACCTTCTACATAATCTCACACTTTGTTGATATCTCCTGTCATGTGCCGAGAACATGTAACACCCCAAATGGCGGCTATTACAGTGCCGTGGACCCCACACTGGGACCCACTAGGCGATACTAAAATATAGATTAAATATATATTACCTTGTGATACCAAACCACAATAAATAGTCATTACTCCGATTAGGAGTTTATAAATAGTATGGCCAATGGCCTTAACATACACAGGATCCAAATACAAGTATAAACCATATAGAGATGGAATATACATCAAATAACAATACAATCGGTCAATAGTTTAAATGAAGTGGAAAATAACATTACACGGTTTTCAAGAATAACCAGACAACAAAAGACTTGGGACCCCCGAACTAGTATCCTTCGAGCCCTTCGCCGTCACCATGCTCTTCTCGTGCCTTGCCTTTGCCTCGACCTAAAATACAACACAAGTACTTCGCCCAAAACTCAGGGTCAGATATACATGATAAATGATACTCCAGACATTATACAATTTACAGATACTAGATCCCAAAGAAACATCCCGACTATTGAACATACCCATCGGGCGTATGAACAATCACTCACAAACCGTCGAACATATCCAATCATACATGGACTATGAATGACTAAACATATGGCTCAAGATGGACATCACGTTACGCCCGATCCGGAAATGTGTCCGTCCACATGTCCACCCCGTATACGGAATCCAGAATATACGTGTGACAATGTACCTAATTAGCCTCACAAACTACGTCTCGTGTGCATAGTCTAATACGGAAACATACACGTATGACTATATATGTGCCTGGCTAAAAATCCTATACAATAACCAATCGACATGCAGATATAATTCCAGATATGTCACGATACAACATAACAAAGTCAATAAATCATATATCCGATTAAGGACCAAGAAACTCACCGAAGTGACAATAAGGATCAATGAGATCAACGATTCAAAGGTGATGAACTTGGGAATGCAATCCCACGATGAAAAATGGAAACATCATCAAGAATAATATCGAACTACGAATCACAGATTCATAAGTGTTTCATATACAGGAAACGTATAACCATCGCAAGAATTCAATCATCATTATAACCAAGCAAGATAACTTGCCTCAATTCCCTAGGTGAACGATAGTCTTTCTCCAAATGATCAAACGGACGGTATCCTCGATTAAATACTCAATCGAACAAGCAACCTTGAATAAAACGTAATTCATTCAATAATACATTCACATAATATTGGTATCAATTCATAGGAAACAACACCCGAAACCTACTCGTTCAATTAATTCCATTTCAATGAACATTCTATCTACTATTGGTGGAATTCAATACATATGGTTTGTCTTCCACAAATCGGATTACTATACTAGAATGTCCTTTTAATACTCTTGTTATCACTATAAATAAGTTTATACATTAAACACCTTCAATTCACCATTAACAATCGGATTAACCAAGTTCTTTAACATCTACGTCTTTATTACACAAGGATCATTGAGAACTAACATTATCACCAATAATCAATAATATCTTTCTAAGAACATTATGAACTTATTAATATGGTGATCAACACATACCTAAGGTATCAACACAACTGATTTTCATATATAAGAGTTATGTTGTGTTCATCAAAACCCTTTTATCATCTCACATCCTCTTTTCAGATAAAATAACTTGATAGAGGCATCCAGATAGAATTCTTCAATGATACGCTCATCGTAGAGCTCAGGGTGCTCGGATAATACAAAATGACAACAACTGAACAAACTAGAGTACTCCAAACTGTCTGACCGACATGGACACCAAAACAACTCGGACTAGTATCGCTCGAATGCCTCGTCACCATCGTCATGCCCCTGTGTCTCAACTCTTTCCTCGCAAGCACCTAAAACATGAAAACATGTTCCGCACCCACGGGATCAGTCATCCAAATAATGAATATCAAATACATGTTAGAATACAACAATGGTAATACGAGATGCTCACAAACCAAGGTAAGAACTGAGCACTCGTGAAACACTATGCCCACGGCATACGATCGGTACCTGCTCAACAAGTTAGAATACAAGTGCCCAACGGCGAATCATCAATATAGAACACAACAATACATTACCCGAATGTAAACCAAGCCAACGCTGAAATACAAACGAATCATAATTCCCGAAGGCTCAAACGGAAATACCAAAACATCACAATGGCATGAAAGTCACTCAGCCGAAACTGTCAATCATCACAATGGCCCGAAGCCAAACAGACTGAAGCTATATCATGTGAGGTCCGAAGCCATGGAACGAAGCCGTATCACAATGAGGGCCGAAGCCACGGCACGAAGCCGTATCACAATGAGATCATCCAATGACCGTTGCCTGCTGAATTGCAGGTGCTGGGAAACCAACCGCAAAGGTTCAAGCCCCAGACATACCCATAATGAGATCACCCAGTGACCGTGACCTACTGAATTGTAGGTGTTGGGAAACCAACCGCGAAGGTTCAATCCCCGAACTTACCCTTAATGAGATCATCAACATGACCATGACCTACTGAACTGTAGGTGTTGGGAAACCAACCGCGAAGGTTTAAGCCCCAAACTTAACCATAATGAGATCATCAACATGACCGTGACCTACTGAACTGTAGGTGTTAGGAAACCAACCGCGAAGGTTCAAGCCCCAAGCTTACCCCTCGAGCACTAGCCGAGACTAGCCTCCAAAACACAATTAATCACAACATCAATGATCCCGAGATTACCAAATTCACAAGAATAATAGTGTGCTGCCTGGAGTCGGCCAACACGACAACAATAACTCACGGATGGGCACCGTCCTCGGCGGTCCCAATTCAAATACCTCGTCTGCCTTAGGAATGTCCAATCAATCACAACGACATCAACGGATGGGATCCATCCTCGATAGTCCCAATTCAATACCTCAATTGTCTTAGAACGACCAATCGATAACAACGATACAACAGATGCGAAATGTCTTCGACGGTCCCAATTCAATACATCGATTACCTTAGAATGGTCAATCGACAACAACGATACAACAAATGGGAATTATCCTCGATAATCCCAATTCAATACGTCGATCACCTTAGAACATTCAATCGATAAGCAACGATACAACGGATGGGAATTATCTTCTATAATCCCAATCCAATACCTAGATTGCCTTAGAACGGTCAATCGATAAACAATAATACAACGGATGGGAATTATCTTCGATAATTCCAATTCAATACCTCGATTGCCTTAGAATGGGTATGCTGGAAATATAGGAAGATGTGTTAATTTCAGGGAGAACAAGTTAACTGGTTTGAAGAGTCATGATTGTCATATCCTACTCCAATGCCTATTTTCGGTATTTATTCGACCGTACCTACCAAAACAGGTGGTCGAGCCATGTGCTGCATTGTCAAGATTTTTCCAAAAATTATGTACGAGAGAAGTGAAGAGATCTGATTTGCGTAAAATGCAAGATGAGATCATCTATATCTTGTGCAAGTTTGAGCGAATATTTCCTCCAAACTTTTTTGACCTCATGATCCACCTTCCCCGGCAGTTATTGGTAACTGGTCCAGTGCACTACACATGGATGTACCCGGTTGAAAGGTAACATAATTTTGTATGATATATATATATATATATTGTCAAATTAAGTATGATTTCTAACACAATGATAATATTACAGGCAACACGGTGATTACAAAGACTCCGTGGCCAATAAGTCTGCACCGGAAGGATGCATTGCAGAATCTTACCTTGCGTCGGAGTGTATTATGCATATCAAGTTGTATTTGGGCACCTTCGAGCCCCCTTCCCGCTCTATTCCAGCAGATAAAATACAATTCAATCTTTCTATCATATCCACTGAGGTTGACGTATATGGGAGGTTGCCCGGAAGACAATTAGACCCGTACGAGTAACGAATTGCACATTGGTGGATATTGCTCAATTGTCCAGAAGTTCAGTACTAGAAAGACATCCACTTGTCATGCGATATGGTGCGATGTGACACTAGATTCCACAATGACACTTTTGCCGACTATTTTGGAGAATGGGTACGTATACATTCAATTGCTATTGATTTTGGACTTAAGATATTTTTTTACATAAAAAGTTTATTTACGACAGATGACACACATAAAGATGACGGACACCCTAACTGGTCGTGTGAACTTATGCTTCTTTCTATGAAGCCGGTTATGTCAAGAATTTATTCGATGGCCAAAGTCAATGGTGTCACATTCGTATGCCTTGAGAGAGACCAAAAAAGAAGATGTCAAAATTCTGGGGTTATGATAGATGGTGGATATTACAGTGTTCTTTTGGAAGTGGTAGAACTAATTTACGGGGAAGGCGTGACAATTTACTTGTTAAGTGTCGATGGTACGACACCAGTCTTGGAACCGATATGCAAGACGACTACGGGCTGTTATCTATTGACACTTCCACTTCATGGTATGAAAGTGATCCTTTTGTATTTGCTACATCAGCAAAGTCGATGTATTATTTGGATGACTTGGTGAAGAAAGGCAAATGGAAGATAGTGAACGTTGTGACAACGAGGAATATTTATAGTGCTGCTACACTGGGAGAAACAACAGGTACTGATGACGATGATGCTTATCAAGAGCCAAATACAGCAAATATTCCACCATCAACGACAATTACAATGAATAATGTTCCTGAAGGACGAGTCGTCCGACTCCGTGGTGATGCTCGCGGGTACGGTGACGTTGATACAAATGAATTACTTGAAAATTCTGATGATGATAATGTGGACGACTTGAGGCATATGTTGCTGGATATCAACTCAGATAATGAGACAGACTGCAGTGATGACTCAAACTATGAGCCATAAATTTATTAGATGTATATTTTCATATGTTAAATATAATTAAAAAAATAGTAATAATAATAATAATCAAAACACTAATATAATATTAATAATATTATTAAAAAAAATCGGGGGTTTAGCCGACGACAAGATCTACGTCGTCGGCTAAAGTTTTTTTTAAAAAAATATTATACTTTAGCCGACGACATTCAAATAGTCATCGGCTAAACCCCAACCATGACACGGCCCGTGTCTCCTGACACGGTCGGGGATTTAGCCGACGACATTATCTATATCGTCGGCTAAAGTTTTTAAAAAAAAAGTTATACTTTAGCCGACGACTCTATCTATGTCGTCGGCTAAACCGCCGACCGTGTCAAATGAAACGGCCCGTGTCGCACCTGCCCAGAAAGTGAAAACACGCTGTGTGCCTGACCCGACCGTGTTAGACAACACGGTCGGATCTTACTTAGGCTTTAGCCGACGACGTAGATCTTGTCGTCGGCTAAACCCCCTACATTTTATACGTTTTCTCCTTCCCAACTTGTATTATTTTCTCCTTCCCTCACCCATCCCGATCGCCCGTCACCTAGCCCCCGTCCCGCCGATCGTCACCCAGCCCCCAACCCCCGTCACGCAACCGTCGCCCGCCCGGCCGCCGTCCCGCCGCCTGTATGAGCCCCAGTCCCGCCGCCCTCCCGGCCGCCGTCCTGTTGCTCGTACGACAGCCCTGTCCCCCCGCCCGCCGGATGCCCTCCGCCTGTCGTCCGACTGCCTCCCGACAGGTAACCCTTTTCCTTATTTTTTTTTATTTGATGAATTTATTGTATTTGTTTGATGAATTTGTTTAGATTATGTGATGAATTAGATAAATTGTTTAATGAGTTGTGATGCAATATTTGATGAATTTAGTAATTTCAATATTTTGTGTTTAATGAGTTGTGAATTTGATGAATTTGTTTGAGGAGGAAGGGACTGTATAGCCGGCCTTAATCGAAAGATTAACGTGGTATGGCATTGATAATTACTGTTGTGTTGAGTTGTGAATTTGATGAATTTGTTTAGATTATTTGATGAATTAGGTAAATTGTGTAATGAGTGTTCATGAAATATTTGATGAATTTGTTTGAGGAGGAAGGAATTGTATAGCCGGCGTTAATCGAAAGATTAACGTGGTATGGCATTGATAATTACTGTTATGTTGAGTTGTGAATTTGATTTATTTGTTTAGATTATGGATAGAATAAAGAAAGTGTTGGGGAAGAAGTCGACAAAGTCGACCACTCCCGATTCGGGGGGGAGTTAGGCAGCCTCTAGTAAGACGGATCCCGCTACACTATACATATCTCAGAGCAGCGTTCGTGCCCGCCAGATACTAGAAGCTACCGGCATGAACGCTGATGATTTTTTTAGGGCGACACATGAGCCCGCTGCACTAGCACGGCGTTTATCCTTTCAGACACCACGACCGACCCCCTCGCAGACGGAGACTCATATGCCTCCCATCCACCGACCCACGTATAGCCCTCACACATCAGGAGATGTACGGATTTCCTCGTCCGCGGTGCCCCACGGTCCGCCACCGACTCTATTCATGCCTCCGATGGTTCCGACTATTCCAGAGGTCGATGAGACGGGAGTTCGAGTTCGCATTCGATTGATTAGCCCTGACGAGGCATACGTCTACGAGTCTTGGCCCGACAACATGTGTTGGCGGAGTTGTCGGGTTTCGAAGACGAAACTGTACGAGGAGATAGAGAGGGAGAAGGAGTAGGGGAAAAATGTAGTCGAGGAGGAGAAGAAAAATAAGAAGACTCGTGGCCCAGCAAAGGGTCTGGCGCTCGACTCTGTAACACCCCCAATCCGCTCAGGGATATTACACGCCGTAGACCCTAACCTCGAGGATCTACCAGGCTGTTAACTAAAATCAAACATCTAGACATCGCCTTTCAGGCTAAAATGACACAGTAGACCGATTTGGTCTTTCAATAATAACATACAACTCAATTCCAACATATACCCACGCAGGGGTCAAAGTACAATAAACTCCCGTACAACGGGGAAAAGATACTGCAGCGGAAAAGAAAATACAACTAGACCAATACGACATCAACGGATCCTCGTGTGATTAGTATCGTTCATCTTTTATTATCCTTCGTGCCGACCCTGTGTTATGCTCCAAAACCTGAATGCAAAAATAGACATCCACCCCCCGAATACTCGGGGGTTAGCAAAACTCCACTGTTTTGCTAGTGCAAATACAAAGTGAAAATACGAGCCATACAATTCACATTCCACGAATAAAAATAACCAGGAATCCTCAAAGATCCAAACGAAACGAAAAGTACTTCTCGAGGTAAGGGTTTGAGAAAACCTTTAAAAATCGAAATACCATAAATCAATGGAAATAATTTATAAGACGGTTTAGAATGCCATCGAGAGTTTTAATAGAAAACCATTTAGGATTATCAAATCCTACTTTTCAAAAACCCACAAGACAAAAGGGGTCACCGCCCCAAATCTTTACTTTCCGAAAAATGACATTTACCAACCCGTTGGGATTTTAGCCCCAAATCCGTAAAATGACTTTTACAAAACCATTGGGATTTTAGCCCCAAATCTCATCAACTCACAGTACACATGAACGACCACAAGGTTCGTCTCCCAACATCAAAATCCACAAATAAAGGATTTAAAACAAACAACAAAATACTCTAGAGCCATCCTAGCCAAGTAGGCCAAACGAACAACTTACCTCTTACACACTTAGTCAATGCATGCAAATGAAAACCGTTCAAAAGCACTCATTTCCGGAAATGCCAATATCAAATCACATTTGCAAAATTCACCACAATTAACCGTCGATCCACACCTCCGTGGACCCCTACCGAGACCCCGTCGGATCTAACCCGTAGTGGTTAAAAGCAAAGCTCGTCGATCCACACCTCCGTGGACCCCTACCGAGACCCCGTCGGATCTAACCCGTAGTGAGCATACACACACACACATTACTCATGCAAAACTAACATGCTAAGAATGTAAGTTCATTAAGAATACTCACTAGAGATGGCCTTTAACTCGACACCATTATCAAACTCTTCAAAAACACAATAACAAGATTAAATACGGAATACACGATTCCATAACTTTAAACAATAGGAGTATCATCATAAAATCCTTCAACGTTCAAAATAACCAAATCATAATCAATTCTCAAAACATCATTCACCATTCACACTCGTTTTGAAAGAAAGCCTTTAACGAGGCCAAACCGAAATCCTTTGAAACTTCATTTCAAATAACCAAACAAACACATCAAGACGACCACCGATCATCATATCCATAAAACGAGAAAACTATGGGCAAGGTACTTGCCTCGAAACCACGATCGCAATAAGACGACGGATAGGACGCGGTCGAATAGCCCCGAACCCCCGAACAATATCAAGAACGCGATAGCACCACGAGTATTACGAGAATAACACCACACGAATCATCAATTACCAAATGGAATTCAACATCGGAATCCTCGAACACCTATAAACCACCGGAAGTAACAATAACACATGGTTACGACGAGAATCAAGGCCAAAACAACGGAAATCCCAACAAACTATCGAAGGGAAACTCATTGGGATATTTAATCGAACACTAAATGTTCAATAATTCCCAAGAACACTCGAATCGTCGATCGAGTTAAACAAACTTGATATATGGATATACAACCCATAGAACATGATTATTAACATCATACTACACCAATCGATGTATCAAAATCGGATTAGAAACGAAATCAAGAACAATTTCTCCAAAAAGTCAACTTGAAGGATAATCAAGAAATATACCTTGATTTGGATGAAGGATTCAAGTAGAGGTCGAAAATCTACAACAAGACTTGAGGTAGATGATCTCTACAAGTTTGGGAGCACTCAAAATCGCCCAAAAATCGCCCACAATCGCCTAAGATGAAGGAGGAAGAAGAGAGGAGAAAAAATGAAGTTTTTCTCTCGCAAATCTGCTAAAAAACGCAGAAAAAGCCCGTGTGCCGCGGCACAGGATGAGTGTGCCACGGCCCAGGGCCAAGAAAAACGCCCAGGAATTAGCTTAGTGCCGCGGCACAGCTTGAGTGTGCCGCGGCACACGGTACAACCTCCTTCAACACCAAAAAGGCACACCGTACAGTCTTCGCTATTTCGACCATAACTCCTTCGTCTGGACTCCGATTGACTCACCGTTTGAACCATTGGAAAGCTAACTTGATTCTCTATAATGTTGCAAAGATTCAGAATTTTTGGAGTTCTCAAGAATTAATGGTGACTTTACAAAGTCGAACTCCCACGTGAAAAAGTCGATTAAGGACACGGAACTCAACAAAACGACACCGAAACGAACTCGGATGACAAAAAGTGCAGAATTAATCATTCTCGGAATGACGAAACGGTCATGATAGATTTGTTAAAATGAACTTCCTCCGGAAAAAGAAAATTACCGAAATTCAAAATTGCGGATATTACATTCTACCCTCCTTAAAAGAAGTTTCGTCCCGAAACTTAAAACAAGTAGGGGGAAGCAATATCCCGCCAGGAAAACTCAACGAGATACACCAAAAACAGAAAACTCGCGCCCAACGGCGAAACGCTGCAAGAAACGCAAAGAGACATACGGAGTGAAAACACGCTCCACGACGACCAACACAACATCGCCGTTAGGGATATAATAAAACCAACAAATGACAAGCGTCATCAAATGGATAATACAATCAAGTCAATTATCCGACAATCACAAAACACAACGAACGAAAATCAATATGATTGACCACCCCAACGGTACATCAATCAAAACGCGAGCCAATCGCTGAACAAATACGGAATTCCACCGCCCAAGGGTTGGAAGATCGAAAACGAGACTAGTTTCCCAAACTTAAGGGAATTAGAAGGAGTGCGAACGCTCAACAATCGCGAAACGAGATCAACAAAAACCGAACAATCAAACGATCGAACCACGAAGATCGAGACAACAAAAATCGAACGATCATGTTCGAATCACGAAGAACAATAAAAATTCAAACAACAACTCGAAGGTTCACATCTCGACTCGAGACAATATATGATCCGGTGAAAACAACAACATATGCATTCACATAAGATCCACATGAGAGGGAATAGAAATTGAAAAGTCACAACGAAAAACGAGCTATTCCGAAACAATACCACACTCGTTCGATCAACAAAAGCAAGGGGCAGGACAAGCTCAGAAATGCCAACGAACATGATGAGTCGACAAAGTCGAAAACACGAGAGTTCCAAATCCGATCCACTTCGAATAAAAGAACTAATAGAACTAGATGATGTCACTTCCGAACAAGGTTCACAAGAATCGAACCGAACTCGAAAAAAAATCACAGCGATAACCAGATCAACCCACCACAAGATCACAGTTCGTTCGGACGATGAAACCGAAATACAGAACAAGTTCGGAAAGTATCAACGAATACGAGCGAGTCGAAAGAATGGAGAAAGAGAAAATATAGAAGTCAAAATAGTACGGGCATTACCTCCGACCCCGTCCACGAAATTCACAAAAACGGGAGCAAGGTAACAATACATTAAACAACCGACACATAACGGAACGATCACCGATGCACACGGCCATACCAACCCAAGCTCTAACAGCTCGCACATGCGCGACAACGCAGAAATCACCACGAGGCGACAATATTCAACACCAACATCCCACCTCTCACAAGGGGCTAACACAACAAATGTGTGGAAAACGACTCAACGCTCACACCGCCAATTCGGTCATACTCGGGAGCAAACATCAAAATGACAACGCGAACATCACACATATATACCCAGCCCTCAAACGGGAATGGATAGGTTTTAAAAACGAAAACCTCATTTTGAAAATAATTCAGAAGAACACCGATTGATCTTGAGTATCACCTTTCAAAAAGTACAAACGTGAAACATCGTTATCGAGACTTTGGAGAACCATTTCGCATTTGATAAAAATGAGGACACTTTCTCTTAGTGAAAACTTTCAGAATATTCGACCCTCGGGTCTAAATAAAAGTGTTTCTAAAACATTGAAAATATCTCAAAACATTTTGGTCCTCGAGGCAGAAAAATTTTGAAATATATTGTGGCACCTGGATGTACCACAAGAAAATAACTCATTTGAAAAAAAAAAAAAATATGTCTCGAAATTTATTTCTAAGATACTCAAGTTTTCGAAAATAATTCAATGCCAAAAAGGACGATGCCAAAAAGGCTAGAATGCCCAAAAATTTCAGGTAATCACACGGAACATCATAGCGCTGTGGGTCCCGCCTAACCCTGTGCTAAAAACCATTTACAAAAATGCCAAAAAGGCTGATGACGGTAATATTTGAAAAAAACTCACAGAAGCCATTTACAAAATGCTAAATACCGTCATAAGAATTTCGCCAAAATGATCAAGGCCATAATGCCAAAAACTCGGTTAAGGGAATCGGTTTTCGAAATAAAACTCGGTCGGTAAAATACCGAAAGTCATTACAAAAGAACTCACGCACGGATAAAAGAAATACAGTTCAACATGCACAATCCAAAGAACACTACTCCTCATAAGAACAAAATATTAGAGTCAAATAACCACATTCAGAACAAAACCACTGGCCCCATTCGAGGCCTCTAAAGACCCTACCGCACTGGCTAGTGAATAAGTCGAACGTGTATAAGCACAAAGCTTCCACAAGAGAACTTGTAAAACGTGCAAATCGATTCGAAAATCATCAGCAACGGACAAAAACAACAATAAAAAGACATCACAAGCGACGACACTCCTCGTATAAATCAAATACGAGAGTCGATTAAATACATGTCGTGAAATCAAAATCCACATAAGGATTCCATCACTTAACAAATAATCATAAAAATAGCTCGTGTCACACGAGGCACAACACAAAGAAGGGAGACTTACTTCCACAGGTCGCACGAAGATGATGATCGCCCCACGATACTAATCACGACCAACAAACTCAAACGACGCGTCGCGACACGACTCAGTCAGACTAAATCCGACGAGACAAAACTCAATAGACACTACTGACCCGACAGCCTAGGTTTCCACAACCTAAGCTCCGATACCATTTATGTAACACCCCCAATCCGCTCAGGGATATTACACGCCGTAGACCCTCACCTCGAGGATCTACCAGTACATTAACTAAAATCAAACATCTAGACATCGCCTTTCGAGGCTAAAATGACACTGATGACCGATTTGGTCTTTCAATAATAACATACAACTCAATTCCAACATATACCCACGCGAGGGTCAAAGTAAAATAAACTCCGTACAACGGGAAAAGATCTTGCAGCGGAAAAGAAAATACAACTAGACCAATACGACATCAACGGATCCTCGTGTGATTAGTATCGTTCATCTTTCATCATCCTTCGTGCCGACCACCGTGTTATGCTCCAAAACACGAATGCAAAATAGACATCCACCCCGAATACTCGGGGTTAGCAAACTCCTTTGTTTTGCTAGTGCAAATACAAAGTGCAAATACGAGCCATATAATTCACATTCCACGAATAACAATAACCAGGAATCCTCAAAGATCCAAACGAAACGAAAAGTACTTCTCGAGGCAAGGGTTTGAGAAAACCTTTAAAAATCGAAATACCATAAATCAATGGAAATAATTTATAAGACGGTTTAGAATGCCATCGAGAGTTTTAATAGAAAACCATTTAGGATTATCAAATCCTACTTTTCAAAAACCCACAAGACAAAAGGGGTCACCGCCCCAAATCTTTACTTTCCGAAAAATGACATTTACCAACCCGTTGGGATTTTAGCCCCAAATCCGTAAAATGACTTTTACAAAACCATTGGGATTTTAGCCCCAAATCTCATCAACTCACAGTACACATGAACGACCACAAGGTTCGTCTCCCAACATCAAAATCCACAAATAAAGGATTTAAAACAAACAACAAAATACTCTAGAGCCATCCTAGCCAAGTAGGCCAAACGAACAACTTACCTCTTACACACTTAGTCAATGCATGCAAATGAAAACCGTTCAAAAGCACTCATTTCCGGAAATGCCAATATCAAATCACATTTGCAAAATTCACCACAATTAACCGTCGATCCACACCTCCGTGGACCCCTACCGAGACCCCGTCGGATCTAACCCGTAGTGGTTAAAAGCAAAGCTCGTCGATCTACACCTCCGTGGACCCCTACCGATACCCCGTAGGATCTAACCCGTAGTGAGCATACACACACACACATTACTCATGCAAAACTAACATGCTAAGAATGTAAGTTCATTAAGAATACTCACTAGAGATGGCCTTTAACTCGACACCATTATCAAACTCTTCAAAAACACAATAACAAGATTAAATACGGAATACACAATTCCATAACTTTAAACAATAGGAGTATCATCATAAAATCCTTCAACGTTCAAAATAACCAAATCATAATCAATTCTAAAAACACCGTTCACCAATCACACTCGTTTTGAAAGAAAGCCTTTAACGAGGCCAAACCGAAATCCTTTGAAACTTCATTTCAAATAACCAAACAAACACATCAAGACGACCACCGATCATCATATCCATAAAACGAGAAAAGTATGGGCAAGGTACTTGCCTCGAAACCACGATCGCAATAGGACGACGGATAGGACGCGGTCGAATAGCCCCGAACCCCCGAACAATATCAAGAACGCGATAGCACCACGAGTATTACGAGAATAACACCACACGAATCATCAATTACCAAACGGAATTCAACATCGGAATCCTCGAACACCTATAAACCACCGGAAGTAACAATAACACATGGTTACGACGAGAATCAAGGCCAAAACAACGGAAATCCCAACAAACTATCGAAGGGAAACTCATTGGGACATTTAATCGAACACTAAATGTTCAATAATTCCCAAGAACACTCGAATCGTCGATCGAGTTAAACAAACTTGATATATGGATATACAGCCCATAGAACATGATTATTAACATCATACTACACCAATCGATGTATCAAAATCGGATTAGAAACGAAATCAAGAACAATTTCTCCAAAAAGTCAACTTGAAGGATAATCAAGAAATATACCTTGATTTGGATGAAGGATTCAAGTGGAGGTCGAAAATCTACAACAAGACTTGAGGTAGATGATCTCTACAAGTTTGAGAGCACTCAAAATCGCCCAAAAATCGCCCACAATCGCCTAAGATGAAGGAGGAAGAAGAGAGGAGAAAAAATGAAGTTTTTCTCTCGCAAATCTGCTAAAAAACGCAGAAAAAGCCCGTGTGCCGCGGCACAGGATGAGTGTGCCGTGGCCCAGGGCCAAGAAAAACGCCCAGGAATTAGATTAGTGCCGCGGCACAGCCTGAGTGTGCCGCGTCACACGGTACAGCCTCCTTCAACACCAAAAAGGCACACCGTGCAGTCTTCGCTATTTCGATCATAACTCCTTCGTATGGACTCCGATTGACTCACCGTTTGAACCATTGGAAAGCTAACTTGATTCTATATAATGTTGCAAAGATTCAGAATTTTTGGAGTTTCCAAGAATTAATGGTGACTTTACAAAGTCGAACTCCCACGTGAAAAAGTCGATTAAGGACACGGAACTCAACAAAACGACACCGAAACGAACTCGGATGACAAAAAGTGCAGAATTAATCATTCTCGGAATGACGAAACGGTCATGATAGAGTTGTCAAAAATGAACTTCCTCCGGAAAAAGAAAATTACCGAAATTCGAAATTGCGGATATTACAGACTCGTACGTAAGTAAGCATGGCCGTTACGAGATTCCTCTAGACAGACACGGCCGGCCGGTGATGTCTTCTGACGCTACGGCGGCATATAGCCGTAATGTTGGCTTTGTCATTCGGGACAGAGTCCTCGTTTTGTGGCCCGATTGGGGGTCGTGCCGCAGTGCGTGAAGGATGCTTTGAACAATGCTATGTGGGTAAGTTAATAAATATTTAATAAGTGTTTTTCAATCAACACGTAGTTCTTCAAAATGCAATATGTGATGTTTTTAAATTATTGCGTATTTATGCTGTTCATATGTGTGGTTTGTCATTGCCGACTCTCTACTACGTACTTGGTGTGATGAGGTGCAGTCTACCAAGTAAGTCATTTTAATTTATTTTGTATCTACATTGTTTGCGTAATTTTTTTCTTACGAATAATATATGTTGTGCAACGTGTGTTGTAGGTACAAATCTTGGAAAAATGAGATGCACATATTCTGGACAGTCTGGGGTGATACCCGAGAGGCAACCCCGGAAAAATTCAAGTTCCGGGAGTACGAGTGGAAGTGGTTACGCGCTCATTTTCGCGATCCGGAGTTCATGGTATGACTAAAATACCTTCATTTCATTCTTTCTCTTTCAGTTTTTATTTTTTTTGAATTCTAAATATAAACTCGATTTTTTTAAATTAATGTTTCAGAATTTAAAAAATACTTGAAGTTCCGATTTTTTTAAATTAGAAAAATCGGAACTTGAGTATTTTAAATTCTGGAATATTATTAATATTAAAAAATCGGAATTTTTATTCAAAAGTGAAATAAATTGTTTTAATAAAATAAAAAATATAATATTATTTTACATAAAAAATAAAAATCTTAATATAGTATTTTATTTATTAAAAAAGCGCTAGTATTTAATAAAAAATAATAATATTTCAGCTTTTAATTTTTTGAATTCTAAATATAAACTCGATTCTAAATAATATTTTTTGAAGGCGACTAGCTTGACCAACACGACCAATCGTCTTTGATCGACCATCACGATGCAGGTTCGGTCGTTAGCGAGTTGCACACGAGGCCATTTCTGATTCGTTGGACGCATTTGCCTACGTGACTCAGAAAGCATATCCGAACCGTCCCGAGGAGCATGTAAGTCTTTTTTTTATTTTATTTTGGTAATAAAATAAATGCCTTTGTATCATACTTTTATTGATATTGAAATATTTATTTTCATATTAATTTAGGAGCGTGTGCGGGAGGAGTCTGAGAGGATGCTTGCTGAGATTGCTCGGGAGCAGTATCTGGACTTAGCGGAGACCGACCTCGATTCTGCCATTGGACAGATCGATCAGGTCGATCCTTATGTTCGCGCTAGGGTGTGGGGTACCGTCTACCCTCTTAAAGGTAGTCAATACCGCACTAGGATGATGGGAGCCGAGGGTCACCATGTATTGAAAGATACCCCCGGCTTCCAGCACCCTCGCGGACGGGATGCACGGACTGCCTATCTCGAGGAGCAGTTGAGGGCGGAGAGGGAGCTCCGAGCTGAGAATGAAAGGAGGACTCAGACGCGGTTACATGAGAGCCAGCAGAGGACCGAGTCGCGGTTAGAGAGTTTCCAGAGACAGCAGCAGGCCATGATGGACTATATAATGACGCTGACTCAGACCATTACTCAGGCTGGACTGCAGGCACCTGCTCCACCGCCTTCTCTCTTCGGACAGACCCCGTCTTCACAGCCTCGTGACGAGGAACTAGGGGATGGTGGTAATCCTTCTACTACTACATTTCGATATTTAGATGATTTTGGTAGTGGATTGTAGTTGTGTTGTTGTAGTACTCTTGTATATTTATATTTGTGTTACAATTGTGTAAGTGATTTTGTTGACGCTACTAGTATGTTGATGAAATTAATGTTCTTGAATGTGTTGTGTGTTGTGTTGCATATAATGTTGGGCATATTATTGATGGTATTAGTTGAATGTGTTGCGCGTTGATTGTTGTTGATAATGGGAGCTGGTGTATAAAAATTGCAGGTGCAAAAAATACAGATTTTGGGATCCCAAAATCTGAATTTTTTTTCTTTTTTATATTAGGTTTGAGCCGACCACTTTCAAAAGGTCGTTGGCTAAAGTAAATTATTTTTTTTTTTAAAATGGTTTTAGCCGACGTCATATAAAACCGTCGGCGGCTAAAGTGTATTTTTTTTTTAAAAAAAAGGTTTTAACCGACGACATTTAAAACCGTCGTCGGCTAAAGTTTCCTTTTTTATTTTTTTTTTAAAACAGGTTTTAGCCGACGACATATGTAAAGGTCGTCGGCTAATTTTATTTTTATTTTTTAATAATCAGGTTTTAGCCGACGACATTTGAAAAGGTCGTCGGCTAAAGTTTTTTTTTTTCAACAAGTTTTAGCCGACGACCTTGCTGTAGTGGTCGGCTAAACTTTGAACTTTAGCCGACGACTACCAAAAAAGTCGTCGGCTAAATCTTGGCCGACGAATATCGGCCAACGATTTTTTAACCGACGACTCACGTGATTAGCCGACGACTTTGGGGTTTAGCCGACGACTTAAAGTCATCGCTAAAGTGTGAATTTTGGTAGTGGCAGTAAATAGACTTAGCAGGTACACGAGTAATCCAAGTAATGATCATTGGAAAACAACTACTCCTTCCTGACTTTAAAAATATTGAGGTCTAATAGTGATTTTCGAGATGCGTGAAGCATATTTATATAAAAATCGTGTTGCACTATTTTTTCCATGATTGATGTTTTACCTCATTGGATTTTCCTAGCAGGGTTTTTAACAAGTCAATTAGGATGACGTATTAACATGAATAGTATACTCTTTTCTCTTTCTTAGGATTTTTCTCACCAATTTTTTTCCCATAAAATTTTTCCAAAAATTAATTATTTTCACCTGCATCTTCTCGAAGCAATTTTAGCTTTCAGTCCACGCACAATTAATTTGGATCACAATTTGGATTCAATGCAATTTGCTATCTTCTTCATGATTACGAATTTAATTTTTTTCTACTTGTTACTTATTTAATTTTTTGGTTTATTTTATAAATTCAATGCATGCATTGATTTTCATATAATGATAATTTAGCTTATATTCGATGCAATTTTTATATATTAAATTTCCATACAACTTGCTTTTTTTTTTTTTTTATTAGTTATGTGTTAGTTGTGCATATTTAGTTTTGATGAGGCGCAATTTTTGGATTTATATATTTTTTTATGTCTACTTATTTGACGTTCTGATTATTATCTAAACTCAATCCATTCTAATTTTTATTCCAACACACATTTAATATGAATCCATTGTCATGTTTGAGTTGAAATCTGTTTTATAAATAAAATTAATGAATTCTTACGTTTATTCAAATGTATATTTAATACACTTATCATGCAATATTTGAATTTAGATTCTTTTCATACTATTTGTGTGATTTGTTACATTGGCTGTATGCATATTTTAGTGTCCTGTAATGCATATTTTAGTGTCGTGTAATTCACACTTAACATCATCATCATCATTGCCTCGTTAAAAATTAGACTTGACAAAATAGGTCCAAGCCCGTGGGCCGAGCCATCCCGCTCGTTTTTGGGCGGGCATTGGCTTCATTGGTCCAAAAAAATTGGGTCTTTTTGGCCCGGCCCAGATTTGGCCCGCCCGTGGAGGCCCAGCTCGCGGGCGGCCCGCCCGACCCATCTTTTTCTTTTTTTAATTTTTATGTTATATATAATTATAATACTTAAATTTTTTTCCTTATTTGTTGGATTATATTTCATCTATATGTTAATTATTGATGTAATTTTATTTTTTATGGGACTTTGTGATTACTTTGTAGTATCTCATATCAATAATAATATTATTTATGATAAGAAACTAGTAGTGATAAATGATATGATGATCAAATAAAAATATTTGTATATTTGTCTTTTGATCGTGGTAGTGTAGTAAATAATGTAATTATCAATAAAAATAAATATGCATTTAATTATCTGATTGTGATAATATAGTCAATAATATAATAATTAAGGATCGAAAAATATTTCTATATTTGTTCAGAATAAATAATATTTCAAAAAAAAAGAGTTGAGGCCCCTGGGCCGGGCCACGAGCATAACAATTTTGGCCCAGAAAAAAACGGGCCTTTTTGGCCCGGCCCAAAAAAGGCCCGCCCGTTTTTCGTCCGACCCGTTTGGGCCAAGCCCGCCCGTTTGCCAGGTCTATTAAAAGCCTTGCGAGGAAAACCAAATAGGATAAAACATCAATCAAGGAAAAAAGAATGCAACACGTATTTTAATATCAAAATGCTTCAGGCATTTCAAAACTTCTCTGCGAATTAGCATGGGTATCATATTCAGTGGAAGTTGCAATCTCGAACTCATAGGTTAGCGGGACATGTCATCTCTTCTGGAGATTTTATATTTAATTGTGATTAAGCTCATCAAATATTCGCAACTTGCTTCATGTAGTGCAATTATTTCATAATATTTGGAGATGCTACCACAAAAGCTTATTTCATTGATTTTCAGTGGCAGTTTTATTGAGCTCTTCAGGAGTCCAAATTATGTTTAAATCAACTTGTACCGCTATGATTACCAATCCATTATTTATTTTCTTTATTAAAACTCCGAATCAGACAACATTCTTTTGTATCACTTGTAGATCGCGAGTGGAAAAGAAATATACTTAATCATATCTTATTCGATGTATCATTATTCAGGTGAACTGCAAACATGACACTGCCTTTACGCAAATAGTTGGGAGAACATCATCCTTCTATTATATCCGAAGATTGTTTCAGATCTAGTAGGTGACTGTATTTCAATGTACTCTCAATGCATCATTAATGCATCTTTAAAAATATATTTTTCCTTGCAGACAGTGTAGAAGTCTCCAATATATTTTTTCAATTTTGACCATTAAATGATGAATGATGTTTTGATAATATATTAGTTCTTGTAGAACTAGTAAGGTATACGAGTGCAACAGTTGCAGTGAGATATGGTGTTTCAGGATCACGAATCTCTTCATCATCATTTGGTACAGATAGGTCCTTAATAGGATCAAGTGACTAATAAATCATTATAGTATTTTAAAGAGAGTGTTTCTTCCGTGTAAATCGCTTTAATACCTTCTAGGTATAAGCGGGTTAGATACACAACCAAATATTTGTAACCCGAGGCATATTATAGATATTTAAAAAATTTCGATCTGAAATTATCTTCTCAAATATTCAAGTGTCAATTGGATCACTTCTCGAGTTCCAATCAATCTAAGATCATTAATATCTATATATGATGTTGAGTCATTAATATACCTTTCTTTAGTAAAATGACTAAGACGGTTATTTCAAACTCAGTTGTACTATTTGAATCTATATAAAGACTATTGCAACTTTGAAGGAATACATATATTTAGATTTTGATTATCTGCTTCAGGCATATCAAATCCTGTTATGTTTTCATGTATCCATAAGACAAGTGTTTTATATACTTCAAATCTCACTCAACATCTATATATGATTCAATAAACGAGTGCTCTTATAAAAAGATATAATCATTATACTCTACTTTGACTAAAAGTCGTGCTTCATATGTAATACCCGAGAATTTGGAATCAGAACATTCACCATTTGAAAAGTGTTTTAGGTTGACTAAGGTTATTGAATTGATGAGTATTTATAATGGCTGGATTTGAATATATAATTATGATCTTGGACTGTTTAAAATATGAATGGGATACCGTAAGTATTAGTGGATATAAGATTGGACATTTTCTGTAACGTGTTGTGCACATGTGTTGATTTTGAAAGAGCACCACCGTTACATATAAATTCCAAAAATTATGTAACTTTAATAGTGTAAGATATTGACTTTTCTTCCTAATGGTTCAAACGGCGAGTCATTTCGAGTCCTAATGAAAGAGATATGAACAAAATAGTGGAGACTCTCACAACTAATAAGGTAACGTATGTTAACATGGTACTTAACGTACATTAAGGTACTTCAAAGTATTCCAAAAAGGCAAAAAACGAGTTACGTAAGTTAAATGAGGTCGAGTACTTTAAGGGTTGTCAGATATAAGTCCGAGACACCTGTTTTCAGCTATTTATGCGTTGGTTCTCCTCCCTCTTTGAATCATAAATCACCAAATGGGTTCATAACCTCTCCAAACACATAGATAATGAAATCTCACCTTCTTCTACCTCGAGATACCAATTACTTGACGGATCTGGAGCTTTTTGTACTGGTTGATTTTGTGAGATTTTTTAGTCTTGAGGTAAGATGGTTTGATCTTCAACCTTGTTCGAATTGTGAAAATTATGTGGTGATGTTGTGGATTATTTGCTGGTTTATGAGACTTGATAGGACTAATTTCCACGTAAGTCAATTTTCAAGCCTTGAACCCTAGATTTGGATAAATCGGGGATCTTTTATTCTTTTATTCGGAATTGATTGAAGAACATGATGATATATCTACTGTAATACCCGGATATTTATCGTGTATTTTGCCTGTATTCGAAACTTGTAGCATTTGATTTTGGGGTTTTAATAATTGAAGTGTGATTTTTCCCATATTCGTATTCCAACATTCATGATCATATTGGGAAGAACTTGCAAATTCATGCATGCAACTACGTCATAACGGGCGTTAACGGGTGAGCATAACATACGTTAAGAACTGCAGATAACGTACGTTATGGGTGATGCATATCGTACATAACAAGCAGTCAAGCAGATCAGGTTGGTTGGCGTATGGGCCAGCTAGGGATAGGGTCCGGATAAGATTCCCATGTGAACCTGGACAGCTTTTGATAAAGCAAGTCAACGAGGCATAACGTATGTTAAAGGAGTAAAATATCATACGCTACACAAAGCGTAAATACGTAAAGGTGATGGTTAACGTACGTTAAGGAGGTCAAAAAATGAGGCAGTAGATACTGGCGAATGTTAGCGTACGAGTAGCTTATAACGTACGTTAAGGCCATAGCGTACGTAATTCCTTGAGGCTAACGTACGTAAAGATCAAGATCTTATAGAGGTTCGGCTATAAACGAGCCTACGTCCTCTCTCGGTATCTTTTTCAATAGGCTAAAGAAAAACCTCTTCTCCTCTTTTGTATCGGTCGAGATATAACCGTTACAATCACGTCTTCTATTGGTCCGTGATAAACCACTCATACTTGTCTTTGTGTCGGTCCAAGTTAAACCGTTTTCCTTTTCGTAGGACAAGGAATCAAACTCTCTAGCTTTCTATGGGTACTAGATAATCCTCACGAAGATACCGATTGCGATTCTAACAATGCCGGATCCTTGATCCTAATAACACCGAATCCAATCGTATCTTTTCTTTTACCACTCGTGTATGATTTTTTGTATAACACTCAAGCACTCAATGTAAGCTCAATATTACAAGAATCTAATGAATATCAATCTTAGATCAATGTGTAGTATACTTGAAGTTGTTGTATTGAATCAATACCATCTCCTTGGTATTTATAGGCTCCATCAACAAACTAGCCGTTAGCTGCTGCACAATGCATTACGTACGCTATGTAACTTTGGTTACGTACGTTAACCTCCACGGGTTACATACGTTAGCCTCTTCACAATACAGTCCAGGGAGTTTCGTGATATTGGTTACGTACATTAGCATATACTCCATTACGTACGTTAAGCCATACGTCGGTGCTGACGTCATGTGTCCATTGCCACCTTTCTAACTTTGACTCGTCCAACGTTCACTTGGTTTGAACATGTGTTACGTACGTTAATATGCATCTCTTACGTATGTTAATAGCCTTATAGTACATACGTTATTCTTACTCCTTTACATACGTTAACTTTGATTTTCTCCAGCATTTTGCACTTTGTTTTCCTTCGATGCTTGCTTCGCCTCTTCGTTGTTTTGTTTTGTTTTGTTTATAGACTTTAATCATCAAAACACTTTTACTTTATGTATGGAACAAAATGTTCCAACAATCTCCCCCTTTTTGATGAATACAAAACAAAACTTCGTCAATGGGATATACCTGCAAAAATACAAATATATGTATATGTGTACAGACCAAAGTTTTCGACTTTGTCCGTTTCGTTAGTTCTTCTCCCATTTATTTTTCGAATCATTTCTTTTCTCCTTTTCTTTTCTCATTTAAAAATTTTTCATCGTCTTTTTCGACGTCTTCTCATTTTTCTTTTCCTGTTATTTTCGACTTCTCCTTTTTATGTTTCAACTCCTTCGTTTTTCCAATTCTTTTTGTATGCTGTCGATTTTCTTCGATTTTTCTCCCCCTTTCAAGGTTAATCCCATTTTCGACTTATTTCTCCATTCTCCTATCTCTCCCCCTTTTTGTATTCATCAAAAAGTGCAATAAAATACCGATCGAATAAAAATATGGAATAAATGATACTAATTTATGATAAATAAATGCATGAGTAGGATGGAGTTTATACCCGTTTTTCAAAAAATATACTCCCCCTGAAAGTATTATCTTCCCCTTTGTAAAATATCAAAATTAATTTTTGGGGATCCAACCGATAGTTGGTTTTTGTTTCGAGACGTAAACGATATTTGAAATAATTGTTCCTTTAAGAACCCAAATTTTCTTAATTTTAATCATTCGTCTAGGGCTTTTACAATTTGAAATATGATGCCCGATTTTTAAACACTTTTCGCAATGGGGTATTTTGAAATTAACGGATTCGTTTTTCGAACGTGTTTTGAATCCTAACCCCTCTTTATTCAATGTAAACTCTTGAACACCAAGCATTTTTTCAAATTTCTCGTTTCCGCACGAGAATTTCTTTGTCAAAGATTTAAGCTCGGTTTTAATTTTAGCGAGATCATCCTTCAAAATATTTTCATTTTCAATACACTTTGAATGATCGATTTCAACAAATTTTCCCTTCTCGATAATTTTGGAATTTTCAATTTCCAAAGATTTAATTTTAGACTTAAGGGATTTAATTTCGGACAAAGCATTTTGAAAATCCGTATGCAATAATTCAAATGTATCAAAAAGCTCATCACGGGCGGATGTATGTACTTACTTGGCTTTCGACGTCGCTGTCGTCGAACGAACTTCGGGCCATGAGAGCGAGATTATTTTGATCGATAAATTCGTCGTCTTCGTCTTCATCGCTCCATGTTGCCACGAGGACCTCCTTTTTGGGTTTAGCACAGCAATGTTTAGTGAAGTGGCCTGGTTTTCCATATTGTCGAGAAGAGTTGTCGAATTTCTTCGTTTCGCTCGAGATATCCTTCTTCTTCCGGTTTAATAAGGTTTGGAATTTATTAATATTCTTGGCATAATATGCCGCTTCTTCATTGCTTTCTTCCCCCACGATTTCTTCTTTCTTTTTCGATATCTTTGCGTTCATGGCTAACGATCGTTCCTTCGGCTTTGGCTTGACACTTCGTGATTTTAACACAATCTCATAATTAATTAGCGAAGCAACGAGGGCGATAAAATCGAGCGAATTGAGATCTTTGGATTCCATAATCGCGGTCACGGTGCCGTCCCATTCGCTAGGTAGTGATCGTAATATTTTCTTGACTTTTTCACTACTAGACAATGGTTTTCCAAACGAAGCAAGTCCATTAGTGATAATCGAGAATCGGTCGAGCATATTGGTGATGGACTCGTCACCTTTCATCATAAATAACTCGTAGTCATGGAGAAGCATACTGATTTTCGTCTCTTTGACTTGAGTTGTCCCTTTGTGTGTGATTTCGAGAATTTTCCATATTTCTTTCGCACTCTCACACGATGAGATTTGATTGACCTCTTCCGGATTTAAGGCACAAAATAAGTGTTGAGTAGCCTTACAATTTAGATGGTCATTTTCCCAATCGGCATCGTTGTATTCTGCAAAAGATTTGAGTGTACCGTTGGATTTGAGAGGAACTTTCGGGCCAAGGCAAATAATCTTCCAAATCTCTATATCGTAGGCATGAATAAAGATTGACATTTTTTTCTTCCATGTCAAATAATTTGAGCCATCAAAGAATGGTGGTCGGTTGAGAGCAAGGCCTTCGACAGGAGCAAATTGAAACGACATTTTGTTCCATACATAAATTAAAAGTGTTTGGATGATTAAAGTCTATAAACAAAACAAAACAATGAAGAGGCGAAGCAAGCATCGAAGGAAAACAAAGTGCAAAATGCTGGAGAAAATTAAAGTTAACGTACATAAAGGAGTAAGAATAACATATGTAATATAAGGCCATTAACGTACGTAAGAGATGCATATTAACGTACGTAACATATGTTCAAACCAAGTGAACATTGGACGAGTCAAAGTCATAAAGGTGGCAACGGACACATGACGTCAGCACTGATGTATGGCTTAACGTACGTAATGGAGTATATGCTAATGTACGTAACCAATTGTGTTTCATATGCGATATACTTGTACTAGCTATTCGACGGCTAACCCCTTTATGGGGGAAATACCTTTCATGTATTTCAGGATCCAGGAGAGCGGATAGGCATGTACCGGGTCGGCATGAAGATGATGGGAAAGTGTGATGATGTGTCTTGTCTCTGGTTATATTTTATATTTCCTCCATTCAGCGCTGTTTTACTTGAACGGTTTTTGAATACTCGAGTATTGTTTTCAGTTTCCTTGATGTTCCGGCCTGTGTTGCCGAGGTATTGAATTGTGATGTGTTGTATTTGGATATAGTGGATATGGTTTGAATACCATTTGTATTGTCTTTTATTTCATTGTATTGGACCTCATAGGTCAAAGTTCATAGTTCCGCATATATATAGTTTTGTGGGTCCCACGACGGGGCTCACAGCGCTGTAATATACCCTGAATAACTTGGGGGTATTACAGAATATGGTACCGGAGCTTAGGTTTATGATACCTAGGTTGTCGGTGTTTTGGGTCGATTGAGTTATTGTTTTTCTATATTATCACTACTTTACCATCATCACAGTGTGACCGGTACTTGTAAGACCTCTTACTCTTCTAATATTTTCGTAATCGTTTTACTTTTGAATTGGTATTTTGGGAATCGGTCACTTCGATGACATACGATTTGAAATGTACTTACGTGGTTTGCGTATCCTTCAGAATGTCTGCTGATAGGGGAGAGAGGCGAGGCTGTGCTCGTGAATGCAGACGAGGACATGGCGCGGCCGCTTCCCTCAGTTCTGTTACGGGGTCGACCACCCCTAGTTTATCTAACTCACTGCATCCTGATACCGAGGGTCAACATGACTAGTCAACTAGCCAAGGAAATAGCGCAGATATTGGAGTTACGAATGTCCTTCAACAATTGGCTAACCAGATGACTATCCTGGCCCAAGCCATTCAGCTGAACAATCCGAACCCGACATCAGATGCCTTACTTCAGAATGTGATCCGTATGCACCCTCCGCAGTTCAGTGGTGCTACAGACCCAATAGGTTGGGAGAATTAGTTAGCGGAGTTGGAGAAAGTGTTTGAAGCGGTTGATTGCCCGGAAGTGAGGAATGTACTGATTGCTCAATACTTCCTTACCAAGGAAGCCGCAACTTGGTGGAAAGTTATCAAGCCACAGGATCATGCTGCTTCATTGGGATAATTTAAAGAGATACTGGAGTCCGAGTTCTGTCCTTGTCCAGTACAAGAAGGCAGAATCCGAGCCTTTTTTGAGGCTATGCCGCAGAACATTCCAGTCTCACAGGCGATAGTGAAGTACAACTAATAGTTGATCCACGTGAAGAATCAAGTGTGGGATGAGCGTGACAAGATCCGTTACTTTGATATATGGGTGAGTATGGATTTACAGCGTTATATGGACGGGTTGGCCTGTACTACCTTGAAGGATTACCAAGACAGGGCTTTGGCCTATGACATGTTGAGTCCCCACAATGATACCACGGAAGAATCGAAGAAGCAAAAGACCGCTGGTAACTTTTCTGGCTCTAAAGGTGGCAATTTCCAAAAACCCCAGATGGCTAACCGTTCTGTCGGGCAGTCGTCACGTTCTTTTAGAGGGAAGAAGAGTTTCCATTCTGCTCCGGGCACCTCAACTCGCCCGGTAACCTGTTTTAATTGTGGTCATCCAGGCCACATCAATGTGTAGTGCAACTTCCCACCGCTGAAGTGTCACACTTGTGGACAGATGGGACATAGGGCAACTTATTGCCCCAAGCAAGATCACACTATGGACACTCGGGCTTCTGCCCCAACGCCTTTAGATCAGAGTCAGAATCAACGGCAACCAGTTGGATAATCGCAGCAGAGTTATGGCAGGGGCTGGGGACGGAGTCAAAACGCTATAGGGGGAGATTCTAGCATCGGTTCGGTACACCCACAAGTCAATGAGATGCATCGAGCAGACGAACCCGATGCAGTGGTAGCCTCAGGTACCATTCATATCCTATATTTTCCAGTTCGTGTACTTTTTGATACGGGTGCTACACATTCTTTTATTTCCTTGGAGTGTGTATGCCGTTTGAATATAACTTGTATGACTGCTTGCGATCCTTTCATTGTGAAACTACCTAGCGAGGACAGAATCGTGGGGAACTGGGAGATTAGAGATTTTCCGGTGAATATAACCGGTGTGGATTGGTTATCGAATTTGATTGTAGTTGATATGGAAGGCGAGGATGTGATCCTCGGTGAGGATTGGCTTGACGGTCACCAAGCGATTATGAATTACCGTACTAAGGTTACCACTATGATGACTGAAGATGGATCCGAGTACTCATTTCTGGGACGTATGTGTAATATCTGGGGGTAATTTTTTTTTTGTTTCACTATTGAGTTGTACGTATTCATTTTGAATTGTACAATTGTTGTTGTATCATTTCATTCGTGTTTTTTGAGGTGCGTTGGATTGTGTTCATTCATTCACGTTGAGAATTGATGGAACAACTTGGTTGTCCACTTTGTTGAGCTAACGTATGTTAGCTTGTGCGCTTAACGGACGTTAGGCCTTCGGCATTACGTATGTTATTACGTTTATGTTACGTACATAATGAGAGGTAGGTGGAGGGAACCTTCCTCGTGGTTAGCTTTCGGACGGTGGGTCCCGGGTATCTTTGATCCGATCTACTATTGTAGTCAACGGGCTTTTTACGTATGTTAGGATGTGAGCTTTGCGTACGTTATTCCTGTAGCTTGTTAACGTACGTAAATGATTGTTGTTTATGTACGTTAAGGTCTTCATATTTTTGGTCAATCAGTTCTGGACTAGCATTACGTACGTTAAGCTATTGATATAGCGTACATAATGTCCCTTACGTACGTTATGCTTGGTGTATAGCGTACGTAATATGATTGTCAGGTTATATATCTTGGGTTCATTTTTCATTTCTTCACGGACCATTATCGATTTTCTCTCCCTAGAACCGTCCCTCTGGACTTGTTCTTGATATTTAGCCTCTTCCAACATGTTTTTGATCATCATAACTTGATTTGGAGCTTGGAGTTGGAAGCTTGTTGGTGCTCCTTTGGTGTTTGGAGAGTTCTTCTTGTTCTACATTGGTAAGTTCTCTCAATCTCTTGTTCTACAAGTGATTTTCGAGTATGATGATAATGTTGTTGTTGTTTTCCTCGTATAGCTGGTGATTGTTGGAGTATATCATGATTCTTGATGAGTTTCTATAACTTATGATGAAGAACGTAGTGATTGTGGCTTGAGGAGGAGTTGTTCTTGATATTTTAGGATGTTTGGAGGTTTTAATCATGTTTAGGTAGGATTATGTTAAGATGTTATATGATTAACATAGTCTTGATATGATTGATGTTGTTGTTTGTGTTTCTTGGGGAGATTATAACCATTTTGAGAAAGGATTATGTTGAATTATGTAATTATTATCATAATCTTGTAATGGTTGATTTAACCTTGTTGATTAATCCAAATTCATGACGAATTGGTGATTGTTATTGTTTAGACATCATGTTTGTTGTGTTAGTGATGTTCTTGAGGTGATATTGATAATATTGATGACATTATCATCGTAGAAGGATCAATTTGATGTTTTTCTTAAGTGATTCTTGTTGAATTGTTTTCACAAGTGTTAAGAACGTTTGATCATATCGATCATTGAAGTGCTGGAGGATGTTAGAATTCATAGTTGGGAACTATGATATTCGTTTATAGAGTTTAACCGATTCGGGGTTGAATTGGGATTTTCCTTGGTGTTGTTTTCTATTGATTTTGTGTTATTGAATGAATCGTATTTCATTCAAGGTTGTTCAAGTGCTTGTGATCATAGGAAGATGCCGTTCGTCGTTTCGTGGGAGGACGTGGATCGTGGAAGGACTTTCTCGCCTTCGGTTTGAGGCAAGTTTTATACTTGTACTAGTCAATGAGATTAATGTTATCATGTATGTGTATGAATGTGTGTATCATTTCGAGACTTGGACTCTATATGATTTTATTGATATCATGGGATTGTTTGATACGATACCCTTCGACAAATTATGCCAAATGTTATTGTTGTTCGTAAATGGCCGGTTCAAGGCATTGCGATACTTGTTAGTAATATTGTTGTCGATAGCCGGTTCGCGGTATCGATGTATCGATTGTTGTTGTTGATATTGATGTCGATTTAAGACATAGTTGTGATCATTGTTATTGATATTGGTGCTTCGTTATTTATGTTGTATTGGCCGATTGAAGGCATTGACATATTCGATTATCATCTTCGTTATCGGTAACCGATTAAAGGTGACGAGATATCCGTGGTATTGTTGTTATCGATTGATCGTTCAAAAGGCAATCGAGTTATTAAATTGGGATTGTCGAAGACATTTCCCATCCATTGTATCGTTATTATTGATTGACCGTTCTAAGGTAATCGATTTATTGAATTGGGACTATCGAAGACATTTCCCATCGGTTGTGTCATTGTAATCGATGAGCCATTCTAAGGCAATCGAGGTATTGAATTGGGATTATCAAAGAGAGTTCCCATCCGTAGTGTCGTTATCGATTGACCATTCTAAGGCAGTCAAAGTATTTGAATTGGGATCGCCGAGAATGGTGCCCATCCGTGAGTTATTGTTGTGTTGGCCGACTCAAGGCAGCACACTATCATTCTTGTAAACTCGGTAATTTAGTGATCGTTGAGGGTTGAGGATTCCAGGATTGTTGTGTTGTGATTTTTGATCGCGTTAATCGTTCCTTAGGGATTGTGAGCCCAGGATGGTTGTTTTGGATATTGTTGGTCATGTCGATCTTTTATTATCCGTGTGTCATCGTTCACTTTGGTGAGTCTTTTGATCCGTATTGGATGTGTTATCCTTTCAGTTTTGTTATCATGTTGCATCGTGGCATATCTGGAATCATATCTGCGTTCCGATTGGTTATGTGTAGGATTTTTAGCCAGGCACACGATGGTCATGCGTGGATGTTTCCGCATTGAACCGTGCACACGAGACGTAGTTCGTGAGGCTAATTAGGTACATTGTCCCACGTATATTATAGATTCCGTATACGGGGTGGACATGTGCACGGACACATTTCCCGATCGGGCGTACTGTGATGTCCTCTTGAGACTTATTGTGTTGGTCGTTCATACTCCATGTTGCATTGGATATGTCCGACGATTTGTGACTGGTTGTTCATACGCCGAGGGGTATGTTCGACAGTCGGGTTTGTTTCTTTGAGATCCGTATTGTGATGATATACAACTTCGGGCGGTTCGGCTTCCAGGCCATTGTGATGATTGGCAGCTTCAGTTGAATGGTTTTCAGACTATTGTGGTATTTTAGCAGCTTCGGCTGAACGCTTTCAGGCCATTGTGATGTTTTGGTATTTCCGTCGGAGCCCTCGGGCAATGTGATTTGTATCTAGTCAGCGTTGGTTTGGTTTACCTTTGGGTAATTTCAATGTTGTGTTCTATATTGATGATTCGCCGTTGGGCACTTGTGTTTTAACCTGTTGAGCAGGTATTGATCGTATGCTATGGGCATAATATTTCATGAATGCTCGGTTCTTACCTTGATTTGTGAGCATCTCGTATTGCCATTGTTGTACCGTTTATTCTGCCTTTGGATGCATATCATGTTGTGCATGTATTTGATATTCATTATCTGGATGACTGACCCCGTGGGGGCGGAACATGTTTTCATGTTTTAGGTGTTTGCGAGGAGAGAGTAGAGACACAGGGGCATGACAATGGCGACGAGGCATTCGAGCGATACTAGTCCGAGATGTTTTGTGTTCATGTCAGTCAGACAGTTTGGAGTACTCCATTTTTGTTCAGTTGTTGTCATTTTAGATTACTCGAGTAAGGCTCGTGGATGTTGTTGTATTTTTATTTTGGCCATGTAGGCCCACTTTTGTAGTTGAAATTCCATATCGGAATATTCTGTCGGATGTCATAGTAGGGACTGAGACTCCCCTTTTGGTCAATTTGTTGAATTCTGGTCGTGTGTGCCTGGTGGAGCTCCTACAGTGGAGTCAACGGCACTGTAATGACCCAATAGGATTTGGGGGTGTTACAGTAAGTCGGGCCAATCTAAGTTGCTTATCAGCGCCATGCAGGTCGTGAAACTTTTGAATAAAGGTTGCACGGGATATTGGTGTTATTCTTTGAAGACGGAAGGGAACGAAGTTGTTTTCTCTTCGATTCCAGTTGTCAATGAGTATCCCGACGTTTTTACGGACGACCTCCCGGGATTACCGCCGGATCGAGAGATAGAATTTTCTATGGACTTATAGCCTGACGCGGCTCCGATTTCTATGGCACCTTATCGGATGGCGTCTTCCGAAATGCAAGAATTAAAGAGTCAGCTGGGAGAATTATTGGATAAAGGGTACATCAGACCGAGCACTTCGCCTTGGGGCGCGCCTATTCTTTTTGTAAGGAAGAAGGATGGTTCACAATGTTTATGCATTGATTACCGTGAACTGAACAAAGTGACCATCAAGAACAAGTATTCTTTGCCTCGTATTGATGATTTATTTGATCAGTTGCAGGGAGCCGCAGTATTCTCGAAATTTGATTTGAGATCATGGTACTATCAGCTCCGGGTGAAAGAGTCCGATGTTCCGAAGACTATGTTTCGGACGAGGTACGAACATTATGAATTTGTGGTCATGCCTTTTAGATTAACTAATGCACCGTCAGTGTTCATGCAACTAATGAACAAGATATTCATCGAATACTTGGACAGATGTGTGGTCGTCTTTATCGACGACATCTTGATTTATTCTCGGGATAAGGAGGAACATGCCTGGAACTTGCATTTGATACTAGATGTTTTGAGATCTGAGCACCTCTATGCAAAATTCTCGAAATGTGAGCTCTGGTTGGAAGAAGTTATGTTTCTCTGTGATGCCCAAAGACTCTCACACACAAGGTCTATTCAATAATAGCATATTAATCTTAAAACATGCAAGACTTCATGCTTAATCGCATAAAAATGTGACAGTGTGACATGAAACTGCTATTATTTGAATAATATGATTCATACATTACTTGTTATCAAGTATTATTCTGACATTTCATGATTCACATTATTTGATAGTTAATTTAACGACATTGAAGTGGCTAAGCATTTGAACATAACCCCAAGTACAAGTGGTAAGCCTATAAGCAGTAAATAATATCAGTGATGTGTCTATCGATAAGTCTCGGGGTTTTAGTCGGCGGGTATGCTGAGTTAATTTGGATTGATGATTCAAGTAAATAACCCTTTCTTATTCCGATAACACGTGTCAAGCATCTTGATACTTGTGAATACCATCAATGATGAAATTCAAGGTCTCAGTGATAACATTTGTTAAGTCATTCGATTTGTAAGTATCTTATTCGTCCCAAATGCGGTCGGATAGAATGGAATTTGTCCTTTAGATCATTGTCAAATAATGCCATATTTCTAAGTGAGTACTCGGACTCTTATTTCTAGGGTTAATTATATAAAATTTCATAAAGATAACAACAAACTCATTCTCTACCACTTTCGAAGGTATTCGCAAAAGTAGCTGAGTTTAAACAATAAAAATACATATTAAACTTTATCAAAAACATAGGACCATACATACATACATACCCTAAACATGATCAATCCCTACTAAGAACCAGTTTAAAACATCCAAGAACCGGATTATAATAACTTCAACCGGTCCATTCTTCTAAACCTGACTCCTGGACGCCATTGAGGGGTATTTTAGTACTTTCACCCTTATAAACCGACTCTTCCACTTAGATAAGGGAGGAAACAGACTCTAAACTCTTCTAGACACTCTGAACTCGATCCATAAGCCCCACACTTCGAAAATTCATCAAAAAATTGAGGAGAAATTATAAAAACATCAACACCTCAAGTCAGTTGACAATCAAGGTGAGTTATCTTCGTTTTACTCTTGTTCTTGCTATGGTTCTTGTATGATATGAAGTTGTGAGAGCTGGTTTAGGTGCTTATATTCGTTCTAATGATGTTAAGAACTCATACATGGCCTAAACTTGTGTTTGATGTGGATTTATAGGACTGAAAACTCACTAAGACAACAAAAGAATCAATTCTATCACCTTTTGAAAATATGTGTGGATAATATTGAATTCGTGTGCTTTAGGGGCAGAGGTTGTTATATTCATGTTCTTAAGTATATTAGGTATGCTATATCAAAAATTTATGCAAATCCGACATATAATCAAGTGGATATACGCCGGACAAATTCAGTTATTTTAAGATCTTGATAGTTTCCCCTAAACCATTATATTGTTATAGAATCCTAGAGTTGTTGCCTATAAGAGTTTATCTAACACTATGAACAGAAAATAATAGGCTTGATAATGAATTAGGAGTGTAAAAATGATTGAGTATTATGCTCGTATATAACGAAATGCACACATAAAATTTGTAGAATACCAATTATGTGAAATCGGTAAAATCCTTCGGATATGCAGTGAGTTAAACTTTGTGTATACCATATAGATTCTTTAAAGGCACTCCTTGAAACAGGCTCTGAAGACATATCATCACAACCACCTATTATTGGTATAAAAGCAAAGGTATCACCTGAACAAGGTAAGTAGTAACTGATTGCAAAACTGTATCACAAGAGCATTTGTCTGAAATATGTGTTAATGATTGTTGTTTTGGATATTGCTCATACCTTGTGTATATGTGGATAACATATTGCTCTATTCGTATTGTGTGACATGTCCCATAGAGCATTTATGCATGTGGTATCATCACGATGCATATGATCATAGCATAACATTGGAGGTTGTTGTCCCATGCATTGATCATAGTACAGGCGTTCTAAAGGTGATCAGAACAAACTGTTTTGGTTATGTGCATCGCGGGATACCGGTAAGGGGCTGTTTTGTGGAGGAGTATATGACACGTCGTAGTGATCCATATGTTATGATTGGACACTTGTGTGATGTTTTGCGGTGGAATCTGGGACACACCGTGGTGAATCATGTGTATGATTGGGCACCTTTATAGCCATAATCCTAGTGGACGCCAGGCTGAACCATGTGTTATGATTGGGCAGTTTGTTCTGGCTATGTTGGACATGCACACTTTTGGCCCGGGCCAGGAACTCGAGGTGTACATAGCAGCGCGCTATAAAAAAGTTTTCAAAAGTTAAAGTAAAATGAAACTGCATTTCACAAACTCATTCATAAATGCATTCATGCATTGTGTGTCACTACTTACTGAGCTTTCGCTCATTTAGTTGAATTCTTGTGATACAGGTAATAATTCGGGGTATCAGGCATAGGTTGATGTCCGGGACGCTTCTCTACGCCAACGAGACATTGTATATGAACATCAGACCTGTGGAGTGTTCTGTGGGTTTGTTAAGTCTAAGTTTGCTTATAAACCTATACAACCGATGTTTTCTTTTGGTTGTAATATAATAGTCGGCTGATGTGTAAAAGTAACTTTTGGTGCCTAAAAGGAGTTTCCTCTTAAAGGTTTTAAGTTTTCCGCTGTGCTATAATATATAATAAGGATATTTTTAATATCCGGTATCTGATAGTCAAATCTAGGGGTGTGATAGATTTGGTATCGGAGCAAAGGTTTAAAGCGTTTCTGAAGACCGTTCATATACAACAATCGCTTGGCGGAGAGGAGCAACCCATCAGCCAATGGTTTTATTTATTTATTTATTTATTTTTACTTGCTATTTGCGTGTTTATGTTAATATTGGCTAATAAAAGATCCTTATGTGAGAAGTGAAGGCTATTAAGAGATCATGGAAGGGAATAGAACACAAGGTAGTGCTGAAGGAGCGAGGGATAACCATATCGACCGACTGACGCATCTTGTGGAAAGGCTTTTAGAACGGGATGTTAGACGTGAAGCCGAGGCTCGTCGTTCTCCACCTCATCGAAATGATGCCATTGATCTGGTTAGTGAGAGGTTCCAGAAACTAAAACCTCCCACATTTGAAGGTGGGCTCGATACGAGCGTCTCTGAGAATTGGCTCCGAACTATGGAAAGGTCATTCGACTACGGCGGGAATCCCTGATGAGGCCAAGGTTTCATGTGCGGTATTTTACCTCCGTAATGATGCTAGATACTGGTGGGACACCATGATGGGTATATATGATGTTCCTAGACTGACATGGGAGGAATTTATAGAGCTTTTCGAGGCGAAATACCTTACAAAAGCTGCACGAGCTGCAAAACGGAAGGAATTTTCAAACTTGAAGCAATGTGACATGTCAGTTGATGAATATGTCAGAAAATTTGAGGAGCTTTCAAGGTATGCGCCACACATGGTGAGCACGGATGATCTAAAGGTCGAGCAATTCATCGAGTGTCTGAAACCAGAGATATATAGAGATGCGCAAGTCGGGGAAACTGGAGGCTCAAAATATGTGGCAGTGGTTCAGCGAGCTCTGAATGCAGAAATGGCTCAAAGGAAAATCATGGAGGAACGAAAGGAGAAAGAGGCTAAAGAAAAGCAGAACCAGCCGAATTATCAGCAGGGCCAAGGCAAGTGGAAGCACTCAAACAAGGGTAACAAGAGGCAAGGCCAGTTCTACAAAGGTAATGGCCACAAATGGTTTAAGGACAACAACGGAGGACAGCCATCCACTGGAGGTAAACAAAAGCCAAAATGTGCAAAATGTGGAAGATATCACTTTGACGTCTACATGGAAGGACCCGGAGCCTGCAACAAATGTGGAAAGATGGGTCATTTTGCAAAGGAGTGTACCTCTAATGACTTCGAGTAGAAGAAAGTACAAGGAAGAGTATTTGCAATCACGCAGGCAGAGGCTGATGCCAACCCTGCAGTCGTCTCAGGTAACATACTAATTTTTGGTATTCCTGCATATGCATTGTTAGATCCAGGAGCAACACATTCATTTGCATCGACCAAGTATGTGAGAAGGTTGGGCAAACCACTGGAAGAGTTTGGTGGGCAGTTTAATGTGTCTACCCCTTCAGAAGAACTCTTGACCTCGGACAAAGTTCTCCGATCCTGTAGTGTAGTAATCAATAACCGGGAATTGGATGCCGATCTCATTGTGCTCAACATGTCGGATTATGAAGTAATCCTATGGATGGAATGGTTATCCACGCATCATGCTACCATGGATTGTAAAAAGAAGATTGTTACATTCCAACCACCAAATGAAGAGGAGTTTGTGTTTGTTGGGAGTAGCAGCAAATTGAGAACAAGAATAAGTTCAGCAATGATGGCACAAAAATTACTTAGAAATGGATGTGTCGGTTATTTATCCAGTGTGGTGGACAAACAGAAGGAGCAAATCCACAAACCCAAAGATGTACCTGTGGTACAGGAATTTCTAGAAGTATTCCCAGAGGATTTACCAGGGCTACCTCCAGACAGAGAAATTGAATTCAACTTTGAGCTGAATCCAGGAGTGGCCCCAATATCGAATACACCATACAGAATGGATCCTACAAAATTGAAAGAATTAAAAATTCAGTTGCAGGAATTGCTTGATAAAGGATTCATACGACCCAGTTTTTCACCATGGGGAGCCCCAATACTCTTCGTCAAGAAGAAGGATGGTACCATGAGACTCTGTATCGATTATTGAGAATTGAATAGGGTGACCATCAAGAACAAATATCCTTTACCAAGGATTGACGATTTATTCGACCAGCTTCAGGGAGATTCAATGTTTTCAAAGATCGATTTAAGGTTGGGTTACCATCAATTGAAGATCAAAGAAGATGACATACCAAAGACGGCATTTCGAACCAGGTATGGACACTATGAATTTCTAGTGATGCCTTTTGGTTTAACTAATGCCCATTCTGCTTTCATGGATTTAATGAATCGAGTCTTTAGAGAGTACTTGGATAAGTTTGTCATTGTCTTTATTGATGACATCCTTATCTACTCTCAATCATTGGATCAACACAAGGAACATTTGAGAACAGTGTTGGGTATCCTAAAGGATAAACGACTATATGCTAAGTTTAAGAAATGCGACTTCTGGAGGGAACAAGTGGCATTCCTTGGGCATGTAGTGTCGAAGAAAGGAATTTCAGTTGACCCAGGGAAAGTGGAGGCCATGAGTAAGTGACCCAGACCAAAGAATGTTCATGAGGTATGCAGTTTCTTAGGGTTACCAGGTTATTATAGACGATTCGTTGAAGGATTCTCCAAGATAGCCTCACCGCTTACTCAATTGACAAGAAAGAACGTTAAGTTTCAATGGTCTGACGCATGTGAAAAGAGCTTTGAATAACTAAAACAGAGGTTAACATCTGCACCGATCCTTTCGATTCCAACAACTGCGGGAAGATATGTTATTTATAGTGATGCGTCAAAGTCAGGATTGGGAGCTGTGCTTATGCAAGATGGAAGAGTAATTGCTTATGCTTCACGGCAACTGAAGGATTACGAGAAAAATTACCCAACTCATGATCTTAAATTGGAAGCCATAGTATTTGCCTTGAAAATGTGGCGACATTACCTTTATGGAGAAAGATGTGAAATCTACACGGATCATAAGAGCTTAAAGTATTATTTCACACAGAAGGAACTCAATATGCGGCAAAGGCGATGGCTGGAATTGGTTAAGGATTATGATTGCACAATAAATTATCATCCAGGTAAGGCAAATGTTGTTGCAGATGCTTTAAGTAAAAGGTCTAATGCTAGTGTCTCGGCAATAATAGTGACCCAGAAACCATTATTACAAGAGTTGGAGAAGTGGGGATTGCAGATTGTGCAAAAAGGGCATGTCAGAAAACTATTTTAATGACGCTGCAACCTACCATACTTGAGACCATTAAACAGGATCAACTTACGGATCCCTATATGTCTCATTTGAAGGAAGAAGTTGAGACAGGCAAATCCAAGGATTTCGGAATTACACTGGATGGAGTTATCAACTTCAAGGGGCGGCTATGTGTACCGGATAATAGTAGTCTGGAGAAGGAGATACTCTCAGAATCTCACAATGCTCCATATACAGTACATCCTAGAACCACCAAGATGTACAAGGACCTAAATATGCACCATTGGTGGCCTGGGATGAAGAACGATGTGGTTAAATTTAGGCAGAACATCAAAGACCCGCAGGGACATTACAATCACTGGATGTTCCTAAATAGAAATGGGAAGACATCACTATGGACTTTGTAGTTGGACTTCCAAGGACCAGAGAAGGTCACGATGCCATATGGGTTATAGTTGATCGCCTAACAAAATCACCTCACTTTCTTCCAGTACACACTACGTATTCCATGGATAAGTTGGCGGATATATATGTTAGAGAAATTGTAAGATTGCATGGCGTACCTTTCTCAATTGTATCATACAGAGATCCCCTTTTTACTTCATCATTCTGGAAGAGCTTCTATAAAGCTTTGGGAAGAAAGTTAGCATTCAGTACAGCGTTTCACCCACAAACTAATTGTCAGTCGGAGAGAACTATCCAGACTCTGAAAGACATGTTAAGAGCATGCATACTGGATTTCCAAGGGTCGTGGAATACTTACCTGCCTTTTATAGAGTTTGCGTATAAAAATAGCTTCCACTCTACTATTAGCATGGCGCCTTACGAAGCTCTTTATGGCAGAAAGTGCAGATCACCGATTCATTAGGATGAGCTGGGTGAGAGGAAGTTTCTTGGACCAGAATTGGTGCAGAAAACCAAAGAAGCCATTGAGAAAATTAGAAAAAGAATGCTTACAGCTCAAAGTCGACAGAAGAGTTACGCGGACAACCGACGACGAATGCTTGAGTTTGATGTCGGGGACAAAGTATTTCTTAAGGTGGCACCAACAAAGGGCGTCATGAGATTCAAAAAGAAAGAGAAATTAAATCCAAGATACATAGGCCCATTTGAGGTACCGGAAAGAATTGGAGAAGTGGCATACAGGTTAGCACTTCCACCATCACTAACAAATGTTCACGACATCTTTCACGTTTCAATGTTGAAGTGGTATGTCTCGAATCCATCACATATATTGAGCTATGAGCAATTACCGTTAAGTGAGGACTTGAATTATGAAGAGACACCGGTTAAGATCTTGGATAGTAAGCAAACGGAATTGATGAACAAAAAGATGTCATTTGTTAAGGTGTTGTGGAAGAATCACTCAGTTGAAGAATCCACGTGGGAAAAGGAAGATGAAATGAGGCATAAATATCCGGCTCTATTTGGTAAGTAAATTTCGAGGATGAAATTTCTATAAGGAGGGAAGATTGTGATGCCCAAAAACTCTCACACACAAGGTCTAGTTAATAATAGCATATTAATCTTAAAACATGCAAGACTTCATACTTAATCGTATAAAAATGTGATAGTGTGACATGAAACTACTATTATTTGAATAATATGATTCATGCATTACTTGTTATCAAGTATTATTCTGATATTTCATGATTCACATTATTTGATAGTTAATTTAACGACATTGAAGTGGCTAAGCATTTGAACATAATCCAAGTACAAGTGGTAAGCCTATAAGCAGTAAATAATATCAGTAATGTGTCTATCGGTTGGTCTCGGGGTTTTAGTCGGCGGGTATGCTGAGTCAATTTGGATTGATGATTCAAGTAAATAACCCTTTCTTATTCCGATAACACGTGTCAAGCATCTTGATACTTGTGAATACCATCAATGATGAAATTCAAGGTCTCAGTGATAACATTTGTTAAGTCATTCGATTTGTAAGTATCTTATTCGTCCCAAATGCGGTCGGATAGAATGGAATTTGTCCTTTAGTTCATTATCCAATAATGCCATATTTCTAAGTGAGTACTCGGACTCTTATTTCTAGGGTTAATTATATAAATTTCATAAAGATAACAAGAAACTTATTTTCTACCACTTTCGAAGGTATTCGCAAAAGTAGCTGAGTTTAAACAATAAAAATACATATTAAACTTTATAAATAACCTTTTACCATACATCCATACCCTAAACATGATCAATCCCTACTAATAACCAGTTTAAAACATCCAAGAACCGGATTATAACAACTTCAACCGGTCCATTCTTCTAACCCTGACTTCTGGAGGCCATTGAGGGGTATTTTAGTACTTTTACCCTTATAAACCGACTCTTCCACTTAGATAAGGGAGGAAACAGACTCTAAACTCTTATATACACTCTGAACTCGATCCATACTTCGAAAATTCATCAAACAATTGAGGAGAAATCGTAAAAACATCAACACCTCAAGTCAGTTGACAATCAAGGTGAGTTATCTTCGTTTTACTCTTGTTCTTGCTATGGTTCTTGTATGATATGAAGTTGTTAGAGCTGTTTTATGTGCTTATATACGTTCTAATGATGTTAAGAACTCATAAATGGCCTAAACTTGTGTTTGATGTGGATTTATAGGACTGAAAACTCACTAAGACAACAAAAGAATCAAGTCTGTCACCTTTTGAAAATATGTGTGGATAGTATTGAATTCGTGTGCTTCAGGGGCAGAGGTTGTTATATACATGTTCTTAAGTATATTAGGTATGCTATATCAAAAATTTATGCAAATCCAACATATAATCAAGTGGATATACGCCGGAAAAATTCAGTTATTTCAAGATCTTGATAGTTTCCCCTAAACCATTGTATTGTTATAGAATTCTAGAGTTGTTGCCTATAAGAGTTGATCTAACACTATGAACAGAAAATAATAGGCTTCATAATGAATTAGGAGTGTAAAAATGATTGAGTATTATGCTCGTATATAACGAAATGCGCACATAAAATTTGTAGAATACCAATTATGTGAAATCGGTAAAATCCTTCGGATATGCAGTGAGTTAAACTTTGTGTATACCATATAGATTCTTTAAAGGCACTCCTTGAAACAGGATCTGAAGACATATCATCACAACCACCTATTATTGGTATAAAAGCAAAGGTATCACCTGAACAAGGTAAGTAGTAACTGATTGCAAAACTGTATCACAAGAGCATTTGTCTGAAATATGTGTTAATGATTGTTGTTTTGGATATTGCTCATACCTTGTGTATATGTGGATAACATATTGCTCTATTCTTATTGTGTGACATGTCCCATAGAGCATTTATACATGTGGTATTATCACGATGCATATGATCATAGCATAGCATTGGAGGTTGTTGTCCCATGCATTGATCATAGTACAGGCGTTCTAAAGGTGATCAGAACAAACTGTTTTGGTTATGTGCATCGCGGGATACCGGTAAGGGGCTGTTTTGTGGAGGAGTCTATGACACGTCATAGTGATCCATGTGTTATGATTGGACACTTGTGTGATGTTTTGCGGTGGAGTCTGGGACACACCGTGGTGACTCATGTGTATGATTGGGCACCTTTATAGCTATAATCCTGGTGGACGCCAGGCTGACCCATGTGTTATGATTGGGCAGTTTGTTCTGGCTATGGTTGGACATGCACACTTTTGGCCCGGGCCAGGAACTCGAGGTGTACATAGCAGTGCGCTATAAAAAAGTTTTCGAAAGTTAAAGTAAAATGAAACTGCATTTCACAAACTCATTCATAAATGAATTCATGCATTGTGTGTCACTACTTACTGAGCTTTCGCTCATTTAATTGAATTCTTGTGATACAGGTAATAATTCAGGATATCAGGCATAGGTTGATGTCCGGGACGCTTCTCTACGCCAACGAGAGATTGTATATGAACATCAGACCTGTGGAGTGTTCTGTGGGTGTGTTAAGTCTAAGTTTGCTTATAAACCTATACAACCGATGTTTTCTTTTGGTTGTAATATAATAGTCGGCTGATGTGTAAAAGTAACTTTTGGTGTCTAAAAGGAGTTTCCTCTTAAAGCTTTTAAGTTTTCCGCTATGCTGTAATATATAATAAGGATATTTTTAATATCCGGTATCTGATAGTCAAATCTAGGGGGTGTGACAGATTTGGTATCGGAGCAAAGGTTTAAAGCGTTTCTGAAGACCGTTCATATACAACAATCACTTGGCGGAGAGGAGCAACCCATCAGTCAATGGTTTTATTTATTTATTTATTTATTTTTACTTGCTATTTGCGTGTTTATGTTAATATTGGCTAATAAAAGATCCTTATGTGAGAAGTGAAGCTATTAAGAGATCATGGAAGAGAATAGAACGCAAGGTAGTGCTGAAGGAGCGAGGGATAACCATATCGACTGACTGACGCATCTTGTGGAAAGGCTTATAGAACGGAATGTTAGACGTGAAGCCGAGGCTCGTCATTCTCCATCGAAATGATGCCATTGATCTGGTTAGTGAGAGGTTCCAGAAACTAAAACCTCCCACATTTGAAGGTGGGCTCGATACGAGCGTCACTGAGAATTGGCTCCGAACTATGGAAAGGATGTTCAGCTACGGCAGAATCCCTGATGAGGTCAAGGTTTCATGTGCGGTATTTTACCTCCGTAATGATGCTAGATACTGGTGGGACACCATGATGGGTATATATGATGTTCCTAGACTGACATGGGAGGAATTTAAAGAGCTTTTCGAGGCGAAATACCTTACAAAAGCTGCACGAGCTGCAAAACGGAAGGAATTTTCAAACTTGAAGCAAGGTGACATGTCAGTTGATGAATATGTCAGAAAATTTGAGGAGCTTTCAAGGTATGCGCCACACATGGTGAGCACGGATGATCTAAAGGTCGAGCGATTCATCGAGGGTCTGAAACCAGAGATATATAGAGATGTGCAAGTCGGGGACACTAGAGGCTCAAAATATGTGGCAGTGGTTCAGCGAGCTCTGCATGCAGAAATGGCTCAAAGGAAAATCATGGAGGAACGAAAGGAGAAAGAGGCTAAAGAAAAGCAGAACCAGCCAAATTATCAGCAGGGCCAAGGCAAGTGGCAGCACTCAAACAAGGGTAACAAGAGGCAAGGCTAGTTCTACAAAGGTAATGGCCAAAAATGGTTTAAGGACAACAACGGAGGACAACCATCCACTGGAGGTAAACAAAAGCCAAAATGTGCAAAATGTGGAAGATATCACTTTGACGTCTACATGGAAGGACCTGGAGCCTGCTACAAATGTGGAAAGATGGGTCATTTTGTGAAGGAGTGTACCTCTAATGACTTCGAGTAGAAGAAAGTACAAGGAAGAGTATTTGCAATCACGCAGGCAAAGCCTAATGCCAACCCTGCAGTCGTCTCAGGTAACATACTAATTTGTGGTATTCCTGCATATGCATTGTTAGATCCAGGAGCAACACATTCATTTGCATCGACCAAGTATGTGAGAAGGTTGGGCAAACCACTGGAAGAGCTTGGTGGGCAGTTTAATGTGTCTACCCCTTCAGGAGAACTCTTGACCTCAGACAAAGTTCTCCGATCCTGTAGTGTAGTAATCAATAACCGGGAATTGGATGCTGATCTCATTGTGCTCAACATGTCGGATTATGAAGTAATCCTAGGGATGGAATGGTTGTCCACGCATCATGCTACCATGGATTGTAAAAAGAAGATTGTTACATTCCAACCACCAAATGAAGAGGAGTTTGTGTTTGTTGGGAGTAGCAGCAAATTGAGAACAAGAATAAGTTCAGCAATGATGGCACAAAAATTACTTAGAAATGGATGTGTCGGTTATTTAGCCAGTGTGGTGGAAAAACAGAAGGAGCAGATCCACAAACCCAAAGATGTACCTGTGGTACAGGAATTTCTAGAAGTATTCCCAGAGGATTTACCAGGGCTACCTCCAGACAGAGAAATTGAATTCAACTTTGAGCTGATTCCAGGAGTGGCCCCAATATCGAATACACCGTACAGAATGGATCCTACAGAATTGAAAGAATTAAAAATTCAGTTGCAGGAATTTCTTGATAAAGGATTCATACGACCCAGTTTTTCACTATGGGGAGCCCCAATACTCTTCGTCAAGAAGAAGGATGGTACCATGAGACTCTGTATCGATTATAGAGAATTGAATAGGGTGACCATCAAGAACAAATATCCTTTACCAAGGATTGATGATTTATTCGACCAGCTTCAGGGAGCTGCACTGTTTTCAAAGATCGATTTAAGGTTGGGTTACCATCAATTGAAGATCAAAGAAGATGACATACCAAAGACGGCATTTCGAACCAGGTATGGACACTATGAATTTCTAGTGATGCCTTTTGGTTTAACTAATGCCCATGCTGCTTTCATGGATTTAATGAATCGAGTCTTTAGAGAGTACTTGGATAATTTTGTCATTGTCTTTATTGATGACATCCTTATCTACTCTCAATCATTGGATCAACATAAGGAAGATTTGAGAACAGTGTTGGGTATCCTAAAGGATAAACGACTATATGCTAAGTTTAAGAAATGCGACTTATGGAGGGAACAAGTGGCATTCCTTGGGCATGTAGTGTCAAAGAAAGGAATTTCAGTTGACCCAGGGAAAGTGGAGGCCATGAGTAAGTGACCCAGACCAAAGAATGTTCATGAGGTACGCAGTTTCTTGGGGTTAGCAGATTATTATAGACGATTTGTTGAAGGATTCTCCAAGATAGCCTCACCGCTTACTCAATTGACGAGAAAGAACGTTAAGTTTCAGTGGCCTGATGCATGTGAAAAGAGCTTTGAAGAACTAAAACAGAGGTCAACATCTGCACCGATCCTTTCGATTCCAACAACTGCGGGAAGATATGCTATTTATAGTGATGCGTCAAAGTCAGGATTGGGAGCTGTGCTTATGCAAGATGGAAGAGTAATTGGTTATGCTGCAACTGAAGGATTACGAGAAAAATTATCCAACTCATGATCCTGAATTGGTATCCGTAGTATTTGCCTTGAAAATGTGTCGGCATTACCTTTATGGAGAAAAATGTGAAATCTACACGGATCATAAGAGCTTAAAGTATTATTTCACACAGAAGGAACTCAATATGCGGCAAAGGCGATGGCTGGAATTGGTTAAGGATTATGATTGCACAATAAATTATCATCCAGGTAAGGCAAATGTTGTTGGAGATGCTTTAAGTAGAAGGTCTAATGCTAGCGTATCGGCAATACTAGTGACCCAGAAACCATTATTACAAGAGTTGGAGAAGTGGGGATTGCAGATTGTGCAAAAAGGGCATGTCAGAGAACTATTTTCAATGACGCTGCAACCTACCATACATGAGACCATTAAACAGGATCAACTTACGGATCCCTATATGTCTTATTTGAAGGAAGAAGTTGAGACGGGCAAATCCAAGGATTTCGGAATTACACCAGATGGAGTTATCAACTTCAAGGGGCGGCTATGTGTACCGGATAATAGTAGTCTGAAGAAGGAGATACTCTCAGAAGCTCACAATGCTCCATATACAGTACATCCTAGAACCACCAAGATGTACAAGGACCTAAAGATGCACCATTGGTGGCCTGGTATGAAGAACGATGTGGTTAAATTTAGGCAAAACATCAAAGACCCGCAGGACATTACAATCACTGGATGTTCCTAAATGGAAATGGGAAGACATCACTATGGACTTTGTAGTTAGACTTCCAAGAACCAGAGAAGGTCACGATGCCATATGGGTTATAGTTGATCGCCTAACAAAATCATCACACTTTCTTCCGGTACACGCTACGTATTCCATGGATCTATATGTTAGAGAAATTGTAAGATTGCATGGCATACCTTTATCAATTGTATCAGACAGAGATCCCCTTTTTACTTCATCATTCTGGAAGAGCTTACATAAATCTTTGGGAACAGAGTTGGCATTCAGTACAGCATTTCACCCACAAACTAATTGTCAGTCGGAAAGAACTATCTAGACTCTAAAGGACATGTTAAGAGCGTGCATACTAGATTTCAAAGGGTCGTGGAATACCTACCTGCCTTTTATAGAGTTTGCGTATAAAAATAGCTTCCACTCTACTATTAGCATGGCGCCTTATGAAGCTCTTTATGGCAGAAAGTGCAGATCACCGATTCATTGGGATGAGCTGGGTGAGAGGAAGTTTCTTGGACCAGAATTGGTGCAGAAAACCAAAGAAGCCATTGAGAAAATTAGAAAAAGAATGCTTACAGCTCAGAGTCGACAGAAGAGTTACGCGGACAACCGACGACGAATGCTTGAGTTTGATGTTGGGGACAAAGTATTTCTCAAGGTGGCACCAACGAAGGGCGTCATGAGATTCAAAAAGAAAGGGAAATTAAATCCAAGATACATAGGCCCATTTGAGGTACTGGAAAGAATTGGTGAAGTGGCATACAAGTTAGCACTTCCACCATCACTAACAAATGTTCACGACGTCTTTCACGTTTCAATGTTGAAGAGGTATGTCTCGAATCCATCACATATATTGAGCTATGAGCAATTACCGTTATGTGAGGACTTGAATTATGAAGAGACACCGGTTAAGATCTTGGATAGTAAGCAAACGGAATTAATGAACAAAAAGATGTCATTTGTTAAGGTGTTGTGGAAGAATCACTCAGTTGAAGAAGCCACGTGGGAAAAGGAAGATGAAATGAGGCATAAATATCCGGCTCTATTTGGTAAGTAAATTTTGAGGACGAAATTTCTATAAGGAGGGAATATTTTGATGCCCAAAGATTCTCACACACAAGGTCTAGTCAATAATAGCATATTAATCTTAAAACATGCAAGACTTCATACTTAATCGTATAAAAATGTGACAGTGTGACATGAAACTGCTATTATTTGAATAATATGATTCATGCATTACTTGTTATCAAGTATAATTCTGAAATTTCATGATTCATATTATTTGATAGTTAATTTAACGACATTGAAGTGGCTAAGCATTTGAACATAACCCAAGTACAAGTGGTAAGCCTATAAGCAGTAAATAATATCAGTGATGTGTCTATCGGTTGGTCTCGAGGTTTTAGTCGGCGGGTATGCTGAGTCAATTTGGATTGATGATTCAAGTAAATAACCCTTTCTTATTCCGATAACACGTGTCAAGCATCTTGATACTTGTGGATACCATCAATGATGAAATTCAAGGTCTCAGTGATAACATTTGTTAAGTCATTCGATTTGTAAGTATCTTATTCGTCCCAAATACGGTCGGATAGAATGGAATTTGTCCTTTAGTTCATTATACAATAATTCCAAATTTCTAAGTGAGTACTCGGACTCTTATTTCTAGGGTTAATTATATAAAATTTCATAAAGATAACAACAAACTCATTTTCTACCACTTTTGAAGGTATTCGCAAAAGTAGCTGAGTTTAAACAATAAAAATACATATTAAACTTTATAAAAAACCTTGGACCATACATCCATACCCTAAACATGATCAATCCCTACTAATAACCAGTTTAAAACATCCAAGAACGGGATTATAACAACTTCAACCGGTCCATTCTTCTAACCTGACTTCTGGAGGCCATTAAGGGGTATTTGAGAACTTTTACCCTTATAAACCGACTCTTCCACTTATATAAGGGAGGAAAAAGACTCTAAACTCTTCTAGACACTCTGAACTCGATCCATAAGCCCCACACTTCGAAAATTCATCAAAAAATTGAGGAGAAATCATAAAAACATCAACACCTCAAGTCAGTTGACAATCAAGGTGAGTTATCTTCGTTTTACTCTTGTTCTTGCTATGGTTCTTGTATGATATGAAGTTGTGAGAGCTGGTTTAGGTGCTTATATACTTTCTAATGATGTTAAGAACTCATACATGGCCTAAACTTGTGTTTGATGTGGATTTATAGGACTGAAAACTCACTAAGACAATAAAAGAATCAATTCTATCACCTTTTGAAAATATGTGTGGATAATATTGAATTCGTGTGCTTTAGGGGCAGAGGTTGTTATATTCATGTTCTTAAGTATATTAGGTATGCTATATCAAAAATTTATGCAAATCCGACATATAATCAAGTGGATACACGCCGGACAAATTCAGTTATTTCAAGATCTTGATAGTTTCCCCTAAACCATTATATTGTTATAGAATCCTAGAGTTGTTGCCTATAAGAGTTTATCTAACACTATGAACAGAAAATAATAGGCTTGATAATGAATTAGGAGTGTAAAAATGATTGAGTATTATGCTCGTATATAACGAAATGCACACATAAAATTTGTAGAATACCAATTATGTGAAATCGGTAAAGTCCTTCGGATATGCAGTGAGTTAAACTTCGTGTAGACCATATAGATTCTTTAAAGGCACTCCTTGAAACAGGCTCTGAAGACATATCATCACAACCACCTATTATTGGTATTAAAGCAAAGGTATCACCTGAACAAGGTAAGTAGTAACTGATTGCAAAACTGTATCACAAGAGCATTTGTCTGAAATATGTGTTAATGATTGTTGTTTTGGATATTGCTCATACCTTGTGTATATGTGGATAACATATTGCTCTATTCTTATTGTGTGACATGTCCCATAGAGCATTTATACATGTGGTATTATCACGATGCATATGATCATATCATAGCATTGGAGGTTGTTGTCCCATGCATTGATCATAGTACAGGCGTTCTAAAGGTGATCAGAACAAACTGTTTTGGTTATGTGCATCGCGGGATACCGGTAAGGGGCTGTTTTGTGGCGGAGTCTATAACACGTCGTAGTGATCCATGTGTTATGATTGGACACTTGTGTGATGTTTTGCGGTGGAGTCTGGGACACACCGTGGTGACTCATGTGTATTATTGGGCACCTTTATAGCCATAATCCTGGTGGACGCCAGGCTGACCCATGTGTTATAATTGGGCAGTTTGTTCTGGCTATGGTTGGACATGCACACTTTTGGCCCGGGCCAGAAACTCGAGGTGTACATAGCAGCGCGCTATAAAAAAGTTTTCGAAAGTTAAAGGAAAATGAAACTGCATTTCACAAACTCATTCATAAATGCATTCATGCATTATGTGTCAATACTTACTTAGCTTTCGCTCATTCAGTTGAATTCTTGTGATACAGGTAATAATTCAGGGTATCAGGCATAGGTTGATGTCCGGGACGCTTCTCTACGCCAACGAGCCATTGTATATGAACATCAGACCTATGGAGTGTTCTGTGGGTGTGTCAAGTCTAAGTTTGCTTATAAACCTATACAACAGATGTTTTCTTTTGGTTGTATTATAATAGTCGGCTGATGTGTAAAATTAACTTTTGGTGTGTAAAAGGAGTTTCCTCTTAAAGGTTTTATGTTTTCTGCTGGGTTGTAATATATAATAAGGATATTTTTAATATCCGGTATCTGATAGTCAAATCTAGGGGGGGTGATATTCTCGGCCATGTGATTTCGGCCGAAGGGGTTCGTGTAGACCCGCAGAAAATTGAGGCAGTGCTAGATTAGGCACCGCCTAAAAATGTTAAAGAAGTTCGTAGCTTTTTGGGTCTTGCTGGGTATTTCCGTCGGTTCGTCGAGGGGTTCTCGAAGCTCGCTCGTCCGCTTACGAAATTACTCCAGAAGACAGAGAAGTTTGTTTGGACGACTAAGAGATAATAGAGCTTCGATGAACTGAAGAGATGTTTGACCTCAGCGCCGATTTTAGCTTTACCTTAGGGTAGTGAAGGATTTTCAGTTTATAGAAACACTTCGGGACAAGGATAAGACAATAGCTTTTGCGTCATGGCAGTTTAAGCAGTATGAGATGAACTATCCTACTCACGATTTAGAGTTGGCCGCAATTGTCTTCGCACTTAAGATTTGGCGGCATTATTTGTATGGTTCTCCGTGTCGGATTTATACTGATCACAAGAGTTTGAAGTATATTTTCAGTCAAAAAGAGCTGAACATGAGGCAGAGACGTTGGTTGGAATTGATCAAGGATTACGATTTGGAAATTCTTTACCATTTGGGAAAGGCCAATGTCGTCGCGGACACTTTGTGCTGCAAATCGGCATCACTTCAGATGCTTGAGGTCCTTACACCTCAGACGAAGATTTGTCAGGATTTAATCGAGCAAGGAATAGAATTTTGGCTTCAAAGAGTACAAGGACAGTTGTGCACTCTTGAGATTACTTCGTCCTTGGTTGACGACATCAAAGGGAAATAGTTGAGTGACCCGATGATCTCTCAACTGAAGAAAGATGTAATTAAAGGAAAAGCCCCTGGTTTTATGGTCCATGAGGATAATATTCTGAGATTTCAGGGCAGGCTTTGTGTTCCGAATGATCTAGAGTTGAGGCAGAGAATTCTCCGAGAATCTCATGATACGTCTTACTCAATCCACTCCGGAACGAGTAAGATGTATAAGGACTTGAAGTGAAATTTTTGGTGGAATAATATGAAGAAAGATGCCACGGAGTTTGTACTGCGGTTTTTGATGTGTCAACAAGTCAAGATTGAACATCAACGATCGGAGAAGAAGATTAAGGAGACTAAGGAGAAGATTTCTATTATCTAGTATCGGTTGTTGACCGCCCAGAGCTGTCAGAAATCTTATGCTGATACTCGTCGTTGACCTTTGGAATTCGAGGTGGGAGACCATGTTCTACTCAAGTTGTCGCCGAACAGAGGAGTTTTCCGCTTCGAGAAAAAGGGGAAACTTATTCCGAGGTATATCGGACCTTTTGAAATTTTGGACACGGTTGGAGATTTAGCTTATCGCTTGGCGTTGCCTCCAGCTTTGAGTCACGTCCATAGTGTTTTTCATGTGTCTCGGTTGATAAAGTGTGTGCCGGATCCAAGTCATGTGATCGACTATAGTGAGATTGACGTTGTAACACCCCAACCCAACAAGGGTAGAAGTATCACATTGTGGTGGCATATCAGAACATACATAAATAAATGAAAGCGGAAGTCTTATCATAAATATCAAAGGAAATTAAGTCAACATGACTTAAACAATACATAAGTTCCAAAAGAAATCCAAATGAAGGAAACATCATAATTTGAGTCTCAAAATAATTAAATAACATAGTGTCAAAGCTAAGATGTCAAGGGTAAGTCTGCACTCAGCTCCTACTCTCATCTCAAAGGATAGCCCCAGCTCCTAGCTTAATAACCTGCCGCGGAGAAAAGAAAATTCGGCTGACCTTAAAAGCCCAGTGAACAGATATATAAACAAACGAATAACCGATACGTATATAAGAATAAGAAAAGAATAAATAAGCTCCTGCTGAAAAGAATGTCATCTGTCAAATGAATAAGGGATTAACGGTCAACTGAACAAATCTCGTGAGTCAACTGAAACAAGAATATGGAGAATCAAAGGATAACAGGATATAGTGCGTTGGGGCAAGCATAAGGTATAAACAAATGGATATCAAAAGTAAGGAAAGGTCAGTAATCCACCACGAGCCCGAACACAAATCAAACCAAATATCATAGTAACCATGGAGTAGCTAGCTCCCGAACATGTGAAAGACGTGTATTGCACACAAGCATCAATCACCGAACATATAATATCATATCATGTCATATCCAATCAAATACGAATCGAACCTAGGATGCATCCATACGCCCCCAAACAATCGTATTGGCCATAACCAATATAAAGTGCACATATCACAACAAAATGGGACGGTGTGGAACATCACTCAACCACACTAGAGTCGTGCCATTGGTGCATCAATGACACGGCCATGTTACCTTTATGGATAGGAAACGAACTTGGCTCGGGTATCAAACTGAAGGGTTCAAATGGCATATCATATGAAATTTCATATCAAAGGTTCATATCAAATGTATCATATCAAAGGTTCGAGAATATCTGTACGAATATCAAAACAAACGAAACAACCGATACAATGGTAGAGAGAAGGGGGTATCAAGAATATCCGTACGAATAATCAAAACAAACGAAACAACCGACAACAATGGTAGAGAGAAGGGGGTATCAAGAATATCCGTACGAATAATCAAAATAAACGAAACAACCGATAACAATGGTAGAGAGAAGGGGGTATCAAGAATATCCGTACGAATAATCAAAACAAACGAAACAACCGATAACAATGGTAGAGAGAAGGGGCTATCAAGAATATCCGTACGAATAATCAAAACAAACGAAACAACTGATAACAATGGTAGAGAGAAGGGGGTATCAAGAATATCCGTACAAATAATCAAACAAACGAAACAACCAATAACAATGATAGAGAGAAGGGGGTATCAAGAATATTCGTACCTCAAACCGCAAAACGCAAAACACATAAGAAGATATAAAGATCAGAGGTTACTCCTTCTTCAGCGAATCTACACGAATTAGGTTCATTTTATGCTTATTAGCTATTTAATGTCATAACGGATTCTTAATTATTTAACGCCATTCATTAATGTGATTAGGGTCTCGTGATTGGAATTATGTTAACATGTGACCAATAATATCATAATAAATATTTAAGTGTATTTTAAGGGTTCATACTTATTAATGAATCTTAGATGATACAATACATACATGTTTTTCAAATGACTGGTTTTATAACAAAATTAGGTCCTCTTAACGAATTTTAATACCATATCATAACTCAAAATAAAAATTTACCAAAATTCTCACAGAAGATATAATGTCTTATTAATATATTTGAATTTTCCCAGATTTTCTTATTAAGTATAAGCACCCTACAAAAATCATATTCCCAGACCTACCCAGAAAATTGACCTGCTGTTATACCTTTAAAGTATGGGTCTGTTAGACCAGCTTAGAAAATTCACAAAATTTCCCAAAAATTCCAAAAGTAAACTAACATGCCATATATTCACCATACCAATTTATAGCCCTTAAGACCTTATGGTCTGCCAATGAAAAATCCCCCATTCCAACTGATTTTTCAGACTTAGTTTGACAGGTTTGCACACTTAACTTGTAAAATTCAAAGAGTACCCTTCCCGACCTCCAAACACTATGAAATTTGACATTAATAACGTACACATCATGAATTTGATTCTAGACTCACGAATTATGTTAAAACATGTTGTTGTCATTAAATTTGACTCCTCACAATACAACCCATTATCTGGACAGCATACTAGTGAGATAGAAACAACACAACCTTAATCATTTTAACAAACAAGAACCCTTCCAAAATGACTCAGGCTTAACCAAATTAACACATTGGTTCTTAAACCATTTTAATTCAGAGACATCATTTAACACACACACCTGATTGCACATGAAATCATATATTCGACCTAGAAACTTAATAAGCCATGGATAGGTTATAACGAGACCAAATAAACTCTATGTCTAGTTTCTAGCACAATAAAACCCCAACTATACGAATTTTTAAAGCACACTTAAGCACCTAGTGAGAAGCTCAAATAATTTACACAGGAACTTATATATCTTATAGGCACATGTGAATTTTTCCAGATTTTATTCATTAGTACAAGCATACAATAAAAATCACTTTGTACACGACTATCCAGAAAGTAAACTGCTGAAATACCCAGAATGTATGCATTACAAAGGCATAACAAAATACTTTGTAAAAATTCACAAAAATTCCAGAACTTAGAAAACATGTAAAATATAACTCCTGTAAATTTTCTAGTCATAACTCCTTATAGTTTTCAAATTAAAAATCGTGAAACCAGACTGCATTTAAATTCTTAAAACTCAGATTTTGACATATGATCCCGTAAAATTCATAAGCATGGCAATACAATTCCAATTCCCTTCAAACCAATTGGAAAACTTAAATAAGACATTAAACTAAGTTTTTATGCAAAAGTACAGAATTAAATCCTTATAGAACCCGAGCTATAATGCACACATATTCAGCTTTTCAAAACTGTCTCCTGCAGAAAACTGTTTTAGACCATTTTTAACATGTTTTACTTACAGAAACGTACACGAGACCTATATATATCACAAGATCTGGTTTAATTAATATATTAACACACATGTTTCCAGCCTTTGATGATCATACACACGACACATATAACACAGAAAATCAGATCAGAAACATGAGTTGATTTACATATCGAAACATCCAATACCGTTATGATTTTATGTGATCTTCTAAATACGTCTTAACATATAATTCGAATAGAATAGATCAGACCTTTGTTTAGTATGTATACGGATTAGATTCCAAGTTTATATATATTCAGATTATATGTGCAATCATGTGTCGAATAGAAAAGAGATACAAGATCGATTAGAGATACCTTATGATGAATCGAATAAAGGAGAGAACAAGAACGAAACCCTCACGAATCAAACCCTAATCACGATCCAAACAACAAGCACCAAGGATTCACGATTACACGACTTCAGCAACACTTTTTAAGGGTCACGAACAGCAGCAACTTGATCTTTGATAGAGAAAGAAAAAAAAACGCAGCAGCCTTGATCTTTGATAGAGAGGAAAAAAAATCGCAGCAGCCTTGTGTGTGTGTGTGTGTGTGTTTTGGCTGAATGATAGGAGTGGAGAAGAGGGACAAGAATTCACATTAATAAGGAAGAGGAGTAGGCTGCATATAAGGAAGGTAGTAATGGTCATAATTGTGTTTAATTTGGGCATAATGGATCGGTTATGAGGTAATGATTAGTGGCTGAATTAATGGAGTTTAATGGCAAATTTTCGGTTATGGACATTGATTTGAAACGTGTGATAGATTATCGTTTATGAAAGTTTCTTTGGTGTATAATTATTCAATTTAAACATAGACTTAGGTTACTAATTTCTAAATTTAATTATACCATATAGTATATAGGTTATGGTTTAAAAAAAAATGAATTATTACAAAGTATAAGGAAATTTTGAAATTAGACGAAAATTTGAGATTCGAAATTTTTGAGGCTTACAGACGTAGTCGAGGATGTTATCTTTCCGGAGAGGCCAGTGAAGATCCTTGAACGTTGTGAGAAGCAACTTCGGCACAAAATTATTCCGTTGGTTAAAGTGAAGTGGTCGAGACATGGAGTCGAGGAGGCGACTTGGGAGACGTAAGAGAAGATGCGATCAGAATACCCCAAACTTTTTATTTCTTAAGTTTCGGGACGAAACTTCTTTTTAGAGGGGGGAATGTAATATCCGTACTTTTTATTGACTATTTGACCATGCCGTTCTTCCTATTTTGTCGCTCTATAAACACTTTGAGATGTTGTCGATGTTGATCTTGGAGTTCATATCATTTGAAGTTTACTCTTTCTTGTTCGGATCATTGCTGCTTTAGATCTTTGTTGCGATGCTATCACCTGTGTGTGGGGCGTAGCGCCCGCTACATTCCCTTTATAGTCCACGCTATTTAAGTACTAGTAGCGCACGCTAACTGTCAGCATTAGCGCATGCTACTAGTGTATTTGAGGCAGATAGACCAGTAGGTACTGGACTGGAATGGAGAATTCGTAGCGCACGCTATGTGTAGAAGACAGCGTGCGCTAGCTGTATTAGTAGCGCACGCTAAGCAATCGTGGTAGCCTACGCTAAGGCTGGAGCAGGGCAAATGACAGTAGGTTCTGGATTCCAATTTCTGGACACCAACTCCCAGGTAGCGCACGCTAATTATCGACTAGCGCACGCTAAAAGAATGCATTAGCGCACACTATAGTACACGTAGCGCATGCTAATGATGCTGGCAGAAGCCACTGGACTACCGAGTGACCCTATTAGCGCACGCTAATATTGAGGTGTAGCGTGCGCTAGACAAAACGCAGTATATAAGAGCGGGTCAACCCCTGCTCTTCGGCATTTTCATTATTTTCACTTATCTTCCGACGGGAAAGCTAGAGAAGACGAATTGGAGGCGATTTAGGGGGCGATTTTCATCATCTATCATCATCTTTGGTTGAATATCAAAGATTACACAACATCTAATCCATTTCCATCTTCCAAATCAAGGTAAATTCCTTAGAACCCTAGTTTTGGGAAATTTTGGGGATTTTCTTGGATTCATCCGATTTATCCATTTTGGAGCTTGAGATATTTGAGAATATGATGCATCCACCCCGTACCCATGTTTCCCCTACAATTATATGGATTGTTTTGTACCTTGTGCGGACTTGAGAGGGTTTGGGTGATCCTCAAACCTCTAGATGATTATCCTTGTAGTTTCGTGAATCGTAGGCGGGTTTCGGGAGTTCCTTCGTATGATTTGAGTATGGATTATTGATTATTCTATTCCTTACAAATCGTTTTGCTGCCGGAAGTGCGTTCTTGGACCTACCGAACTTATACTATTTTCCTTCCGATTCTCGATGTCTCAAAGGCAAGTATATGCTTTTGATTGTACGTTCTCGACTTTGAAAGTGAGGTATATGAATTGTATGATTCTATAAATTCACTCTGGGACGGACCGACGGGTCCTCAGAGGGTTCCGTGGCTTTTGGTGCGGTTCCATCAATAGTTTGGGTTAGCCACTCTGGGAGGGTCCGACGGCGCCTCGGAGGGTTCCGTTGCCTTTGGTGCGGTTCCATGGTTAATCATGTATGTATTAATGAAATTTAGTAATTCTAGAATGCTAGTCTTGAAATGATGAATTGACGATTACTTTTACTTTATTGTCGAGAAGTGTTGTGTTTCATATTCGATATACTTGTACTAGCTATTTGACGGCTAACCCCTTTGTGGGGGAAATACCTTTCATGTATTTCAGGATCCAGGAGAGCGGATAGGCATGTACCGGGTAGGCATGAAGATGATGGGCAAGTGTGATGATGTGTCTTGTCTCTGGTTATGCTTTGTATTTCCTCCATTCAACGTTGTTGTACTTGAACGGTTTTAGAATACTTGTTCCGGCCTGTGTTGCCGAGGTATTGAATTGTTATGTGTTGTATTTGTATATATTGGATATGGTTTGAATACCATTTATATTGTCTTTTGTTTCATTGTATTGGACCTCCTCGATCAAAGTTCATAGTTTCAAATATATAGCCTTGTGGGTCCCACGGCAGGGCTCACGGCGCTGTAATATACCCTGAATAACTTGGGGGCGTTACAATAGTATGAAGTCGAGATACCTAGAATTGTTTTCGTCTTATGTTTCGGGATGAAACTTCTTTTTAGAGGGAGAGTATGTAATACCCGGATATTTATCGTGTATTTTGCCTGTATTCGAAACTTGTAGCATTTGATTTTAGGGTATTAATAAGTGAAGTGTGATTTTTCCCGTTCGTATTCCAAAATTCATGATCATATTGGGAAGAACTTGCAAATTCATGCATGCAACTATGTCATAACGTGCGTCAATAGGTGAGCATAACGTACATTAAGAACTAAAGATAACGTACGTTATGGGTGATGCATAGCATACGTAATAGGCAGTGAAGCAGATCAGGTTGGTCGGCATATGGGCCAGCTAGGGATGGGGTCCGGATAAGATTCCCACATGAACCTGGATAGCTTTTTGATAAAGCAAGTCAACGAGGCATAACATATATTAAAGGAGTAAAATAGCGCATACACAGAGCGTATTACGTACGCAAAAGTGATGGTTAACGTACATTAAGGAGGTCAGAGAGCGGGGCAGTAGCTACTGGGGAATGTTAACGTACGTAAGGAGTAGCATATAACGTACGTTAAGGCTATATCATACGTAATTCCTTGAGGCTAACGTACGTAAAGATCAAGATCTTATAAATAAGACATCACCCATTTCATTTCACAATCGTTCTCCTTCGTTCCTTGGCCAATTTCTACAAGTCCACAGAGCTTTCCCACATATTATAATCCTTGTGTAGCCTTTCTACTTAGTCATTGAAGTTAGGAAGCATCTTGGATTTGTAATACCCTGATTTTTCGGATATATTTTTCGTCTATATATTGGATATCGTGGATGGTTAATTATGCTCGAGGACGTTGGGAATGTTCGATAATGTTATTGAATTGAGTATATGTATTGATTCTCCCGTATGTTCGTATTGGTTATGTCGTGACATTGGACAGGAATTGCTGAAATTGGCTAAGTATAGAATACTTAGCGTACGCTAATGTTGAAGACATACGTACGCTAAATCACATGAGTTACGTACGTTATGGCCGAGACATTACGTATGTAACATGGGAATCAGACGATTGAGTCATGGTCGGCAGGTGGGATCCGGTGTCGGCAACTTTCAGCGGAGGATGTTGACAGGTGAGTCAACGTACGTGTTACGTACGTTATACAGGACGTGTTACGTACGTAACACGACCATTGTACTGTAGCAAGTCAACTGGTATATTACGTACGTTATATGGTATGAGTTACGTACGTAATGGACTTCACGGAATGAGACAGTGAGTTTGTACATACGCTATGGATTTTGGATTACGTACGTTAAAGTTGTTACGTACGTTAAGCAAGGACACTTACATACGTAACAAGATGCGCAGTTTATATAATAAGAGCTGGTCTTTCATTTGTTCACGAAAGGAAACTCATTCCTCCCACCCCAGCTCGTCCCTCTTCACTTCTAAGAGTGTTCTAAACACTTCTAACATGATTGTAAGCTTGGAATCATGGAATTAGAGCTTGGTTATGGAACTATTGTTGATTCTTGAAGTGATTTCTTGTGTTATCCATATTCTATGAGGTATGTTGGATATTTCTCCTTTTCATTTCGTAATTTTGATGTTATAGTTGATAAATGATTCGTATGAAGATGATTATGGTGTTGTTATTGCGATTCTTGAGGATATATGAGGTTTATGTTGAAGGAAGATGATGATATGCTTTGAATATGTTGATTATGATTATGGAATCATAGAGTTTTTGATGTTCTTGAGGCCATATGATGACTATGATGATTTGATAATTCGTTTAACCGATTTAAGATGGTATTCTAAATCATAGTGATGATAGTGGTTGATTTAGATGAGATGAATCTTGATATGAGGTTGAATTCCGGATTGAATATGTTATGATCATTGTTACCAAGTTGGTTCGATTCTTTGAGTACTGTCGTGGTGATGTGTGGGTTTGGGGATTGTTGGTGTTTCCGAGATCGACGAGGCAGGGAGTGAACGCCGGTGCCGTTGTCATGTGCAATGTGCGGCACCAATCGGGAATTGAACGTCGGTGCGAGGCATGTGCAATGTGAGGCTTTCGATGTGGAGTGGAACGCCGGTGATACGTGCATGTGACAAGGAGCGGCTCATGCGCTTTAGGTGAGGAGACACAGCGTCATAGATCCCACAAAACTCAACAGTGCTCTAAGCGTGTTGTGGTCTTGGCGGAGACCAATCGTTTTCAAATTGTGATTATTCCTATTTTGGCATCCTTGTTGTGTCGAGATTTTTGAAATGGTGTCATATGCTAGTATCACGGGAGATCTTCGTCTTCACTGACCTGTAAGTATGTTGTTCGGATTATTCGATAATTCTTGGTTATCTTGGGGATTTTGGATTTTCCGTTGAAATGTCGTTTGTGCAAGTGATTGCAAGTTTCGAGGACAAAACTTATTTTGAAGGGGGGTAGAGTGTAATACCCAAATTTTTCGGATATATTTTTCGTTTATATATTGGATATCGTGGATGGTTAATTATGCTCGAGGACGTTGGGAACATTTGATAATGTTATTGAATTGAGTATATGTATTGATTCTGCCATATGTTCGTATTGGGTATGTCGTGACATTGGACAGGAATTGCTGAAATTGGCTAAGTATAGAATACTTAGCGTACGCTAATGTTGAAGACTTACGTACGCTAAATCACAAGAGTTACGTATGTTATGGACGATACATTACGTACGTAACATGGGAATCAGACGATTGAGTCATGGTCGGCAGGTGGGATCCGGTGTCGGCAACTTTCGGCGGAGGATGTTGACAGGTGAGTCAACGTACGTGTTACGTACGTTATATAGGACGTGTTATGTACGTAACACGACCATTGTACTGTAGCAAGTCAACTGGTATATTACGTACGTTATATGGTATGGGTTACGTACGTAATGGACTTCACGGGATGAGATAGTGAGTTTGTTACGTACGCTATGGATTTTTGATTACGTACGTTAAAGTTGTTACGTACGTTAAGCAAGGACACTTACGTACGTAACGAGATGCGCAGTTTATATAATAAGAGCTGGTCTTTCATTTGTTCACGAAAGGAAACTCATTTCTCCCACCCCAACTCGTCCCTCTTCACTTCTAAGAGTGTTCTAAACACTTCTAACATGATTGTGAGCTTGGAATCATGGAATTAGAGCTTGGTTATGGAACTATTGTTGATTCTTGAAGTGATTTCTTGTGTTATCCATATTCTATGAGGTATGTTGGATATTTCTCCTTTTCATTTCGGAATTTTGATGTTATAGTTGATGAATGATTCGTATGAAGATGATTATGGTGTTGTTATTGCGATTCTTGAGGATATATGATGTTTATGTTGAAGGAAGATGATGATATGCTTTGAATATGTTGATTATGATTATGAAATCATAGAGTTTTTGATGTTCTTGAGTCCATATGATGACTATGATGATTTGATAATTCGTTTAACCGATTTAAGATGGTATTCTAAATCATAGTGATGATAGTGGTTGATTTAGATGAGATGAATCTTGATATGAGGTTGAATTCCGGATTGAATATGTTATGATCATTGTTACCAAGTTGGTTCGATTATTGATATGATTATTGTTCTAGGTTGATTAACCAATAGGTATAATCGTCTTGCCGCGGTGAAAGGCCGTAGATTCCGTCCAGTCGGGGCTGAAGAGCTCATAGACGAGGGCGATGAGTTCGGTATTGGTTTTGTCATGTTGGTATCCAGGCAAGTGTTTACTTGTTCGGTTGTAATGTTTTGATGAGTAATTCCATTTACATTTCATAAGTATTTTATGTTGTATTGCATATTGACGAATGTTCAGTGATGTTCTAAAAGGATTAGAATGCACAGTTGATGATTGTTGAGATACTTGGACAATCTTGGGAAGATTGTAGTATTCAGATATTGTTGATGTCATTTTGGATATTCTTGGTCTGTGGTATGCATTTCGGAAGGATATCCGGATAGAGATATATTTTATGGCAATCGTACATAGAAGATGGTGTACGGGAAAGTATTCGGTATTGAGGTATTATGTGGTATTATCGTGATATTGGGATTTTGATGAGAATCGTTGGATTACCGGAAGTGGTAAGGTTATCATTGAGGTTATTATTCTCATGATACATGGCATGTGAATATTTACGTTTATGTACTTGCGGTTATTTGTTGGGCGTTATTGCTGACCCCGTTGTGGGACTTGTTTTTCAGGTATTGAGAACTTTGATGGTAGCGGTCGTGAGGCGAGGATTCCGGACGATACAGGCTATGGCATATTTTTGGGGAATCGCGTATTTTGTTTGTATATATCATTATTGATGTATATGCATCTTGGACTGTGTTTCTATCCGCTGTGTGAGTTCTTTCAAATGGCTTTCGGCTTTATGCCAACTGAGTTTAATTTCGAAAACCGATTCCCTTATCCGAGTTTTTGGCCTTGATTGTCTTGACGGTAGTTGGTGTTTTCAAATGATTTTGTAAGTTTTGGAAAATACTACCGTCATCGGCATTTTTGGGCGTTTTTGTAAATGGTTTTTAGCCTGGTGGGTTCTGGCGCGGGGCCCACGGCGTGTAATACTCCCGTAAGGTTTTTGGGGTGTTACAAATATGGTATCGGAGCCCACGGTTTTGTGATAACCGGGCATGTGTGTTATGTGGCTCTACCAGTGTGGTAGTAGCGTGATTTTTGTGTATCTGGATTTATGGCTATTTTAGACTGTGTTGTTTTGGTTCTGTGTGATTTCTTTGAGTACTGTCATGGTGATGTGTGGGTTTGGGGATTGTTGGTGTTTCCGAGATCGACGAGGCAGGGATTGAACGCCGGTGCCGTGGTCATGTGCAATGTGCGGCTCCAATCGGGAAGTGAACGCCGGTGCAAGGCACGTGCAATGTGCGGTTTTCGATGTGGAGTGGAACGCCGGTGATACGTGCATGTGACAAGAAGCGGCTCATGTGCTTTAGGTGAGGAGACATAGTGTCACAGATCCCACAAAACTCGACAGTGCTCTAAACGTGTTGTGGTCTTGGCGGAGACCAATCGTTTTCAAAATGTGATTATTCATATTTTGGCATTCTTGTTGTGTCGAGATTTTTGAAATGGTGTCATATGCTAGTATCACAGGAGATCTTCGTCTTCACTGACCTGTAAGTATGTTGTTCGGATTATTCGATAATTCTTGGTTATCTTGGTGATTTTGGATTTTCCGTTGAATTGTTGTTTTTGCGAGTGATTGCAAGTTTCGAGGACGAAACTTATTTTTAAGGGGGGTAGAGTGTAATACCCCGATTTTTCGGATATATTTTTCGTTTATATATTGGATATCGTGGATGGTTAATTATGCTCGAGGACGTTGGGAACGTTTGATAATATTATTGAATTGAGTATATGTATTTATTCTGCCGTATGTTCGTATTGGGTATGTCGTGACATTGGACAGGAATTGCTGAAATTGGCTAAGTATAGAATACTTAGCGTACGCTAATGTTGAAGACTTACGTACGCTAAATCACAAGAGTTACGTACGTTATGGCCGAGACATTACCTACGTAAAATGGGAATCAGACGATTGAGTCATGGTCGGCAGGTGGGATCCGGTGTCGGCAACTTTCGGCGGAGGATGTTGACAGGCGAGTCAACGTACGTGTTACGTATGTTATACAGGACGTGTTACGTACGTAACACGACCATTGTACTGTGGCAAGTCAACTGGTATATTACGTACGTTATATGGTATGGGTTACGTACGTAATGGACTTCACGGAATGAGACAGTGAGTTTGTTAAGTACGCTATGGATTTTGGATTACGTACGTTAAAGTTGTTACGTACGTTAAGCAAGGACACTTACGTACGTAACGAGATGCGCAGTTTATATAATAAGAGCTGGTCTTTCATTTGTTCACGAAAGGAAACTCATTTCTCCCACCCCAGCTCGTCCCTCTTCACTTCTAAGAGTGTTCTAAACACTTCTAACATGATTGTGAGCTTGGAATCATGGAATTAGAGCTTGGTTATGGAACTATTGTTGATTCTTGAAGTGATTTCTTGTGTTATCCATATTCTATGAGGTATGTTGGATATTTCTCCTTTTCATTTCGGAATTTCGATGTTATAGTTGATGAATGATTCGTATGAAGATGATTATGGTGTTGTTATTGCGATTCTTGAGGATATATGAGGTTTATCTTGAAGGAAGATGATGATATGCTTTGAATATGTTTATTATGATTATGTAATCATAGAGTTTCTGATGTTCTTGAGGCCATATGATGACTATGATGATTTGATAATTCGTTTAACTGATTTAAGATGGTATTCTAAATCATAGTGATGATAGTGGTTGATTTAGATGAGATGAATCTTGATATGAGGTTGAATTCCGGATTGAATATGTTATGATCATTGTTACCAAGTTGGTTCGATTATTGATATGATTATTGTTCTAGGTTGATTAACCAATAGGTATAATCGTCTTGCTACGGTGAAAGGCCGTAGATTCCGTCTAGTCGGGGCTGAAGAGCTCATAGACGAGGGCGATGAGTTCCGTGTTGGTTTTGTCATGTTGGTATCCAGGCAAGTGTTTACTTGTTCGGTTGTAATGTTTTGATGAGTAATTCCATTTACATTTCATAAGTATTTTATGTTGTATTGCATATTGACGAATGTTCAGTGATGTTCTAAAAGGATTAGAATGCACAGTTGATGATTGTTGAGATACTTGGACAATCTTGGCAAGATTGTAGTATTCGGATATTGTTGATGTCATTTTGGATATTCTTGATCTGTGGTATGCATTTCGGAAGGATATCCGGATAGAGGTATGTTTTATGGCAATCGTACATAGAAGATGGTGTACGGGAAAGTATTCGGTATTGAGGTATTATGTGGTATTATCGTGATATTGGGATTTTGATGAGAATCGTTGGATTACCGGAAGTGGTAAGTGTTGTTGCCCGAAATATTTATCCGAAGATGAAATACTGCTGGAATGGACGAACAACAAACAAGGTTGCGGGAGCACTTCCGAGAGAAGATAAATAACACAAGATTTGCCGGGTTTGTTAGGCCCGGGCTTGAATGCTCTCGCGAGATGTTATTAATACAAATATTCGTGGATACAAGTATTAATGTGAGAATCTAAGTACAATGAGCGTAAAAACATCCTGTTAATCCAGCTCTTGAGCGAATCCTTGGTGTTTTTGCTCTCGACCGATCATCTTCTGTGTGAGAGAGGCTGAGAGAGAAGAAGAAACCGAAAGATAGTTGTTGCCAAGAGTAGGAGAAAGCCAAGTTGTCGCGTGAATCAGAGAATGCCCAAGAGTGCTGAAGAACTTCGGTGGGAATCCGAGAGAGTTGAACCCTTTTCCAAGTGCTGGGAGCCTTCTATTTATAGGGGCTGAGGAGCCTTGTCTTCTGGCGGGCGATCGCCTTCCGACCAATATAATAATGGTGCGATCGTCTTCAAGTCACATGGGCAGTCAGCCTAAAGTCCAAGGCAGCTGCTGGCAGCCAGCTGTGCGGTCCAATGAGGAGCCAGCACGCGTCCGGAGATGCTGTCACATGCGGTCCTACTTATGCCTTTCGGCGGGCCTGTCGGCTGGTGGGAAGATGCTGACAGACTGTGGTCAACGATCCGTGAAATGCGGATCTTGTCTCGGCTCTGCATGTGGGTTCTGTCCTGGGCTTAGGCCTTTGCTGACTGGATGACCATCGGCTTCGAGCGGCATGAGGCGGTCGTCATTAGTCGTTCACCAGAGGGTCGATCGGCAAGTCACCAGGGGTCGGCATCGGTCGGCCACCAGGAGTTGATCGCCAAGTACCGACAGATGATCGTCTTATATGTCGATCGGTCGGCACTGGGACTTGTCCTGGGACCTTCGGTCGGTCGATCTATCTTGGCTGCCGGTCTAAGGCTAGGTCGCCTGGTCGCTGGTCGGCAGCTCTGCCCTGTCTGCGGGGCTAAGACTAGGTCGCCCGATCTTCCGAGGTGATCGCCGGTCGGAGAGTATAATTCTCGACACAACAATTGCCCCCCAGCTTGCTCCGATGTTGAAGACATGGGGCGAGGTGGTTCTTGCTGGTGATCGTGTAAGATGAAGACGGGCGATGCGTTGAGCTGACTTTGGATTCGGACTTGGGCGATCTGGTCGATTGGCTAGCTATCTTTCGATCTTGTACCTGCAAAAAACAACATTGGCCGATCCCTCATAGAAACTTGATTGTTTCGTCGCTGAGGAACCGTGCACAGTCGCGGAGTTCGATGGACCGACTCCATGACCGTGTCTTGTGCGCGAAGACATTGAGTGTCTCGTGACTCATTTTATTGTGAGGGTCCTCTGTTAGGCTGTGCCTCGCCTCGTATTTAAACAAAGGGCGTGCGGTCTTGGTCTAGAGGAGTCCTTGCGCGGGGCAGCGTCAGATGATTCAACTCTACGTCCGCGGCTTGTTAGCTCTGCTTCCACCTCGGCCCGCCATGAGGATGGAGAACCTCGACGGTGTATGTTGAGACGGGGGTAGTGGCACGTCGCATTGTCCGGGTTCACCATGTTAGATGATGATCCTTTCAGGGCGGGCGATCGTGTCCACCGATTAGTTTTGGAGGGCCCTCAGACTACGCCAGCCTCGTATTTAAACGAAGGTCGGGCGATCTTGGCCCAAAGGGACCTTGCATGGCCGAAGCATCCGGTTCCATCGACTACCAGGACCATGGCTTTATGATGTGCGGTGGAGGCGATCTCGTGCCTTAGTCCATCATGTTAGATGGTGAACTGTAGATGGCGATCGAGTCCTCCGATTTGTTGATGTTGCTTGAGATCGGCGATCGGGCTGGAAGACTGGTGATCATCGCTCGGCTGCCGATCGCATTATAAGTTGATATCGGCGATCGGGCTGGCGGGATGGAGATCGTCACTCGGGCACCGATCGCGCTGCTCATAGGCTAAGAAGAAACCTTTGCCTGGCCAGAAAGTCTGCGGCCTTAGCTCGGAAGATCGCGTAGGTTGAGGGTTGGTCTTTCGTAAGATGCCTGAACATAGGCGAAAGACCATGGAATCCTCCTAGGACTGTGTAGAGGGTGATCTCATCGCTTATGGGTTCGCCGTTGAGGATGATCTTGTCTACCCGATCGATGTAGTCCGAGTTGGACTCTTCTTCCCCTTGCCTGATCTGCATCATGCGAAGGGGACCTTCTGGCCGAGCGACCTTGGTGGCGAAGTACTCTGTGAAGACGTTCGCGAGTTGGTTAAAGGAGCCGATGGACCGAGGCGGCAATGAGGCATACCACCTGTGGGCGAGGTCGTCCAGCGTCAGAGGGAACATTCGGCACCTGGTCGCGTCTGATGCCCCACACCCGGTCATATAGATGTTGAACTTGCTCAGGTGTGTTTCGGGGTCCGATCGCCCCTCGTACAAGGGTGTTTGAGGAGGAGCGATCTTGTGCTGCACGGGGGCGAGCTCGATGTGGACCGCGAGCGGCTCGCTCGGCTCGGCGATCTTCCTCTTGGCGCCTGCCCCGGATTCCAGGAGCGCCTCCATGTCGTCGAGCTGGCGTTGCATCGCGTTCATCGCCGTGGCTCGGTCGCTCGCGGATAGGCTTTGGGAGCGGGAGCCGATTCGATCGTGTACCGATCTACTGACTCCGCTGCTGCCGACCTCGGCTATTTGGCGAGGGGGAGCCAGATGGCTGGGCTGCCTTATGGAATTCGGATAGGCCGAGCTCCTGGTGACGGACTCGAACTCCGTCGTCTCGTAACTGGGGCCGGACTGCCCCGGTCGCCAAGATGGGTCGCTGCCCAGGCGATCGAAAACAGAGGTGCCCCGGCTGGCGAGCGCCTCTCCTTGCGGATGAGAGCCTCCTGGCGATCGCTCGGCCAGTAACTTCTTGAACTTCCGCTTGGTCTTCCGGCGGATGGCCGATTGAATGATAGCGGGAGGCGCGTCGAGAGCACTACGTCGCTCCCGTAGGACGGCCATGGCCTCCTCGATCTGTTCCGCGGTTCGGAACTGATCAAGTGAGAGACTTGGGCCGACCCCCAGGGGCGGGATCGAGCGTCTCGGACCGCGGCGGCTACCCTCCGCCATCGGCTGTGGCTCGGACTGAGACGGAACTAGGCGCCTGGCGGATCGATCAGCATCTTTCTTCGATGCGGAGGCGGAAGACATGATTCTGAAAGTTTTCTCTGAAGAACAGTGAGTGTTTCTTCAGGTATATATCCCGGAGAACAGTGAGTGTTCTTCGAGACGGTAGGAATAAAAATTGAGGGTTAGATGCCCTTCTTCTAGCGCCAATTGTTGTTGCCCGAAATATTTATCCGAAGATGAAATACTGCTGGAATGGACGGACAACAAACAAGGTTGTGGGAGCACTTCCGAGAGAAGATAAATAACACAAGATTTGTAGGGTTTGTTAGGCCCGGGCTTGAATGCTCTCGCGAGATGTTATTAATATAAATATTCGTGGATACAAGTATTAATGTGAGAATCTAAGTACAATGAGCGTAAAAAGATCCTGTTAATCCAGCTCTTGAGCGAAGCCTTGGTGTTCTTGCTATCGGCCGATCGTCTTCTGTGTGAGAGAGGCTGAGAGAGAAGAAGAAACCGAAAGATAGCTGTTTCCAAGAGTAGGAGAAAGCCAAGTTGTCGCGTGAATCAGAGAATGCCCGAGAGTGCTGAAGAACTTCGGTGGGAATCCGAGAGAGTTGACCCCTTTTCCAAGTGCTGGGAGCCTTCTATTTATAGGGGCTGAGGAGCCTTGTCTTCTGGCGGGCGATCGCCTTCCGGCCAATATAAAAATAGGGCGATCGTCTTCAAGTCACATGGGCAGTTAGCCTAAAGTCCAAGGCAGATGCTGGCAGCCAGCTGTGCGGTCCAATGACGAGCCACCACGCGTCCGGAGATGCTGTCAGATGCGGTCCTACTGACGCCTTTCGACGGGACTGTCGGCTGGTGGGAAGATGCTGACAGGCTGTGGTCAACGATCCGTGAAATGCGGATCTTGTCTCGGCTCTGCACGTGGGTTCTGTCCTGGGCTTAGGCCTTTGCCGACTGGATGACCATCGGCTTCGAGCGGCATGAGGCGGTCGTCATTAGTCGGTCACCAGAGGGTCGATCGGCAAGTCACCAGGGGTCGGCATCGGTCGGCCACCAGGAGTTGATCGCCAAGTACCGAGAGATGATCGTCTTATATGTCGATCGCTCGGCACTAGGACTTGTCCTGGGACCTTCGGTCGGTTGATCTATCTTGGCTGACGGGCTAAGGCTAGGTCGCCTGGTCGCTGGTCGGCAGCTCTGCCCTGTCTGCGGGGCTAAGACTAGGTCGCCCGATATCTGGTCGGCAGTTCTGCCTCGGCTGCTCGGCAATGGCTAGGTCGCTCGATCTTCCGAGGTGATCGCCGATCGGAGAGTATAATTCTCGACACAACAATTACCCCACAGCTTGCTCCGATGTTGAAGACATGGGGCGAGGTGGTTCTTGCTGGCGATCGTGTAAGATGAAGACGGGCGATGCGTTGAGCTGACTTTGGATTCGGACTTGGGCGATCTGGTCGATTGACTAGCTATCTTTCGGTCTTGTACCTGCAAAAAACAACATTGGCCGATCCCTCATAGAAACTTGATTGTTTCGTCGCTGAGGAACCGTGCACAGTTACGGAGTTCGATGGACCGACTCCATGACCGTGTCTTGTGCGCGAAGACACTGAGTGTCTCGTGACTCATTTTATTGTGAGGGTCCTCTGTTAGGCTGCGCCTCGCCTCGTATTTAAACAAAGGGCGTACGGTCTTGGTCTAGAGGAGTCCTTGCGCGGGGCAGCGTCGGATTATTCAACTCCACGTCTGCGGATTGTTAGCTCTCCTTCCACCTCGGCCCGCCATGAGGATGGAGAACCTCGACGGTGTATGTTGAGACGGGGGTAGTGGCACATCGCATTGTCCGGGTTCACCATGTTAGATGATGATCCTTTCAGGGCGGGCGATCGTGTCCACTGATTAGTTTTGGAGGGCCCTCAAACTACGCCGGCCTCGTATTTAAACGAAGGTCGAGCGATCTTGGCCCAAAGGGACCTTGCATGGCCGAAGCAGCCGGTTCCATCGACTACCAGGACCATGGCTTTATGATGTGCGGTGGAGGCGATCTCGTGCCTTAGTCCATCATGTTAGATGGTGAACTGTAGATGGCGATCGAGTCCTCCGGTTTGTTGATGTTGCGTGAGATCGACGATCGGGCTGGAAGACTGGTGATCATCGCTCGGCTGCCGATCGCATTATAAGTTGATATCGGCGATCGGGCTGGCGGGCTGGAGATCGTCACTCGGGCACCGATCGCGCTGCTCATAGGCTAAGAAGAAACCTTTGCCTGGCCAGAAAGTCTGCGGCCTTAGCTCGGAAGATCGCGTAGGTCGAGGGTTGGTCTTTCGTAAGATGCCTGAACATAGGCGAAAGACCATGGAATCCTCCTAGGACCGCGTAGAGGGCGATCTCATCGCTTATGGGTTCGCCGTTGAGGATGATCTCATCTACCCGATCGATGTAGTCCGAGTCGGACTCTTCTTCCCCTTGCCTGATCTGCATCATGCGAAGGGGACCTTCTGGCTGAGCGACCTTGGTGGCGAAGTACTCTGTGAAGACGTTCGCCAGTTGGTTAAAGGAGCCGATGGACCGAGGCGGCAATGAGGCATACCACCTGTGGGCGAGGTCGTCCAGCGTCAGAGGCAACATTCGGCACCTGGTCGCGTCTGATGCCCCACACCCGGTCATATAGATGTTGAACTTTCTCAGGTGTGTTTCGGGGTCCGATCGCCCCTCGTACAAGGGTGTTTGAGGAGGAGCGATCTTGTGCTGCACGGGGGCGAGCTCGATGTGGACCGCGAGCGGCTCGCTCGGCTCGGCGATCTTCCTCTTGGCGCCTGCCCCGGATTCCAGGAGCGCCTTCATGTCGTCGAGCTGGTGTTGCATCGCGGCCATCGCCGTGGCCCGGTCGCTCGTGGATAGGCTTTGGGAGCGGGATCCGAGGCGATCGTGTACCGATCTCCTGACTCCGCTGCTGCCGACCTCGGCTATTTGGTGAGGTGGAGCCAGATGGCTGGGCTGCCTTCTGGGAGTCGGAAAGGTCGAGCTCCTGGTGACGGAATCGAACTCCGTCGTCTCGTAACTGGGGCCGGACTGCCCCGGTCGCCAAGATGGGTCGCTGCCCAGGCGATCGAAAACAGAGGTGCCCCGGCTGGAGAGCGCCTCTCCTTGCGGATGAGAGCCTCCTGGCGATCGCTCGGCCAGTAACGTCTTGAACTTCCGCTTGGTCTTCCGGCGGATGGCCGATGGGATGATAGCGAGAGGCGCGTCGAGAGCACTACGTCGCTCCCGTAGGACGGCCATGGCCTCCTCGATCTGTTCCGCGGTTCGGCACTGATCGAGTGAGAGACTTGGGCCGACCCCCAGGGGCGGGATCGAGCGTCTCGGACCGCGGCGGCTACCCTCCGCCATTGGCTGTGGCTCGGACTGAGACGGAACTAGGCGCCTGGTGGATCGGTCAGCGTCTTTCTTCGATGCGGAGGCGAAAGACATGATTCTGAAAGTTTTCTCTGAAGAACAGTGAGTGTTTCTTCAGGTATATGTCCCGGAGAACAGTGAGTGTTCTTCGAGACGATAGGAATAAAAATTGAGGGTTAGATGCCCTTCTTCTAGCGCCAATTGTTGTTGCCCGAAATATTTATCCGAAGATGAAATACTGCTGGAATGGACGGACAACAAACAAGGTTGCGGGAGCACATCCGAGAGAAGATAAATAACACAAGATTTGTCGGGTTTGTTAGGCCCGGGCTTGAATGCTCTCGCGAGATGTTATTAATACAAATATTCGTGGATACAAGTATTAATGTGAGAATCTAAGTACAATGAGTGTAAAAAGATCCTGTTAATCCAGCTCTTGAGCGAAGCCTTGGTGTTCTTGCTCTCGGCCGATCGTCTTCTGTGTGAGAGAGGCTGAGAGAGAAGAAGAAACCGAAAGATAGCTGTTGCCAAGAGTAGGAGAAAGCCAAGTTGTCGCGTGAATCAGAGAATTCCCGAGAGTGCTGAAGAACTTCGGTGGGAATCCGAGAGAGTTGAACCCTTTTCCAAGTGCTGGGAGCCTTCTATTTATAGGGGCTGAGGAGCCTTGTCTTCTGGCGGGCGATCGCCTTCCGACCAATATAAAAATGGGGCGATCGTCTTCAAGTCACATGGGCAACACTAAAGTCAAGGCATTTCTGGAAGCCGGGCCAGTGCGGTCCAATGAGGATCCAAAGACGCGTCCGAGATCTTTGTCACATGCGGTCCTACCGACTTTTTCGACGGCCCGCTTACCGGTGGGAAGATGCTGACAGGCTGTGGTTAACGATCTGTGAAATGCGGATCTTGTCTTGGCTCTGCACGTGGGTTCTGTCCTGGGCCTAGGCCTTTGCCGAGAGGATGACCATCGGCTTCGAGCGGCATGAGGCGGTCGTCATTAGTCAGTCACTAGAGGGTCGATCGGCAAGTCACCAGGGGTCGGCATCGGTCGGCCACCAGGAGTTGATCGCCAAGTACCGAGAGATGATCGTCTTATATGTCGATCGCTCGGCACTAGGACTTGTCCTGGGACCTTCGGTCGGTCGATCAATCTTGGCTGCCGGGCTAAGGCTAGGTCGCCTGGTCGCTGGTCGGCAGCTCTGCCCTGTCTGCAGGGCTAAGACTAGGTCGCCCGATATCTGGTCGGCAGTTCTGCCTCGGCTGCTCGGCAATGGCTAGGTCGCCCGATCTTCCGAGGTGATCGCCGGTCGGAGAGTATAATTCTCGACACAACAATTGCCCCACAACTTGCTCCGATGTTGAAGACATGGGGCGAGGTGGTTCTTGTTGGCGATCGTGTAAGATGAAGACGGGCGATGCGTTGAGCTGACTTTGGATTCGGACTTGGGCGATCTGGTGGATTGGATAGCTATCTTTCGGTCTTGTACCTGCAAAAAACAACATTGGCCGATCCCTCATAGAAACTTGATTGTTTCGTCGCTGTGGAACCGTGCACAGTCGCGGAGTTCGATGGACCGACTCCATGACCGTGTCTTGTGCGCGAAGACACTGAGTGTCTCGTGACTCATTTTATTGTGAGGGTCCTCTGTTAGGCTGCGCCTCGCCTCGTATTTAAACAAAGGGCGTGCGGTCTTGGTCTAGAGGAGTCCTTGCGCGGGGCAGCGTCAGATGATTCAACTCCACGTCCGCCGCTTGTTAGCTCTGCTTCCACCTCGGCCCGCCATGAGGATGGAGAACCTCGACGGTGTATGTTGAGATAGGGGTAGTGGCACGTCGCATTGTCCGGGTTCACCATGTTAGATGATGATCCTTTCAGGGCGGGCGATCGTGTCCACTAATTAGTTTTGGAGGGCCCTCAGACTACGCCGGCCTCGTATTTAAACGAAGATCGGGCGATCTTGGCCCAAAGGGACCTTGCATGGCCGAAGCAGCCGGTTCCATCGACTACCAGGACCATGGCTTTATGATGTGCGGTGGAGGCGATCTCGTGCCTTAGTCCATCATGTTAGATGGTGAACTGTAGATGGCGATCGAGTCCTCCGGTTTGTTGATGTTGCTTGAGATCGGCGATCGGGCTGGAAGACTGGTGATCATCGCTCGGCTGCCGATCGCATTATAAGTTGATATCGGTGATCGGGCTGGCGGGCTGGAGATCGTCACTCGGGCACCGATCGCGCTGCTCATAGGCTAAGAAGAAACCTTTGCCTGGCCAGAAAGTCTGCGGCCTTAGCTCGGAAGATCGCGTAGGTCGAGGGTTGGTCTTTCGTAAGATGCCTGAACATAGGAGAAAGACCATGGAATCCTCCTAGGACCGTGTAGAGGGCGATCTCATCGCTTATGGGTTTGCCGTTGAGGATGATCTCGTCTACCCGATCGATGTAGTCCGAGTCGGACTCTTCTTCCCCTTGCCTGATCTGCATCATGCGAAGGGGACCTTCTGGCCGAGCGACCTTGGTGGTGAAGTACTCTGTGAAGACGTTCACCAGTTGGTTAAAGGCATACCACCTGTGGTCGAGGTCGTCCAGCGTCAGAGGGAACATTCGGCACCTGGTCGCGTCTGATGCCCCACACCCGGTCATATAGATGTTGAACTTGCTCAGGTGTGTTTCGGGGTCCGATCGCCCCTCGTACAAGGGTGTTTGAGGAGGAGCGATCTTGTGCTGCACGGGGGCGCGCTCGATGTGGACCGCGAGTGGCTCGCTCGGCTCGGCGATCTTCCTCTTGGTGCCTGCCCCGGATTCTAGGAGAGCCTTCATGTCGTCGAGCTGGTGTTGCATCGCGGCCATCGCCGTGGCTCGGTCGCTCGCGGATAGGCTTTGGGAGCGGGATCCGAGGCGATCGTGTACCGATCTCCTGACTCCGCTGCTGCCGACCTCGGCTATTTGGCGAGGGGAGCCGATGGCCGGCCGCTTCCGGGAGTCGGATAGCCGAGCTCCCGGTGACGGACTCGAACTCCGCTGCCTCGTAATCGGGGCCGATCGCCCGGTCGCCAAGATGGGTCGCTGCCCAGGCGATCGAAAACAGAGGTGCCCCGGCTGGCGAGCGCCTCTCCTTGCGGATGAGAGCCTCCTGGCGATCGCTCGGCCAGTAACGTCTTGAACTTCCGCTTGGTCTTCCGGCGGATGGCCGATGGGATGATAGCGGGAGGCGCGTCGAGAGCACTACGTCGCTCCCGTAGGACGGCCATGGCCTCCTCGATCTGTTCCGCGGTTCGGAACTGATCGAGTGAGAGACTTGGGCCGACCCCCAGGGGCGGGATCGAGCGTCTCGGACCGCGGCGACTACCCTCTGCCATCGGCTATGGCTCGGACTGAGACGGAACTAGGTGCCTGGTGGATCGGTCAGCGTCTTTCTTCGACGCGGAGGCGGAAGACATGATTCTGAAAGTTTTCTATGAAGAACAGTGAGTGTTTCTTCAGGTATATGTCCCGGAGAACAGTGAGTGTTCTTCGAGACGGTAGGAATAAAAATTGAGGGTTAGATGCCCTTCTTCTAGCGCCAATTGTTGTTGCCCGGAATATTTATCCGAAGATGAAATACTGCTGGAATGGACGGACAACAAACAAGGTTGCGGGAGCACTTCTGAAAGAGGATAAATAACACAAGATTTGCCGGGTTTGTTAGGCCCGGGCTTGAATGCTCTCGCGAGATGTTATTAATACAAATATTCATGGATACAAGTATTAATGTGAGAATCTAAGTACAATGAGTGTAAAAAGATCCTATTAATCCAGCTCTTGAGCGAAGCCTTGGTGTTCTTGCTCTCGGCCGATCGTCTTCTGTGTGAGAGAGGCTGAGAGAGAAGAAGAAACCGAAAGATAGCTGTTGCCAAGAGTAGGAGAAAGCCAAGTTGTCGCGTGAATCAGAGAATTCCCGAGAGTGCTGAAGAACTTCAGTGGGAATCCGAGAGAGTTGAACCCTTTTCCAAGTGCTGGGAGCCTTCTATTTAAATTAGCTGAGGAGCCTTGTCTTCTGGCGGGCGATCGCCTTCCGGCCAGTATAAAAATGGGGCGATCGTCTTCAAGTCACATGGGCAGTCAGCCTAAAGTCAAGGCAGCTGCTGGAAGCCAGTTGTGCGGTCCAATGAGGATCCAGCACGCGTCCGGAGATGCTGTCACATGCGGTCCTACTGACGCCTTTCGACGGGCCTGTCGGCTGGTGGGAAGATGCTGTCAGGATGTGGTTAACGATCTGTGAAATGCGGATCTTGTCTTGGCTCTGCACGTGGGTTCTGTCCTGGGCTTAGGCCTTTGCCGACTGGATGACCATCGGCTTCGAGCGGCATGAGGCGGTCGTCATTAGTCGGTCACCAGAGGGTCGATCGGCAAGTCACCAGGGGTTGGCATCGGTCGGCCACCAGGAGTTGATCGCCAAGTACCGAGAGATGATCGTCTTATATGTCGATCGATCGGCAATAGGACTTGTCCTGGGAACTTCGGTCGGTCGATCTATCTTGGCTGCCGGGCTAAGGCTAGGTCGCCTGGTCGCTGGTCGGCAGCTCTGCCCTGTCTGCGGGGCTAAGACTAGGTCGCCCAATCACTGGTCCGCAGTTCTGCCTCGGCTGCTCGGCAATGGCTAGGTCGCCCGATCTTCCGAGGTGATCGCCCGTCGGAGAGTATAATTCTCGACACAACAGTAAGGTTATCGTTGAGGTTATTATTCTCATGATACATGGCATATGAATATTTACGTTTATGTACTTGCGGTTATTTGTCGGGCATTATTGCTGACCCCGTTGTGGGACTTGTTTTTCAAGTATTGAGAACTTTGATGGTAGCGGTCGTGAGGCGAGGATTCCAGACGATACAGGCTATGGCATATTGTTGGGGAATCGTGTATTTTGTTTGTATATATCATTATTGATGTGTATCTTGGACTGTGTTTCTATCCGCTGTGTGAGTTCTTTCAAATGGATTTCGGCTTTATGCCAACTGAGTTTGATTTCGAAAACCGATTCCCTTAACCAAGTTTTTGGCCTTGATTGTCTTGACGGTAGTTGGTGTTTTCAAATTATTTTGTGAGTTTTGGAAAATACTACCGTCATCGGCCTTTTTGGGCGTTTTTGTAAATAGTTTTTAGCCTGGTGGGTTCCGGCGTGGGGCCCACGGCGTGTAATACTCTTGTAAGGTTTTTGGGGTGTTACAGTATTGGTACTCTAGCTTCCAGTGTTGGGTTTTCACCAAGTGTTTCGTTGTTTCCTCCATATTAAGGTATGCTAATGTGGCTCCAGCTCTGATTTTATATTTCTAGGATGATTACAAATGTATTTCAAAGATTATTATACCCCTTTGAAGACATAATTATTGAACATCATGATTTTAGAAAGGTCGAGATGATTAAACCCAAAGTATACCTTGATTTAGACATGTATGAGATGAGCCTTACTTACGTTGAACCTTAGGATGTAGTTTTTTGAGATTGTGTCATACATTTCATGATGATTTCGAAATGATCTTATATCAAATGACTTGTTATGATATCACCTATGACATATGAATTCAAGTTGAAAAACAATGAGGATGTTGATCAAGAATAAGGTATATCTTGTAAGGAGTAATTCATGATTAGTAAATCTTCATTTTAATGGTTGGGATAAAATGATTATGTCGGTAACAACCATGATAAACTAAAACCCGGCTGAATTTGCTTATGGTACCCCTATTGTGATCGTGTAAATTGCATGAAGCGCGATTTTAGCCAACTTAATGTTCGTTGGGTAGTTGAACCATGAACCGGCCGTACGTAAGATGTTTAACTCGGTCATAGCTTAGAAACAGTAGATGATCGTGTGCTAGTTACGTATACGCATGTTGAACTCTTTGTATTTCATTATTGTGTAAAGGTTTGAAGCTTGCAAGTAGTTAGATAAAGGGACGACCTTCGAGTGTTTTGGTGTTCGTCGAAGTATTTAAACCTTATCGTCATTATAAGGCAAGTACTTTAATTTTTTTTATGTATTAATGTTATACATGTTGTCGTGCATATGTATCGTTGTTGTATCTCCACCTCGTGTTGGTCCGATGGGAAAATCTTGGGATCTATGCTAGCGTGCACTGGATCATTGGACAGATTTTTCCACCCCGTATTGGTCCGACGGGATCATCTTGGGATCTATGCAGTGAACGCTGGATCATCGGAATTACCCTATGTATGTTGTATCATGTTGTGATCATGTTGTATGGTATCGTGAGTCTTCTCGTAGTAGAGACTCATTGTTATTGTTGTCGTTGATAATGTTGTCATTATTCTTCGTGATATGCTGAATAATCTATTGTTGTATAATTATCGTTCTTGTACTAGCATTGTTGTGCTAACCCCTTCAGGGGTGGAAATTTGTTTTATGTTCAGGATACAGGAGGACGGGGAAGCAACCACTTGATCTGCATAATGACAAGGGTACGGAGTGATGTTATGGCTGGGATGGTTTGTCAGTTGTGTTTTGTTTTTAATAAAGTACTCGGGTACGCTGTCGTTTTGTTCTTCCTTTAAAATTATATTCGGATGTTGGTCGATTTGTACTTTTCATACTCATGATGTAATAATAAACTTTACAGTTGGTATTTAATAATGTTGTTTTAAATTCGTAGCCTAGTAAATCCTGACTTCAAGGGTTTATGGCGATGTAATAACCCTGAATATCTCGGGGTGTTACATCTATAGAATAGTGGGGTTATGAATGAATTAACAATGATGGTGGAGTTATTTGAGGATTATAGCTAATTTGTGGATTTATTTTAGTTTATTGAGAAAAATTGATAATTATTGGGGTCAATTTCGAATTAATACAAAGTAATTGTGAATCTTGTTGGAGTAGAATATGAGATTGATGGTCGATCTTAAACTGGAAGTGTTATTATATTTGGATTAAAAATTGGGTTGAATAGTATGACTATAGTCGTGTGATGTTCCGTAAATGTCCGAACAAGAGGCCTTTGGTTTTAAGGTAGTAGATCGTGTGTAGATTGGTTCCTTATTGATTTGTTGATGTAAATAAAGGTTGGAAGCAGGTGGATATGTTCGAGGTGATCGGACCTAACATGTGACAAAAGTTTTATTCTCGATTTAAGGCAAGTACACTACCAATGTTTATATAAAGTTGGCTTTATAAGTGAAGTATATGTATTGTGTGTGAGTGCATATATTCACTCTGGGAAAGGCCGAGGGGTTCTCTTAGGGTTCCAAAAATATTTCTGGGTTAACCACTCCGGGACGATCCGATGGGGCCTCTGAGCGGTTGTTTCTTTCGGTGCGATCCACGGTTAATCACGTGTAATTTTTGAATTGTGAAACGATTTGAAGTATTGGTATTCCATGTTGGAATATTCTATTCCACATAATAAAATGGTTTTGATGATGTGTTGTCGATCAAAGAAAAACAACAATGGAACAAAGCAAAACAACAATGTCTCAATAAAGAAGTCGAAGACGCACGAGATGGACAGAAGAACGTTGTTTTGAAGCAAAATCAATATAATGTACGCTATAAGGAATAGCTAACGTACGTAATACATACACAGCTGAAGGAAGACGAGTATGAGAAACAGTTAACGTAAGCAATGCATGGCAAATGACGTACGCAATGAAGGAGTCAATAACTAATCTATATGTGTTACCCTACATAGTGCAGTTTGAATCTGAGTTCAAATATTGAACCGTTGGGAAGATTCGGAGTAAAGTCAAAAAGGCATGCAATGGATGTATGACTATAACTTAAGGTACGCTACGAGGCAAGTTTAAGATACGCTACAATGTGTACTTAACGTACGCAAGATGTATGGGATAACATATGTAATAGAAGAGGTAGAAGCTACTGGATTGAATCAACAAGCAGTTAACGTACGTAACAGGCAGGTATTAACGTACGTAACAATGTCAACATAAGTTATGCATGAAGCAAAAGGCACATAATGAAGACAACGAAGGCTAACAGCTAGTTGAGGCTTCATGTCTATAAATACCAAGGCATTTGGTATCATTAGCAACAACAACTTCAAGGAGATTATATACATACTTGTTATCATTGTATACATTATCGTTGTTGTTTTGAGCTTAATTGATAAGTGTTTGAGTGTTCATACCCTAAACCATACACGAGAGGAAAGAAAGAATTGTAGATTGATTCGGTGTTATTAGGATCGTTGATACGGCATTATTAGAATCATATCTAAATCCAAGTGAGGTTTGTCTAGTACCAATCAAAAGCTATATAGGTTGATTCCATGTCCGATAGAAAAGGAAAACGGTTTAGCTTGGACCGACAAAAAGACAAGAGCATAATGGTTTATCTTGGACCGATTGAAGACAAGATTGTAATGGTATCCCTCGGACCGATAGAAGACGAGGTGTATAGGTTGATCTTAAGCCTATAGAAAAAGATACGAAGAAAGGACGTAGGCATATTTGGCCGAACCTCTATAAATCTTGTGTCGTTTATCTTCCGCAATTTAATTACACTTCCGCAAACGTAAAAGAGTTTGAAAACTCTACTTCACGATATTATCCACCATTTTAAGTGGGGTACCAATTTCCAATAATTGGTATCGGAGCGGGTATCCATATAAGTCGGCTTAGCATCCGAAGACAAAAAGATCCAATGGTGCTTCAATTTGCCCCGGTCGAAGGTCTTGCCTTAACCGACCACCATTCTTTGATGGATCGAATTTTATGACGTGGAAAAGAAGATGTATATTTTCATCTGACCCTATAATATTAAGATCTGGAAAGTCATCTGTCCAGGTCCAAAAATTCCCATGAATTCAAACGGTACTCTCAAAAGCTTTAAAGAGTATGATGATATGGATTGGAAAAACGACTATTACAATTGCAAAGCAACAAATTACTATATTGTGCTTTAAATCCGGAAGAACACAACCAGATATCATCATGTGATATTGGCAAAGAGATTTGGAAAATGCTTGAGGTAACTCATGAAGGAACATCACAAGTCAAGAAGACGATGATCAATATGCTTCTCCACGACTACGAGCTATTTATGATGAAGAATGACGAGTCCTTAACGAACATGCTTGACCGATTTTTGGTCATCACAACTAGACTGGCTTGCTTCGGAAAGCCATTGACAAGTAGTGAAAAAGTGAAGAAAATCTTAAGATCACTACTTGTTGAATGGGATGGGACGGTTATGGCAATTAATGGAATCGAAAGATTTAAATAATCTTGATTTTAATGCCCTTGTTGGTTCACTCATAAACTAGAGATAGTTCTTAAATCTCCAAATACCAAGCCGAAACCGAAAGAAAGGTCAATAGCTTTGAAAGTTAAGATGTCAAGAAAAGAAGAAATCCCGGTAGATGAAGATGATGAAGAATCGGTATATTATGCCAAAAACATAAATAAGTTCCAAAACTGATTAAACTGTAGAAGAAAAGACATCTCAAGGGAGTCAAAGAAATTCGACAACAATTGTCGAAACTGTGGAAAACCGAGCCACTTTGCTAAAAATTGCCGAGGCTCGACATCCAAGAAGGAAGTGCTCATAGCTACATGGAGTGACGAAGAGGAAGATGATGAATATGTTCAAAATAATCTCGCACTCATGGCAAGAAGTTCATACAACGAAAGCAATGTAGAAAGACAAGTAAGTATTTCCTATCAAGACGAACTTTTTGAAGCATTCGAATTTCTACATACGGATTTTAAAAATGCTTTAATTGATAAAATCTCTGAAAGCTAAAAATAAATTATTGGAAATCAAAATTTCCAAAATGAAAGGGGAAGTTCTTGAAAATGATCATTCTATGTGCCTTGAAAAAGAGAATAAATTGAAAGATGATCTTTTAAAAGTTCAAAATGAACTAAAGGATTTAACAAACAAATTTTCTCTCGGAAATGAGAAATTTGAACAATTGCTTTCCGTTCAAAAATTTTCGTTAAACAAACAAGGATTAGGATTCAAACCGAGTTTTAAGAACGAATCCAATGATTCTTTAAATTTTAAAATACCCCGATGTGATAAATGTTTAAAAATTGAGCATCATATTTCGAATTGGAAAAGCCCAAGATGGACGATCAAAATCAAGAAAATTTGGATTCCTAAAGGAACCGCAATAACGAATATCATCTATTTTCCAAATACAAAACGATCGAGAGCTGGATGGATCCCAAAAATCAAAATTAATATTTCATTAATTGATATTTTTTATTGATGTTTTCAATATTTGGTATTTAACTCGGGGGGAGTTATATTTTTAAATGGGGAGATATATTTTTCAGGGAGAGTGTTGGGATAAACAATCATGTACCTTGTTTTGATAAGTGCCAACGTACAGCAAAATGATAAATTCCCCACCATACAGCAAGAAGTTCAGAAGTCGATATGACACCAAGTATGGAAGCTGTCCGGAAACATTCATACAACACCTACCATATAGCAGCACTAAGAGAAAGCTTACAGCGTTGGAACCTACAGCTACAGCATTATAAAAGCAACATGTTGGATACAACAAACAGGCTGTAAAGTGTTAGGATCTTCAACACTTATCCAACATGGCTGAAGACCGTTGGAACGGAATCTACTTTATACGCTAAGGTCAAGCCATTTGAAAAGAAGTATTTAAATACTGACTGGATAAAGTATTTAAATACTAGCCGACAAGGATCTTCAGACAAGGAGAAAAATCCAGATCTTGTATTTTTCAAGTCAATCAACATGTTAGAACAGGCTCTTTGCTCAACGGATCTATTCACAACGGATCTATCCTAAAGGCTATATATACCCCGAAGTTTGAAGATCAGAAAAACGACTGAAAACTGAACGAACTAAGATATACTGAGATACACACGTGAACTTCACAATAACAATATATCAAGAGCAAACATATTTCTTCGAACATACTGCCATTCTTGAGAAAAGAAATATACAAGTGCTCAAACTTGAACAACACATCGTCATCTCAAGCTCAAGAAGTTAAGTTGTTGTTCGAACCTGTGTTCTTACATTTGAAGAAAACCACCAGCCCTGTGTGGATTGAAGAAAGCCTTGCTTTTTCTGAAACTATGCGTGACGGACCTGCATTGTAGACGAAGCTTTGGAATTGTGTGTGAAGAAGCAAGTCAAGTGAAAGCTTTAACCAATCTATGTGAACGGTTGAAAGCGACAGTCTTTGTATCAATTTGTGTGAATGATACAAGGATAGGTTTGATTATAGTCATGTAGTTGTGTACGTAGTGATTATAATAAATGTTTTTACTCCTGTGTGGAGGGCCAGTAGACATAGAGGGATTTACCTCAAACCACTTTAAATACTGTATTATTTACCATCTGCATTTACTATTTCTCATTACTGTGATTATTTATAAGTATACATTGCATACCCTGTACGCATCAAGATAACAGGAGAAAACCTAGTTGCTGTATTTACAGCAACTCACTTAAACAAACTTCTGCTACGTACTCTTATTGTAAAAACGTATAGCTTCTTGTACTAACACTTTCCCAAGCTGTATTCTGTATACTTAGTGGCCAACAAGTGGTATCAGAGAGGTTGATTCTAAAAAGAATCAGTCATATTTTTAACCGAATTAGATCCTAAATTCACTTATTTTTGAAAATAGTCTTTATCCTTCCTATTTTCTCATATGGATACCTCTATGATAAATAAGGTTCTTATGTTCTCGATTAATGAATTTGATGATTGGAGAATTAGGATGGAAGCTTACTTTGCAACCATGCACGAAGAAATGATTTTTGTCATTCAAGATGGCCCCATAAAGATCATGAAGGTAAATCTTGCCGCAAGGATTGAAGCCCAAGCTCATGCCGAGATGCTCGAGAAAGAGCACGAGCAGTGGACAACTGACGAGTGCAAGCGTGCAACCTCGACAATGTAGCTAAAAATGCACTATTTGTCACTCTCGACAAAGGCACATTCTCAAAGGTAAAGAGCTGTAGGACAGCTAAGGAAATCTGGGATAAACTCAAGATGATTCGTGAGGGAACTAAGCTCTCAAAAGAAAACAAGATTTCAAAACTAACTCAGCAATTTGAATCTTTCGAAATGAAACCAACTGAAACTCTTGAGGAACTTGACCTCAGATTCACTGGTATTGTCGGTGAACTTGTAGCGTTGGGCAAAGTTTATACCCAAAAGGAGTAGAACTTAAAAAATTTAAGATCTCTCCCTGCCCGATGGGACATAAAAACCACATCTATGTGTGTGTCATGTAACCCCAATGACATATCTACTTTTGACCTCTTCTCTGACGTAAAAGTTTTTGAGTATCACATTGACAGGAGAAAGAAGGCCGATTTAGTTCAAAGAAAACAACTGCTAAAATTCTGCAATGTGGTTTTTATTGGCCAACACTTTTCAAAGATACACATTCATATTGCAGCACATGTGATAGATGTCAAAGATTAGTTCGAATTTCTAAACGAAATATGATGCCTTTAAACCCAATTTTAATTATTGAAATATTTGATGTTTGGGGCATAGATTTTATGGGACCTTTTCCAATTTCTTTTGGCAATCTTTACATCCTTGTGGCCGTCGATTATGTTTCAAAATGGGTAGAAGCAATTGCTTGCAAAACAAATGACCACAAAGTCGTGGTAAAATTTTTGAAAGAAAATATTTTTTCCAGATTTGGAACACCACGAGCAATTATAAGTGATGGAGGAAAACATTTTTGTAATAAATTTTTGAATCATTTATTTAAAAAATATGGTGTTACACATAAAGTTGTTACTCCTTATCACCCTCAAACAAGTGGTCAAGTTGAAATTTCAAACAGAGAAATCAAACATATTCTTGAAAAAACTGTTAATCCTACAAGGAAATATTGTTCTTTGCGATTGAATGATGCATTGTGGGCTTACCGTACTGCTTTTAAAATTCCCATCGGAATGTCTCCATTTAGGCTTGTCTTTGGAAAACCATGTCATTTGCCTGTTGAATTGGAACATAGAGCATACTAGGCCATAAAACGATTAAATTTTTCATTAGACATGGTGGAATTCATAGGAAACTTCAACTAAATGAATTGGAAGAAATCGAAATGATGCTTACAATTGTGCAAGGAAATATAAGGACAAAATGAAATTTTTCATGATAAACACATTTTGAGAAAAACTTTTCTCTGGTCAAAAAGTCCTTCTTTTTAACTCTCGTTTGTTATTATTTCCAGGCAAGTTGCATTCACGATGGTCCGTCCATTTATTATTCATATGGTCTATCCTCACGGAGTCAGAAATTGAAAATCCAAAAATGGTAATATTTTCAAAGTAAATGGTCAACGGTTAAAACCATATTTGGAATTAAAATCTTTTGAGGTAGAAGAGATTCTTCTTAAGGACCCCGATATTGTGGATTAATACTCCATTGTGTTTGCCGGTCAAGTGGCGGATAACGGTACTTCGTGGCTAGTAAAGTCGGATTTTTCGCTTTCCCACAACAACCGATTTTGTAGATATTTTTATTTTATTTTTAATTATGGAAGAAACTTTGAAAACAATTGAAAAAAGATTTCCCTTTCTTAGCAAAAAAGTCATTTTGAAACTTTACCAAGCCAGAGTTGAAAGAATGAGGTTGCTTATGAATAGCGGCATACCTTTTGATATTCGATTCATTATTGAAGCCAAAGTGAGAATAGCCGGTGAATTCACGGAAACACCAACTAGATTTTTACCAGGGCTTGGAAAAAGTTCATATGCCAAGAAACGACGAGCAAAGAAAATCGCCATTTGCTACAAATGTGCTAGGTGGAACTGTGATTCAAGATGTCGATCTTTAGGAATTCCTTCCACAAATAGAGAAGATAAAATTCAGTTCATCAAGGATGGTCTGAATAAGGAGAATTTTGATGATATCGAAATTTCTCTTGACACGCATCCTAGTGGACTCGTACATTACGGGATTCGATGTTTGTGGAATAAATTCAAACCAGAATATGAACAACGTCTTGGGAATCTGACGTTAAAAGACCCTGTTTGCCAATTTGTAAGAAAATTGGATGGGAAGCTTCTCCCCGACTCATAGAAGGCGTTTAAGCCGTTTCTGAACGTAAAATCAGAGGAAGATGTGAGCCACAATCACAACTACTGTACATACACGTGAGTATCTTTACTTTTTGTCGTTTTTAGATTTTACGAATAAAAACGTGATACGCAATAAATGCATTCATTATTCTATTGAGTAGTTGAAGCGCAATTAACGCGGTCACAGATTTGATAAATCTTTTTACTTTATTTTGCATCTATAAATAAACATTGCAGTTGTTTCTTTTCTGCATCCCTCAAACTTGTATTCTTTTCATTATCTCTCGCAATTTTCTTTTCAAAAAAAAAAAAATGGAATCATCATCTTCCGCAAAAAGATTTAACTCCATCTGCATTTTTGGTGGAGCTAGTCATGGGAAAGAGGCTTGCTTTACTGAAGCAGCCCACAACTTGGGTCGTATCTTAGGAAAAAAATGCATTCATGTAGTTTACGGAGGAGGAAGTCTAGGATTAATGGGACGTGCTGCTGCTTCTGCCTATATGGAAGGAGTAAGAGTGTTGGGAATCATTCCAAAACCTCTGGCTGAAAGTAAAATCACTGGAGCAACCATTGGAGATGAGTTCAGAGCTGTGAATATGCAAGACCGCATAACTCACATGATAAATAATGCTGATGCCTTTATCACCCTTCCCGGTGGTTTTGGCACTCTTGAGGAACTTTTCATGTGTTTACCAGAGCCCAGCTAAATGTTCATACGAAACCAATAGGTCTGCTAAATGTCAATGGTTTCTTCGATGGTTTACTATCTTTCATCAACTACTCTTCTGAAAAAGGTTTTATTTCTGAGCGTGCTAAACGAATCATAGTTGTTGCAACAACACCAGAAGAGCTGATCAAAAAACTTATTGCATTTGTTCCTGAACCAGACCCAACTCTAGCTAATATTGTTTGGATGGAAGATTTCACTGTGTGGAAATGCAAAATTGATACATTCCTTTCCCTGTGATATCCTACTTCATCCCTCTTGTTGTTTTTACTTTTTAGCGAGTGTAAAAATCGTGAAAATGATGGCAGCTTAAGGAGTTTTCTTTTCGATCTCTTGACGCGCATCTATCTACGATTTATGTATTGTTATTTCGATTACTGTACTTTTTCTGTTTGTTTTTAATAAAAGCATTGATGGCAGCGTAAGGCGACTCTTCGGACTCTCTTGAAGCGCATCTAGGTTGTTTGTGTTATACTTACGGGTATATATTTTCTTTTGTTGTTTTGCCACACGTATTTCTTGCAGGTCCAAAAAAAAAAGGGGGCTTGAGCAAAGCGTCGTCTTTCATAAACAGGGAAGCCTTATTTAAACCCTTACTCCATTGTTCTTTTTACACAATAAGGATATTGTTTATCATTAAGTGTGGGGGAAGGTGTATATCTATATCTATATCTATATATGTATATATATGCAAAATTAAATAAAAAAATGTTGAAAATCACGACACCATTTTCTTGAGAAAACGTTAGTGAAAAAATCATTTTTGGGATGTTTCACTGGTTTTGATAATGGATTTGGATGAAGGTGTATGGGATTCAGTACACAACACCCTTTTTGTGAGTTTTGAGCCTTAGAGCAATCCTTATATATACGCTCTATATTTTTTGTTGTGTGGTCAAACATATTGTGTTCATTCTAGAACTTGCTCATTTATACATTTCGAGACTACATTCATAAACTCTTACATTAAGATGATAAAGGCAATTAGGATTAACCCCTTGTTGGCTTATATTTTTCCCACCCATTACATTTTATCCTTAGAAGCCCCATTGAGCCTGAGCCTATTTCTTTGATCAAGCACATTACTTTAGCCATTATTTGTAACACCCCAAAAGGCGGCTATTACAGTGCCGTGAATCCCACACTGGGACCCACCAGGCGATATCCAAAACAGGTTAAATAAATATTATTCGTGATACCGAATCACAATGAATAGTCATTACTCCGATTAGGAGTTTATTAAAATATGGCCAACGGCCTTACAACACACAGGATCCGAAATACAAGTATAGACCATATGGGGATGGAAAATACTTCAAATGTCAAATACAACCAAATAACAATTTAAATGAGACAGGAAATAACATAACACGGTTTAACATAACCGGACAACAAAGACGAGGGCCCCCCGAACTAGTATCCTTCGAACCCTTCGCCGTCGACATGCTCTTCCCGTGCCTTGCCTTTGCCTCGACCTAAAATACAATACAAGTATTTCGCCCAACACAGGGTCAGATATACATGATAACCAATTCTTCCGACATTATACAATTCACATATATAGATCTCAAGAAAATCATTCCGACTATTAATCATACCCCTCGGGCGTATGAAACAATCAGTCACAAAATATCGAACATATCCAATCATACATGGACTATGAACGATTAACCATATAGCTCAAGATGGACATCACAGTACGCCCGATCCGGAAATGTGTCCGTGTACATGTCCACCCCGTATACGGAATCCAGAATATACGTGTGACAATGTACCTAATTAGCCTCACGAACTACGTCTCGTGTGCACAGTCGAATACGGAAACATCCACGTATGACTATACAAGTGCCCGGCTAAAAATCCTACACAATATCCAATCGGCACGCAGATATGATTCCGGAAATGTCACGACACAACATGACAACGAAGTTCAATGAAATACACATCCAATTAAGGGTCAAGAAGAACTCACCAAAGTGAAAGTAAGGACCAATGAGATCAACGATTCAAAACGGCGTACTTGGGAATGCAATCCCATAACGTCAAGAACAATGTCAAATCACGGCAAACGTCACATGGACAATTCATACACATGAAATATATAATCATCACAAGAATCTAATCATCATTATAACCAAGCAAGATAACTTGCCTTAATACGGAGACACGAATAGTCCTCTTCTTGTCGGAACGAACGAACGGTCCTCGACAAATTTTACTCGAACAATCAACCTTAAACGAAATACATTTTACTCAAAACATATTCGTATAATTATCAATATAGGATTAGTAAGACGTCAACCTACAATCCTTTAGAATAGTTTGTTACTACCAATTATTGAAGCCTTATGCCAGGAGTCCTTCTAACATCAATACAACCATAAGAATCGGTTTACAATATTTACCGAATGTTCGCATGGTTCATCATAAACAAGAGTTCTTATCAAGGGTATGTTGAATAACCAATTATGATGTTAAGATCATCTTATGATGATTAACTTTCCAAAACATTAAAATGTTGAAAGGTAAAATCTGCACATTATGATCATTCTCCTCTCATCTAAATTGACTTTTAAGCTAACAACAAGTTCATAAGTTCTGAGATTACACCATACTCATGAAGGTTATCAAAGTCTTTGTTTACAAGGCTGGAGGATTCATTAACATGATGGTGAATTCACCAATTCTAGTATGATGATCAAAATATTCTAAGTTCTCAATACATTAGATTAATGAAAAGTTATTGTTGTAATATCCTTATCATTCTTCAAAGACTTGTGAAACTGAACAAATATGATTTGTTAAAGCTTCTAAGATTTCTGAACTAGATCATCTAATCTTATCTTTAACATGATCAAGTTCTTCTCAAGGTAAATAAATACCTAAAATGGTGTTTAAACACTATATGATATCAAGTTCTTGACTAAATCCAGTTATGATGAAGCTAACCGATCCAACAATATCCTACTGAGCTAAATTCGTCCAACAAGATGAGTATGGTAGTTACAACATGATTAAAATCACTATATCATCAAGAACACCTCCATCTCAAACCCTTATTTAACATATTCATCAAAAGTGTTAAAAAGGTTGGATTAGAACTATGTTTTACTTGCTTAATCTAACTCTAGGTGAAGTATAATTCGTCATTAATCATCAACATAAGAAAATAATGGAGAAGAAAACACACCAACCTCCGTAAATGAAGTACACCTTCAATGAGATGAGAGAATATACTCCACGCTTAAAAACAACTCCAAATCTCCAAGAAAATGAGCTCCACTCCGAGATTCAAGGCTTAGAAACAAGTTGGTGAAGGTTGATATCGTTTTGGTAGTGCAGAGGTATGATATGTGAAGAGAGAAATTCGGTTTGGGTTGTGAAGAAATGAAAAACAGGCTGGTCCTATAAATAGATATGCGAGACTTAGCGCACGCTATCGGGATGATTAGCGTACGCTAATGAACTTACGACGCTATCCGGTCGATATTACGACGTAAGCGGCTTACAATGGCTCTTGTCTTGAATTATCGCAGCCGTTAGCGCACGCTAATGATAAATGGGTTACGACGCTAATAAAAGTAGATTCTCACCGACACGACTCGACTTAGATCTCATGCATGCTAACGGTTAAAAGGGTTCACGTCTGAAGTCAATCGCCGAGATTCCCTCTTAGCGTACGCAACAGAGGAAACCTTGCGCACGCTAAGTCACATTATTAGCGTACGTTAATCGTACTGTGTAGCGTACGCTACATTAACAAAAATTCGAAAATGGAACACTCTAATAACATCGAATCATCACATATGAAATGAAATAACAACGATATGATATTTAAATCTATAATACCACGACATAATACTAAATGCAACGATTCATGATAATCAGATTATCCGAATAATACAATGACAGGTAAGAATGAAAAGTTACAGTCGGATATTACATACTCCCCCCCTTAAAAAGAGTTTCGTCCTCGAAACTAAGGGGTAAATAACTCGGGGTATCTCGCTCGCATACTATCCTCGGTCTCCCACGTAGCCTCCTCGACTCCGTGTTGTGACCACTGAACTTTCAGTAGGGGAATCGTCTTGTTCCGCAACTGCTTGATCCTCCTCTCGAGTATCCGCACAGACGCTCCTCGTACGAATGATCCTCTGCTAAATCAATATCTTCGAATTGAAGTACGTGGCTCGGATCAGCAACATATTTCCTCAGCTGGGAGACATGAAACACGTTGTGAATCTTACTCAAGGTCGGTGGCAAGGCTAGTCGATAGGCCAGATCACCTACACGCTCCAGAACCTCAAACGGCCCAATGTACCTTGGGCTCAGCTTGCCCCTCTTCCCGAAACGAAAAACACCTCGAGTAGGAGACACCTTCATTAACACATGGTCACCAACCTCGAACTCAAGCGGTCGTCGACGATGGTCAGCATAATACTTCTGTCGACTTTGAGCCGTTAACAACCGACTCTTAATCAAAGTGATCTTCTCACGGGCGGCTAACAACATATCGGGTTCCGTACCCAGAGATTCTGAAAGTTCGTCCCAACACAAAGGGAACCTACAGCGACGGCCATACAATGCCTCATACGGTGCCATCTGAATCGAAGCGTGCCAACTATTATTATAAGTGAATTCCACCAAAGGTAGCTGGGCTTCCCAATCGTTCTTCCAATCAAGAGCACATTCTCTCAACATATCCTCTAGAGTCTGAATGGTTCTCTCCGACTGACCATCGGTCTGTGGATGAAAGCCGTACTGAAATTCAACTGCGTGCCCATCGCACGATGAACTGCCTTCCAGAAGTGTGACACAAATCGCCCGTCACGGTCTGATACAATGCTCTTGGGGGTACCGTGTAGTCTCACAATTTCCTTAATAAACAGCTGGGCCAATCTCTCGGGACCCCATGTGTCCTTTGTCTCCAAGAAGTGGGCTGATTTGGTCAGACGGTCCACAATCACCCAAATCGTATTCATTCCTCTACGACTCGTCGGCAAGCTAGTAATAAAATCCATAGATATGTCCTCCCATTTCAACTCAGGAATCGGGAGCGGTTTCAAAGATTCTCGGGTCTGGTGCTCAATCTTAACTCGCCGACAGGTTAAGCACCTCAAACGAATTCGGCAACCTCACGTTTCATATTCCCCCACCAATAATTCTGTTTCAAATCCTTATACATCTTGCTAGAGCCCGGTGAATAGAGTACGGGTAGCATGGGCTTCTCTCATGATAGAGTTCCTCAACTCTTCGTCGGGTACACAAACTCGATTTCTAAAACGTATCAATCCATCCTCGTGGATCACGAATCCAGGGGCTTTCCCCTGGGTTACTTCATCCCGAACTCGAGATAAGAATGGGTCCGTAACTTGCTTCGATTTGATCATATCATCAAGAGACGAAGAAATCTCGAGGGTGCACAGTTGTCCCTGGACACGCTGTAACCAAACTTCAATTTCTGGCCTCATAAGGTCCAACTGCAATTCCCTCTGTCCGTTAAACGGCTCAAGATCTGCTCCTGCACTGTCTTACGGCTCAATGCGTCGGCAACCACATTTGCTTTACCCGGATGATAAAGGATCTCGATATCATAGTCCTTGATTAATTATAGCCATCTTCTCTGCCTCATGTTCAACTCCTTCTGAGTAAAAATGTACTTTAGGCTCTTGTGGTCTGTAAAGATCTGGCAGGTAACTCCATAAAGATAGTGACGCCAGATTTTCAAAGCAAACACTACGGCGGCTAACTCCAAGTCGTGGGTCGGATAGTTAACTTCATAGGGTCACAATTGTCTCGATGCATAGGTGATTACTTTCCCTTCCTGCATTAGTACACATCCCAGACCCTGTCTCGACGCGTCACTATACACCACAAATCCTTCCGTTCCCTTTGGTAAGACCAAAACAGTGCGAAATCAATCGACTCTTGAGCTCTTCAAAACTCACGACATGCTTCTGACCACAAATACTTCTTGTCCTTCCGCAGTAAGTTAGTCATCGGTTGCGAAATTTTAGAGAATCCTTCTACGAATCGTCGGTAGTAACCTGCTAGGCCGAGGAAACTACGAACTTCCTTCACGTTCTTCGGTGGTAGCCAATCTCGAATGGCTTCCGTCTTTTGTGGGTCCACTCTCACCCCTTCGGCTGATATCACATGCCCGAGAAAGACAACCTCAGGCATCCAGAATTCACACTTAGAAAATTTCCCATAAAGTTGTTCCCGCCTCAAAGTATCGAGAACTTGGTGGAGGTGACTCTCGTGCTCCTCGTGGTCGCGAGAGTAAATCAGAATGTCGTCAATGAAAACGACTACAAAGCGATCCAGATAGTTAATAAAAACTCGATTCATCAACTCCATGAACACTGCCGGTGCATTCACTAGTGGAAAAATACCATTTTACATCGCACTTTCAAAATCGGTTGCAGTATAACCGATTTAAAAAATGATTAGGTTTCATTTTACATCGATTATTCGGAAACTGATGTAATATATCAGTTTTTTACATCGGTCAATAAGGAACCGATTTAATATATAAGTTATTTAAATCCGTTAATAAAAAACCGATGTAGTATGTGTATGTTTCACATCGGTTCTCAAAATACCAACACATAAAACAACCCCCCACTACCCAGTTTAGGTCATTCACCTTCTCCCGTTCCCCGCTTGTTCAACCCTGCGATTCAATCTCCTCCCCTCAATCTCCTCCCCTCAACCTTGTGATTCACATACCGGCTAAAAGCTTCGACCACCGCGCGCCACTGGAGTTGTTGAGATCAGTGGAGAAAAAGCCTTGGAGGTGAAGTTGGGGGATGACACGGTCGAAAATTTCTCATCGTCTTCTTGGTATGTGTGTGTATGTGTAATATAAAAAGAACGAAGTCGAAAATTTTACAAGAATTAGACTTCTGAAACATCTGACCTCGGATTATCCGGCCCTGTCTCTCTCCAGAATAATCCAACTCCACCGGTTTGGTACTTTTGTTGCATCCTTTTTTTTTTGTTATTTAGTTTATTATATAGTGTTTTGTGTATATATAATTTTGTAATTTCTAGTCAGAGATGTATTACTTGTAATGGGTTTTCTCGTTCTTGCGGAATCAATGAGATTCATTTTTGTTTGGATTTTATTGATCTTTTTAGGTATTTTTTAGTTTCTTTTTAAAATAATATTAGGTAATTATCCTTTGCTTGATTATAGAAGAATTATAAAGTTTAGAACTGATCAAGACTGATTTCTTTTGTTATTTTTCTGCTTCTTGCTAGATTGTTAATACATTATTGCCCGTGTCTGTGGATGTGTGCACGATGTAGTAATTTTTCTTGAATTTCTAATCTTTTGTGCAAGAGTCTTAGAATATAACTTATTTGGGTTTTTTTCTACAGTGGGGAGAGGCTGCAGTTCACCGAAGTTTAGTCCAGCTTCTGCGAGCTCACTGCCTTCTCTCGTTTACAATGGCAATGGAATTCGACCGTTCGATCTATCCATGATCGTATCTTGTTTTCTGCAAGATTTCAGTATAAAAGAAAAAATGATTAACAGTGATAATCATGGGCACCGCTTATTCTCGCTTTGTGGATGAATGTGAAGATTTTGCTAATCCTAACGACTTGATTTATCGAAGCGTATATGCCTTCATTGCTTCATTGAACTTGGTACATGTGATATGGTTTATATAGTCCCTTTGGTTCTTTATTTGCTAGACTAGTAATGCTTTTATAACTCAATATCAAATATGGAGTCAATACTTGTGGACTTTTTAATTGTCATAATGCACAAAAGATCTCTTTTCTTTAGGAATATGGTATTTCGGTTCAACTTAGTAGTACTCTCTCTAAAACCTTAGAGGGTATTTCGCGAGCTTATTTAAAAAATCTTGCCGGCTTCTACATATGATAAGACATTTTAGAGCGTATATGATTCTAGATTTTTCTTTCGAAAATATGTTCTTGAATGTGTTGATAAAATAAGATGACGGACCTTGAAAGATGACGGACCTCAATGCATTCTCGAGTCCGGTTTCTTGCATTAAATTTTCTAAGGAACATGCCACTTTTTGTTTATTACATTATGCATGCAAATATAGTTAGTAGCGGAGGTTCATATTTGAAGGGTTGCTATAGTAGCTTGTTTATGAAGTTCCTAGATCGGATATGAATGGCGATCCTGCCGCTCTTACAATTTCACCGCCACAAAGAAACTAGCTGTTCATGGCTTACTTTCTTAAACAGATTAGCTCACACTCTGAATGTTTTGTCTTATAGGCAATGGTGTGATAAATATCATTCTTGGGAGATGTGGAATAGTTGTAAGTTGCTCAAAAGTGGGTTTACAAATAGCATGTACGGATAACGTGCTACAATGATATTTATATTGGATATCTTCTTTAAGTTTGTAGTTCGCAAACTTCATGATACCCAATGACCTTTGGAGGCATGTTTCCATTATTGTAGTGTGTTGGCATGTCACATGAATTATTAAATCTCATCCAGTCACATGTACTCACGAACAACATATTAATACTTGATTTTTATGTGAATTTGTGCATATCATTATGTGTTTTCACACTTCATGCCACCGATCTCAACATAGTTGGGATTAAGGTGCAGTTGATGATGATTGATGATGATGTTAGTATTTGTGCCTTTTTCTTGCATCTGGCATGCTTTATGGGGTACAGATATTTCAAGACCTAAGCCACTTAATATCATTTCTGGAGGTAAGAATGGCATTCGGGAGTTCTCTAGTGGATCCTTTTGTCTTAGTCACCAATCAATGGATAGAATCACGGTGATTAGATCCCCTTTAACTTTTTCTTCTCTTGATTTCTGGTTCTCTGCTAATATATTGATTGTTACTTAGTTTGGGATATTTTGAGAAATTGAAGTTTTCAATCTTTGTTTTGAAGGTATCGACTAGGGAAATGAACAAGGGAAATGATTTATGAACAGCAAGGAAGGTTCAAGCGCCCACAATAGGCATGCTGTCCAACAGGTTTTCCCAGTCGTTAAATATTATGTTTTATGTGAAAATATATTTTTGTTCTAGTGTCCTGACTATATATGCCTCTTTCCAGTCAACCATCGGTCCGAAGCTTTACGACCAATTCAGGTATGCTTGATACTGTGAGCTAATTTTTTCTCAAGTGCTTCGCACTTGAAGGTATATTTTAAGTTGTTTCATGTGGAAAGGTTATAAGGAAGAGATTTCTTTCTCACGATATTTTTTTATTGCATTGTCATATTAATAAAGTGCTATCACCTACACAAGGCGTGCAGGAGGCCCGTAGTGTGTGATAGCGCGCTACAAAAATCACGCTAACTCGCGCTTTTAAAAACATTGATCGGGAAATTAAGTTTTTCTAAAAAAATATCCCTAGTTTTTAGTTTTTAAAGCTCTTCATCTATTCTTTTGTTTTAATTTTTTTTCTGAGCGTCTATTTTTCTGACGTCGGCACAGATGTCACTGTGGTTCTTTATGAGCTTGAGCTAACAATTAAAAGGGTGAAAGTTTATACAGCGCCCGATGGAAGAGTGATGGACCTGTTCTTTATCACGGATACGAGGTTTGTCTTTAGTACATTTTCCGGTGTTATGAACATCTCATTTCTTTAATTCTAATTTCATCATAAGTTGGGATTTCTTCTAATCATTGAGGATGTCAATTGCGAATCGCATTCCCTACACAAACATCACGTATATCCTTAGGAGGCTCACTGCCTCATTCGTCGACTCATTCGAAAAGGTACTTTGTTTTCGTCACGTAGAAGTGAGGCTATAAAGAGGGCATGGCCACTGGTTTCTTGTTTACTAGTAAACAAAATTAGCTGGTTTGGGCATTTACTGTGTACAACCCACTGTTTTATTTTGGTGTATTATTTACTTTAGTTTGACATAAATATTTAAAAAATAGAACCCCCATCCCGCTTCTTTTCTGTGTTTTTACCATAAAAATGGTTGTCGACAATAAAAGAAGGAGAAATGGCAAAATATCAGTTGTTCAAAATCAAAGACATTAAAATGTTTATGGATATTTGATCAATTGGTGGCCTCTTGTTAATTTGCAGACATTTGATATGGAAGAGCCTTATTCGAAGGATGATATTGATGACGGACGAAGACGTTGGACTCAATATTTTCTAGATTTTACATCTTTATCGAAGTAGTAAGAGAGGAATATGGGAACCGGGTACGTAGGGATTTGCTGCGTAGGGATCATTCATCATTTTGTGATTGTATGTTTTTTTGCAAGATTTATTAATCTCTTGTAATAACTGTTGTACATTTTTTGCAAGATGAAACATGGTTTTGTAATAGAATAGAGTAAACTTGATAATTTGTATAGAATATATGGCGTCTTGTTGGAGATTTTATTGTTCATGTTATGTTTTATAGGAGGGATTCTGTCGTGATCTAAAAATTGCCACTTTTGTCAACAGGGCTTTTCTAAATCTGCTATTTTTTGAACCAGAATATCAAATTTTCTAAATCAGTTAAAGCAGTAACCTATTTAGAATATTACACATTCTAAATCGGTTAAATCAGTAACCGATTTAGAATATTACATATTCTAAATCGGTTAAAGCAGTAACCGATTTAGAATATTACACATTCTAAATCGGTTAAAGCAGTAACCGATTTAGAAACTAAACATTCTAAATCAGATTTCCGGATATCCGATCTGGAATGTGATATTCGAAATCGGTTATATCAACTTACTAAATCGGTTAAATAACCGATGTTAAAAGTATTTTCTACATCGGCTAAATAACCGATGTTAAATGCGTCGATTTTCTACATCGGCTGGATCTATAACGGTTCGAGAACCGATTTAAAAGGTCTATTTTAACCGATTTAAAAGGTGTTTTTTCTAGTAGTGATTAGTCAGTCCAAATGGCATCACCACGAACTCATAATGCCCATAGCGAGTACGGAATGCTGTCTTCGAAATGTCAGACTCTCGAATCCTCAACTGATGATAAGCAGATCTCAAGTCGATCTTAGAAAACACGGCAGCTCCCTGAAGTTGGTCCAATAAATCATCAATACGAGGCAAGGGATACTTGTTCTTGATGGTTACCTGCTCGACTCACGGTAATCAATACATAAGCGTAGAGATCCATCTTTCTTCCGTACGAATAACACCGGTGCTCCCAAGGGGACGCACTAGGTCGAATATAGCCTTTGTCACCAACTCCTCAAGCCGGGTTCTTCATTCTTGCATCTCAATGAGCCATACGGTACGGTGCTTTTGAGAGCGGGACGCACCGGTTCTAACTCAATAATTAACTCCACGTCACGATGAGGAGGTAAGCCCGGTAACTCGTCCGGAAATACATCGGTAATCTCGACTACCGGAATGTTGGCCAATTCACTGTCGATTCTCGCTTTGGTCATGTAGCACCAATAACCAATACACCCTTGATTAAGCAGTTTCACTGCTTTCATAGCGCTGATGACTCTCCCAGAACGACTGGGATTATCATCTCGAAAAATACACTCGAATCCATCATCAGAAGTGACGGTAACCATCCGCTTGCGGACACTGAGTATTGCATCGTGACGATCCATCCAATCGATACCCAAGATTATATCATCCTTAGGTAGATCGACTACAATCGATTTGACAACCACTACTTGCGTTCAAACAAATCGAATTCCCGACTTCACGATTTCCAATAATTCTTCTACCATCAGGTAGACCAATCACGTAGGGATCACAATTGATAACATGGTCTAGAGGCAAACGACTTAAACAAGAAAAAGATATAAAGGAGTGTGAAGCACCGGTATCAAAAAGAACACATACAGGCTGGGAGTGGATCTCGAGTATACCTGAAATCATGCTGGCCTCGGGATCGTCAGCTTTCTTCATCTCATAAATCCTGGGTTTCGCAGTTCCGGCACTAGGTGTACCACCTTGATTCCCGCGGCCCATTCCCCTATTCGCCCCGGTGGTCTGATAGGAAGCGGACGGAGGCATCCGGTTCTGGACAGAGGATTGAACTGGGGCATGAGACGCCATCCGGATCGTGTCCGGGTCCACCTCGCAAAACGAGCACGGTGACCATTCTTCCCACAAGTATGGCATGTGACGGCAGCTTCGGGCATTTGAGCCGATATGCCTCGGTCTCCGCAGCTTATAGCACACAATGCAGGAGGGGACCGCCGAGAGTGCGATCCAGTGGCTTAGACGCCATGGGTGGTCGATCGAGAAGGGTTCGCAATGACCGGGGCTTCTGAATGTCCCCTGTTACTCTCGATGCCTGGTTCTGGACCTTTGTTGTTGGATCGGGTTGTTTCTTGGAAATCTCCTTCGCGGTGAGTTCGTACTCAGAGCCTTCTCGATGAACTCCGGTAAGGTAGTACGGTGGTGATTCAATTTTGCATTCTCATTCGGGATTTAAGCCTCTTGAGAAAGTATTTGATCTTGTCGGCCTCTGTTCGGATAATTGTCGTGGCAAAAGGAAGGAGTGCTCGGAATTTCTCAAAGAACAGATAACACATCATCGTCTTCGACGGCCTGGGGTTCAAAAGTTCCGAGTTTGGCCTCACGGAGTGGCCCCGGATAGTAACGGTCTAGCATGAGGTTTTTAAATTCCTCCCAAGTGCAAACACCATCACCGGCCTTACCGAAAGCCACTGTATGAGCGCCTTTGCTAAGATAATACGCGGCTACCGAGACGCGATTCTCTTCCGGCACCCACCATCCGGAAAAGTTTCTCAAAATGCTCGATCCATTGCACAATGTCGCAGGCTCAGAGGAGCCTTCAAAAGTCGGTGGTCGCCGGCGCGAGAGATGTCGCGATAATCCGACTCACGGGTCCGCCAATCACAGGAGGAGGATGAGCCCCTGCCGCCGCCGCAGCGGCCCTCTCGCATAGCTTCCATTAGTTGACCCATCTGGGTCATTCGTGTCATCATGCCTCGCATTACGACGTAAGGATCGACACGCGCATCCCCGCGCCCACCGTGGTGTGATTGTTCCTAGAAGGTGAACCACCGTCTGCGAACTCCGTCCGCATTCGCGTCTGTTGGCTCGAGGTATCGGATTCGCCCCTTCCGCGGCCTCGTCCCTCCTCGCCACGACCCCTCAGGTTTCTTTCCATACTGAAAGAATCAATCATAATGATAACCATAAGTACAGTTCAAGATACTAAAATTCATGCTAAGTTAACAGCAACAAGGAATCACATATTCAAGGAAAACGGTTATCGATACCACAAATGTCGCACCGAATATCATATCGGTGTTAAGTTGAACAATTTCAATTGTATAATAAATTCAGCATTTACCTCGGATTATCAATCAGATAAATCCTGTCACAATTCCTCGAAATAACATGATCAACAAGGAGACCCATACTGATATCAATATCATGCCAGTAATTAAATCAAGGCTCATAAAGTACATACCGTATTTGGCTCGTAGGGTCAGGCGCTTGCACAGGTCACACGTGACACGAAGGTCTCTTGATACTAGTTCAATTCTCAATGACTCATAAAAAAAAGAACAACTCTCTGATACCATCTTCTGTAACACCCCAAAAGGCGGCAATTACAGTGCCGTGAAACCCACACTGGGACCCACCAGGCGATATCCAAAACAGGTTAAATAAATATTATTTGTGATACCGAATCACAATGAATAGTCATTACTCCGATTAGGAGTTTATTAAAATATGGCCAACGGCCTTACAACACACAGGATCCTAAATACAAGTATAGACCATATGGGGATGGAAAATACTTCAAATGTCAAATACAACCAAATAACAATTTAAATGAGACAGGAAATAACATAACACGGTTTAACATAACCGGACAACAAAGACGAGGGCCCCCCGAACTAGTATCCTTCGAACCCTTCGCCGTCGACATGCTCTTCCCATGCCTTGCCTTTGCCTCGACCTAAAATACAATACAAGTATTTCGCCCAACACAGGGTCAGATATACATGATAACCAATTCTTCCGACATTATACAATTCACATATATAGATCTCAAGAAAATCATTCTGACTATTAATCATACCCCTCGGGCGTATGAAACAATCAGTCACAAAATATCGAACACATCCAATCATACATGGACTATGAACGATTAACCATATAGCTCAAGATAGACATCACAGTACGCCCGATCCGGAAATGTGTCCGTGTACATGTCCACCCCATATACGGAATCCAGAATATACGTGTGACAATGTACCTAATTAGCCTCACGAACTACGTCTCGTGTGCACAGTCCAATACCGAAACATCCACGTATGACTATACAAGTGCCCGGCTAAAAATCCTACACAATATCCAATCGGCACGCAGATATGATTCCGGAAATGTCACGACACAACATGACAACGAAGTTCAATGAAATACACATCCAATTAAGGGTCAAGAAGAACTCACCAAAGTGAAAGTAAGGACCAACGAGATCAACGATTCAAAACGGCGTACTTGGGAATGCAATCCCATAACGTCAAGAACAATGTCAAATCACGGCAAACGTCACATGGACAATTCATACACATGAAATATATAATCATCACAAGAATCTAATCATCATTATAACCAAGCAAGATAACTTGCCTTAATACGGAGACGAGAATAGTCCTCTTCTTGTCGGAACGAACAAACGGTCCTCGACAAATTTTACTCGAACAATCAACCTTAAACGAAATACATTTTACTCAAAACATATTCGTATAATTATCAATATAGGATTAGTAAGACGTCAACCTACAATCCTTTAGAATAGTTTGTTACTACCAATTATTGAAGCCTTATGCCAGGTGTAACACCCCAAACTAGGCGGATATTACAGTGCCGTGAATCCCCGACTGGGACCCACCAGGCGAATGAAAATGATGAATTAAATAATATAATTGTAGTACCGAACCACATTATATTACCAAATACTCCGATGAGGAGTTTAAGTACATTACACCAGGACAAAACAGAATACTAGTATATTTTATATGAAGATAAAATACACCACCCTGAATAAATAAACATCTCAAACGGAATTTGCAGCGGAAAAATACAAATGACGGAATGATCAAATGATCAAAATGATCAAAATGACCGAACAAACGGAATGATTGGGGCCCCTACTAGTATCATCGGACTCCGCCGCCAACATGCTCTTCCCGTGCCCTTGCCTTGCCGTGACACGAAAACAAAATCCCCAACGGGCCGCCATACGTAACAACAATCCTCAAGAGTTGAAATTACACAATCATGAATTAACTGAAGTGATGAAATATTCTTAATTATGAATTACGCTGAAGAGGAGTATCATAGTACGCCCGTAATGTTCTGTGCAAGTGTACAAGACGAATGACCGGACACACCCGTCCTTGTACCTAATTAGTCTCACGGAGGTAAGCGTTACCGTGTGCACGGTCCGATGTATCGGTGAACCCAATACATGACCATCGTGTGCCCGACTAAAAATTCCACACAGCCACACCCGGCCACGCAATATGAACCCGGAAGGTCACATGAACGAGAATGACCATGATGAATATCAATGAATAATAATTAGACAAGGCCAAGATGACTCACCGATATGAAAGTAATAGTGATGTGATTGATAACCCAATGAAATGATTTGGAACCGTCGTTCCTCGTGAATGAAATGATTATTCGACAATTACAAGTCTCAAAATGATTATTATTATGATGAATGAATTATGATTATGAGCAATCAACAACAAAAGGAATGAGTATCCTTTTAACCGAGTAAGATTTAACTTACTCAATACCGATGAAGAATGTCCGTCCACGAACAACGTCCTAAGTGAAATACCGGTTGCTCGAACAACCTTGAATAACAATAATTACCAACAATCGTTCAATACACGTATCAAACAACAAAACACGACTAACCCAAAGGTCGAAACAACGATAATCAAACTCATAGGGGCATTCTAACGAATACATAACCAACCACACAACTTCGGAAATATCCAATTCCGAATAAGTCGAAACCCACACCAAAATGAGTATTTCGAACTAACAAAACACTTCAATGATATCAATAATCCATTAAGAATCCATAATTCATGACTACAACAACACCAATCGGAAAATCCCCAATTAACCGAAGTCAACCCCAAGGGTTCTTGAAATAATTCCGAAAATAATCAATAAATCCATAGGAATATATTTATCCAAGGTAGATAATCCATATCTAACATATTCCAATCATAATCCAAGCTTACACGGAGAAATCGGAAGGAAAACCCAAAAATCCGAAATTCTAGATCCAAGAAGTTAATACCTTTGATTCGATGTTAAGGAGATGATGAAGTGATGATAATCCAACTCAAAGACTTGAATATGATGATTGATGATTACACCTTGAAGGATACTCTCAAAATCGCCCAAATCGCCAAGAACCGACGAGAGAAAGAGATTAGAATGATAAATGACGAACTGTGACTAAACTGTCCAATTTATAGTCAGTCCAGGTTAGCGTGCGCCAGTCCTTGTGCGTAGCGTGCGCTAACGAGTAATTTGGGTAGTCCAGTACCCACTGTCCGAACACGGTAGCGCGCGCTACGTACCTTTTTGTAGCGTGCGCTACGGCCATACTACTAGCGTACGTTAATACTCATAGTTAGCGTGCGCTAACGAATAATTTGATGCCCGAAGATCGGAGTCCGTAAACCGCTGTTTCTGCGGTTCGACTCGATAGCGTGCGCTACAACCATTACTTAGCGTGCGCTATACAATCGGTTGCGTACGCTAAAAACAACACATAGCGTGCGCTATGAATTAATCCAATGCAGTCCAGTAGCCACTGGACTCAACCTGATCTGTCCTTAGCGCGCGCTACACCACTACAACTCACTAGCGCGCGCTACTTACCATTCGTAGCGTGCGCTACTTATAACTCACCTGCAGTCCAGTACCTTCTGGACTGCAGCCAGGGTAACCTTAGCGTGCGCTAAAGCTGAGTGGTAGCGTGCGCTACCTATACCCAATTAGCGTACGCTAAAAGGAGTACGTAGCGTGCGCTACTCCTCACGCACAGCTCGCAACGAAAATGACAATGACGATAAACACGGCACGAAACTCCAATCAGATTAGTGATGAATGACGATTGATACACGATACAATTACTCTAAATGATGAATACCATGACTGAATCTGAGTGACAAATGATTAATAATGAGTGAAAATTACTGAGTATCAATTACTGAATGATAAATACTGAATGATAATTACTGAATTACAACCGGGTATTACATACACCCCCCCTTAAAAGAGTTTCGTCCCCGAAACTAAGGGTCAAACAACTCGGGATAACTCTCCCGCATACTATCCTCGGTTTTCCAAGTAGCCTCTTCAACTCCGTGTCTAGACCACTGAATTTTAACCAAAGGAATCGCCTAATTCCTCAACTGTTTGATTCGCCGTTCTAAAACTCGTAAAGGACGCTCCTCATATGAATGATCGTCGGCGATCTCGATTTCGTCGAACTGAAGTATGTGACTCGGGTCGGAAACATACTTCCGCAGCTGAGAGACATGAAACACATTATGAATTCGGCTCAACGCCGGAGGTAAAGCCAATAGATAAGCTAACTCGCCTACTCGATCCAAAATCTCAAACGGTCCAATGAATCTCGGACTCAACTTTCCCATCTTCCCAAAACGGAAGATACCACGACTCGGTGATACCTTGACCAACACATGGTCACCAGCCTCGAACTCTAAAGGTCGACGATGGTTATCTGCGTATGATTTCTGTCGACTCCGAGCAGTTAACAAACGACTCCTGATCAAAGCTACCTTCTCACGGGCGGCTATAAGCATATCGGGCTCGGTGCCGATTGATTCTGATAAGTCGTCCCAACACAACGGAGATCGACAACGACGACCATACAAGGCCTCGTAAGGTGCCATCTTGATCAAAGCATGCCAACTATTATTATACGTGAACTCGATCAATGGTAGTTGGGCTTCCCAATCGTCTTTCCAATCGAGGACGCATGCCCTCAACATGTCCTCTAATGTCTGAATGGTCCTCTCTGATTGTCCGTCGGACTGAGAATGAAAAGCGGTACTGAGATTAAGCTGGGTTCCCATAGCACGATGAACTGATTTCCAAAAATGGGACACAAACCGTCCGTCACGATCGGAAACGATACTTTTAGGAGTACCGCAGTGCCTCGACTATCTCTTTGATGAACAATTGAGCAAGTCTCTCGGGACCCCATGTCTCCTTGATCTCAAGGAAATGAGCTGATTTAGTTAAGCGGTCCACGATCACCCAGATCGTATTCATGCCACGACGACTCGTCGGCAAACTCGTGATGAAATCCATAGAAATGTCTTCCCACTTCCATTCGGGAATAGGAAGAGGTTTCAAGATACCCACGGCCGATGTTCAATCTTTACTTGTTGACAAGTTAAGCATCTCAAACAAATTCTACGACTTCTCGCTTCATATTACTCCACCGTAATTTTGTTTCAAGTCCTTGTACATCTTGCTAGACCCCTGATGAACAATAAGGGGTAGCATGAGCTTCTTTCAAAATCGAGTTTTTCAACTCGTCATTTGCCGTACACACACAACCGATTCTTAAACCTCAAAAGTCCATCCTCGTGGACCACAAATCCGTGGGCTTTCCCCGAGCCACATCCTCTCGGATGCGCAACAATGATGGGTCCGAACCCGATTCTCTCGAATTGCCTCCTCGAGTGACGATGAAATCTCTAACATACAAAGTCGCCTCGAACTCGCCGGCTGCACTCGATCTCGGTCTAAGGAATTCTTCTCAAGCTCCTTCGAATCGTTAAACGGCAAGCATCCGCTCCCGAACGGACTTACGACTCAAGGCGCGGCGACAACGTTCGCCTTTCCCGGTGGTAGAGGATCTCGATATCAAAATCTTTGATTAATTCCAACCACTGCCTCTCGACGCATATTTAACTCCTTCGAGTAAATATATACTTTAAACTCTTATGATCGGTGAATATCCGACAGGTGACGCCATAAAGATAATGACGCCAAATCTTCAAAGCGAACACCACGGCTGCTAGCTCCGTGTCGTGTGTCGGGTAATTAGCCTCGTAAGGTCTCAATTGCCGTGAAGCATAGGCAATAACCTTCCTGCTCGCATGAGTACACATCCGAGACCCCGTCCGACGCATCACTATAAACCACAAATCCTTCCGTCCCTGCGGCAAGGAAAGTACAGTCCGACATTAACCGGCTCTTGAGTTCCTCAAAACTCCGTTGACACGCGTCGGACCACGTGTATTTCTTATCCTTCCGCAAAGGTTCGTTAAGGGTTGAGCGATTCTAGAAAATCCTCTACAAATCGCCGATAATAACCCGCTAATCCGAGGAAACTTGGATTTCCTTAACGTTCTTCGGAGGTATCCAATCTTGAATAGCCTCCGTCTTCTCGAGGGTCGACACGAACTCCGTGCGATGAAATTACATGTCCGAGAAAAGTCACTTCGGACATCCGTAACTCACATTTGGAAAACTTCCCATAAAGTTGTTCTCGTCTCAACACGTCGAGCACTTGATGAAGGTGAAACTCGTGTTCCTCCCGGTCACGAGAATAAATCAAAATGTCATCGATGAAGACAACAACAAACTGATCCAAAAAGTCGATGAAAACCCGATTCATTAACTCCATGAATACCGCAGGTGCATTAGTCAATCCGAACGGCATAACCACAAACTCATAATGACCATAGCGTGTTCGAAACGCCGTCCTCGCGATGTCCGACTCTCGGATCCGCAACTGATGATATCCAGATCTTAAGTCGATCTTGGAAAATATGGAAGCTCCCTGAAGTTGATCTAAGAGATCATCAATACGGGGTAAGGGATACTTATTCTTGATCGTCACCCTGTTCAACTCCCGATAATCAATACATAAGCGGAATGAACCATCCTTCTTCTTGACAAACAACACTGGTGCTCCCCACGGGGATGCACTCGGTCGGATATAACCTTTCTCGAACAACTCCTAAAGTTGGTTCTTTAATTCCTGCATTTCGGTCGGGGCCATCCGGTACGGTGCCTTCGATATCGGGGACGTACCAGGCTCCAACTCAATCGTGAATTCCACATCCCTCTGTGGAGGTAAACCAGGTAACTCGTCTGGAAAAACATCGGCATATTCCCTCACCACCGGGATATCCGTTAACATTACTGATGACTTTTCAGTTTTGGCCATATAGCACCAATAACCGACACATCCCTGATTGAGTAACCTCACTACTTTCATCAAATTAATGACCTTACGAGCAGTAGGGATTACCTCCGAAACACACATTCAACCCCATTGTGCGAAATGATAGTGACCATACGCTTACGGACACTAATGATGGCATCATGACGATCCATCCAATCAATACCCAAGATGATGTCGTCCCTCGGCAAATCTACCACGATTAGGTCCACCGCCATACACGACCATGAAACCGAATCGACAATCGAATCTCACGACACGATAATTCGTCTACCATCAGGTAGGCCAATGACATAAGGCTCACAACTAGTAGCACTACCCAGACGTAGTCTACTCAAACATGACTCGGAAATGAGTGAATGCGATGCACCAGTATCGAAAAGGGTACACACAGGGTGAGATAGAATATCGAGTGTACCTGAGATCATTCGGGCCTCTGGATCATCGGTCTTCTTCATCTCATAAATCCGGGGCTTGCTAGTCCCGGCACCGGACGCTCCCGTCTGCTGGCTAAAAGCTCCACCTTTAGTCGCTCCTGTCATTTTAAACGACGCCGATTGAGTGGCCTGATTCTGAATGGGTGACTGCTTAGGTGCCTGAGATGACGTCGGAGTAGGTTTGGAGTCCCTACGGCAAAAACGGGCCTAATGCCCAGCAATTCCACAATTATGACACGTGATAGTCTGTCGAGGACACTTGGTACTGAGGTGACCAAGCTCCCCACAGTTAAAACAGGTGATGGCCGAACTGGCCGCTCGAGACTGAGATTCCACGGGTTTAGACGACACAGGAGGTCGCTCAGAAAAAGCAGATCCCGCACGGGGTTTCTTGAAGGTTGTCTGACCGCCATCAGACTGATTACGATTCTTCGATTTCTTGCTAGTAGACGAAGGTTGCTGCTTAGCAATTTCCTTAGCAGTAAGCTCGTAGGTGAGAGCTTTCTCAATGAATTCGGCCAACGTGGTGCAATTATGATTAAGTAACTGAAGTCTCATACGGGGTTTCAGCCTCTTGCTGAAATACTTGATCTTATCCGCCTCTGAATGAATGATGGATGAGGCGAAAGGGAGAAGTTCCTGAAATTTCTCGGCAATGGCGAGAACATCCTCGTCTGATGAGGGGTCGGGGTGAGCAATTCGACAGCCTTGGCCTCTCCGAGTGGGGCCGGATAATACCTCTCCATCATGAGAGTCTTGAATCGATCCCAAGTACAAGATCCTTCGGTGGGCTTCAACGATAACCACCAAGAATGTGCGCTCTTACCTGGTAGTAAGCCGCAACAAAACTTTGTGTCCCTCGGGACACTCCACCATAGCAAACAACTTCTAGAAATGCTCGAGCCAATGAATGATATTTGCCGCTGCACGAGCCCTCAAAAGTAGGTGGCCTGCGCGAGAGATATCGCCGATGAGATTACTCACATTCCTCTCTTGCCTCGAGGTGGCGGCGGAGGAGCCTGCTGATTTTGATTGACGGAGTTATGCATCGTCTCCATCAACTGAGCCATCTGGGTCATTTGGGCCATCATGCCCTGCATAAAAGCGAGTGGGTCAACCCGGACACCCTCTGACTGAGCCGTGTCCCGGGTACGACTCCCCGATAGTGAATGATCGCGTCCAGGTGAATGAGTGGCAGCATCGCTGCTCGATGAATTAGCATTATTCCTCGCGTTTGCACGTGTATTCACACGAGCTCTCGGGATTCGTCCCGCTCCACGGCCTCGTCCTCCACGTCCTCTGCCAGCCCTTTCCATACTGAAGTGGAAAGTCATATGATGATTATATATCTCGCATGAGTATCACATTATGATTATATTATGAAATGATGAAAATTAGCATACGCGCTCAAATACAGCGATTACATGAATGATTAATTAACGTGACATGATTATCTGATGAAGTTACTGAAATGATTATCTTGAATGAGTTAACAAGATTAATGATTCGATCTTCCTGATCAACAACTGAACAATGAAATGAATTGACTGATTAATGAGTTAACCTGACCGTCCTGGTCAAAATGACAACGATGATTGAGGATTGTTAACTAATGAATTATGAATGAATGATTAATGCCAGAAATTATACCATGGCATTAGAAATCTTACAGTTCTTGGTCTGATTGGCTCGGCATTTGCACAGGTCACACGTGACGCGGAAGTCCAATGCTTCTCGTCCGATGACGATGATTTCAAACGAGACATGACTTGGAGGGTAGTATTCAAAACCACGCTCTGATACCAACTCTGTAACACCCCAAACTAGGCGGATATTACAGTGCCGTGAATCCCCGACTGGGACCCACCAGGCGAATGAAAATGATGAATTAAATAATATAATTGTAGTACCGAACCACATTATATTACCAAATACTCCGATGAGGAGTTTAAGTACATTACACCAGGACAAAAAAGAATACTAGTATATTTTATATGAAGATAAAATACACCACCCTGAATAAATAAACATCTCAAACGGAATTTGCAGCGGAAAAATACAAATGACGGAATGACTGAAATGACTGAAAATGATTGAAAATGACTGAACAAACGGAATGACTGGGGCCCCCTACTAGTATCACTGGGACTCGTCGCCGTCAACATGCTCTTCCCGTGCCCTTGCCTTGCCGTGACCTAAAAACAAAATCCCCCAACGGGGTCAGTTACACAGAACAACAATCCTCAAGAGATGAAATTACACAATCATGAATTAACTGAAGTGATGAAATATTCTTAATTATGAATTACGCTGAAGAGGAGTATCATAGTACGCCCGTAATGTTCTATGCAAGTGTACAAGACGAATGACCGGACACACCCGTCCTTGTACCTAATTAGTCTCACGGAGGCAAGCGTTACCGTGTGCACGGTCCGATGTATCGGTGAACCCAATACATGACCATCGTGTGCCCGACTAAAAATTCCACACAGCCACACCCGACCACGCAATATGAACCCGGAAGGTCACATGAACGAGAATGACCATGATGAATATCAATGAATAATAATTAGACAAGGCCAAGATGACTCACCGATATAAAAGTAATAGTGACGTGATTGATAACCCAATGAAATGATTTGGAACCGTCGTTCCTCGTGAATGAAATGATTATTCGACAATTACAAGTCTCAAAATGATTATTATTATGATGAATGAATTATAATTATGAGCAATCAACAACAAAAGGAATGAGTATCCTTTTAACCGAGTAAGATTTAACTTACTCAATACCGATGAATAATGTCCGTCCACGAACAACGTCCTAAGTGAAATACCGGTCGCTCGAACAACCTTGAATAACAATAATTACCAACAATCGTTCAATACACGTATCAAACAACAAAACACGACTAACCCAAAGGTCGAAACAACGATAATCGAACTCATAGGGGCATTCTAACGAATACATAACCAACCACACAACTTCGGAAATATCCAATTCCGAATAAGTCGAAACCCACACCAAAATGAGTATTTCGAACTAACAAACACTTCAATGATATCAATAATCCATTAGGAATCCATAATTCATGACTACAACAACACCAATCGGAAAATCCCCAATTAACCGAAGTCAACCCCAAGGGTTCTTGAAATAATTCCGAAAATAATCAATAAATCCATAGGAATATATTTATCCAAGGTAGATAATCCATATCTAACATATTCCAATGATAATCCAAGCTTACACGGAGAAATCGGAAGGAAAACCCAAAAATCCGAAATTCTAGATCCAAGAAGTTAATACCTTTGATTCGATGTTAAGGAGATGATGAAGTGATGATAATCCAACTCAAAGACTTGAATATGATGATTGATGATTACACCTTGAAGGATACTCTCAAAATCGCCCAAATCGCCAAGAACCGACGAGAGAAAGAGATTAGAATGATAAATGATGAACTCTGACTAAACTGTCCAATTTATAGTTAGTCCAGGTTAGCGTGCGCTAGTCCTTGTGCGTAGCGTGCGCTAACGAGTAATTTGGGTAGTCCAGTACCCACTGTCCGAACACGGTAGCGCGCGCTACCTACCTTTTTGTAGCGTGCGCTACGGCCATACTACTAGCGTACGTTAATACTCATAGTTAGCGTGTGCTAACGAATAATTTGATGCCCAGTACTGGAGTCCAGAAACTGCCTGTTCTCTGATCTGACCTCGATAGCGTGCGCTACAACTATTACTTAGCGTGCGCTATATAATCGGTTGCGTACGCTAAAAACAACACATAGCGTGCGCTATGAATTAATCCAATGCAGTCCAGTAGCCACTGGACTCAACCTGATCTGTCCTTAGCGCGCGCTACACCACATATTAGCGTGCGCTACTACAACTCACTAGCGCGCGCTACTTACCATTCGTAGCGTGCACTACTTATAACTCACTGCACCCAAGACCTTCGGATCGCCTGTGGTAACCTTAGCGTGCGCTAAAGCTGAGTGGTAGCGTGCGCTACCTATACCCAATTAGCGTACGCTAAAAGGAGTACGTAGCGTGCGCTACTCCTCACGCACAGCTCGCAACGAAAATGACAATGACGATAAACACGGCACGAAACTCCAATCAGATTAGTGATGAATGACGATTGATACACGATACAATTACTCTAAATGATGAATACCATGACTGAATCTGAGTGACATATGATTAGTAACGAGTGAAAATTACTGAGTATCAATTACTGAATGATAAATACTGAATGATAATTACTGGATTACAACCGGGTATTACACCAGGAGTCCTTCTAACATCAATACAACCATAAGAATCGGTTTACAATATTTACCGAATGTTCGCATGGTTCATCATAAACAAGAGTTCTTATCAAGGGTATGTTGAATAACCAATTATGATGTTAAGATCATCTTATGATGATTAACTTTCCAAAACATTAAAATGTTGAAAGGTAAAATCTGCACATTATGATCATTCTCCTCTCATCTAAATTGACTTTTAAGCTAACAACAAGTTCATAAGTTCTGAGATTACACCATACTCATGAAGGTTATCAAAGTCTTTGTTTACAAGGCTGGAGGATTCATTAACATGATGGTGAATTCACCAATTCTAGTATGATGATCAAAATATTCTAAGTTCTCAATACATTAGATTAATGAAAAGTTATTGTTGTAATATCCTTATCATTCTTCAAAGACTTGTGAAACTGAACAAATATGATTTGTTAAAGCTTCTAAGATTTCTAAACTAGATCATCTAATCTTATCTTTAACATGATCAAGTTCTTCTCAAGGTAAATAAATACCTAAAATGGTGTTTAAACACTATATGATATAAAGTTCTTGACTAAATCCAGTTATGATGAAGCTAACCGATCCAACAATATCCTACTGAGCTAAATTCGTCCAACAAGATGAGTATGGTAGTTACAACATGATTAAAATCACTATATCATCAAGAACACCTCCATCTCAAACCCTTATTTAACATATTCATCAAAAGTGTTAAAAAGGTTGGATTAGAACTATGTTTTACTTGCTTAATCTAACTCTAGGTGAAGTATAATTCGTCATTAATCATCAACATAAGAAAATAATGCAGAGAAGAAAACACACCAACCTCCAGAAATGAAGAACAACTTCAATGCTATGAGAGAATATATTCCAAGCTTAAAAACAACTCCAAATCTCCAAGAAAATGAGCTCCACTCCGAGATTCAAGGCATAGAAACAAGTTGGTGAAGGTTGATATCATTTTGGTAGTGCACAGGTATGATATGTGAAGAGAGAAATTCGGTTTGGGTTGTGAAGAAATGAAAAACAGGCTGGTCCTATAAATAGACTGTGCAGACTTAGCGCACGCTATCGGGACAGATTAGCGTATGCTAATGAACTTACGTACGCTATCCGGTCGATATTACGTACGTAAGCGGCTTACAGTGGCTACTGTCTTGAATTATCGCATGCCGTTAGCGCACGCTAATGATAAATGGGTTACGCACGCTAATAAAAGTAGATTCTCACCGACACGACAGCTCAGACTTAGATCTCATGCATGCTAACGGTTAAAAGGGTTCACGTGCTGAAGTCAATTGCTGCCAGATTACCTCTTAGCGTACGCAACAGAGGAAACCTTGCGCACGCTAAGTCACATTATTAGCGTACGTTAATCGTACTGTGTAGCGTACGCTACATTAACAAAAATTCGAAAATGCAACACTCTAATAACATCGAATCATCACATATGAAATGAAATAACAACGATATGATATTTAAATCTATAATACCACGACATAATACTAAATGCAATGATTCATGATAATCAGATTATCCGAATAATACAATGACAGGTAAGAATGAAAAGTTACAGTCGGATATTACATTATTCATTCTTGTTGATGACTCATCCATTTGCACCCTCTAGTCAAAGATTTAATTGTGAACTAGAAGTGTGACAAATAGGGGCCGATGTTCGTAAGAGTATTGTGGAGATTAAGAGCTTTTGTTGAAAGTGAAAGGGTGTGAAGTACATTGGAGTATTGAACCGAATAAAAAATATAAAAAGGCCAAAAAAAAATGGCCTCAAAGGAAAAAAGAAAAAGCTGTAGGTCAATTGCGAAAATCATCACTATATATACATAAAATAGCACTTGAACTATCTCTTGAGTGATACATAATTCCTTCCAGAAGATCCATTGCATACTTTTTCTTATACAAAAGTATGACCTTACCAGATGAATATTCAAATACCATGTACTGAATAACTTGGGGATGATGGGTTGAGAGTTTTCATTACAGAAGAGGGGGTGTTGATTGTTATTTGTAGGATTTGTTATGCATCTAAATTCAAAATTGATCTTGGCTAGCAAACCTCATAATTTTCCCTTTATCCTACCCATTCCCAAAGCCACGTTACAACCAAAAGAAAGACCTTTTGATTTATGCATGAGTTTATTTTTAAGTAGTGGAGATTTGATTTTTGACCAAGCATATGGTAATGACACATTATGCTTTGATATGAGTGAACTCTTCTCGAATATTCCGTATATACACTTGAGTGAAGAGTGATATCCACTGTGAGGTTATTGAATCTTTTGGCATTCGATTCTCAATGAAGTTGTTAGAATTTGGTGCGGCATCCTATTTTTCTCTGATCTCACTTGGGTCATGATCACTTGTTCTCTCTTGATATTGGTTTTGTCATGATTTTTTCAGCATATGAGTATTATAACTCGGGTATAAGATTTGCCCGATGACGTGCAAAAGATAAGTATGGGGGAATTTGTTTAGTATATTTTGAGTAATATTTTTTAGTATTTTATGTATATAATTGTGTGTTTTGTGTAATAATTTATTCGTTTTACCATATATTTATACTAGTTCATTTTGTTACAATTTTCTATAATTTTATGTCATTTTTGGATAATTAATTGGAATTAAATTATATCTGCAGGTTAACCAACCGGTACAAGACAGATCAATTGGTTCAAGGGCGATATTTTTACAAAATTCAAATATATTCACGACTGGTCTCACTTTATTCGTCTCGTCGAGACGATCGTTTTAAAAAGAAATTCATCCGAATCCGAGTTCGTATGAACAAATTATGACCGTTCGAAGGACAATTAAATAGACGGACCATATTGTGCCACGTGTCAACACCTGATTGGTCCGGAATTTCAACTCTGTGCTGATGTCATGGATGACATCAGCACCTCATGGGCAGTCGTGAATTATTGGGAGGTGGAAATTTTTAATTCTAAAAATGATTATTTTATTGATTTTGAAGTAGTATAAATAGGGGATGAATGTGTATTGTTTTGGGGAGGAGAAAAAAGGAGAAAAAAATAGAGAGAAATTATTGTAAGGGAGAGAAATAAAAATAGTGTGTAGTAAAATTATATTTGAGTAATAATATTATGAAATATTTATTTATTTGTGTTGTTATTATGAGTGAGTAATTTTTTTATCAAGGTTATGATGAAACCATGTCTATATTATTATTAATATTTATATAATAATTCCAAATAAATATTTTTAACGGTTATGATTTTCGCTTCAATAGGGGAATATTATTTTATCAATTATATCATGTATTTTTGATAGTTATAAATTCCCCCTTGCTTTGTGATTACTGATATTAGTTAATTTCTTTGATTATTTGTTTTCCATTAAATTGGATACATATAATGCTTAGAAATTACAATTTTTAAGCGAAGGAAAATCTATATTTGAATTATAATTTTGTACTTATTGTCAAATCTATAGGGAAATAGTGAGATTGATTTCAGAATCTATTCCCTGAATTTCTTGGAATTAAAATATAAAATAAATAATAAATAGACATTGGTGGACTCTAAACCCTAGTAAATTATTTAAAATCAATTTACCTAAAATCTACTTAAAATTAATGTTATTTGTTGCAATTATTATAACCATAAAAAAATCAAATTATTTGGGACTAGGTTAGAATTTAATATAATTTGGTTCAAAACGATAGGAATAATTTGACTTCACTATTATAGTCCTCCCTGTGGAATCGACCTTGCACCGCATATCTACATCGAACAAATCGTGCGCTTGCGAGTATAAGACTAAAGAATCAAATCAACAACATTTATCTCACTTAGGTCATAAAATTCTATGTCTTCATATAAACCTACATCTTCATCATGTCCGAGTTCTTGACCATTCTCAGTAGCAACTTCATCATTAGGTTATGTTTCATGTGCACTCTCAACACCCAATTCTTCAAATATAGTATCATCAACCCAAGCATTGCTTGTGACACATTCATTATTTACTGTAGCTTCACTATTTGACGTCTTCAGTTTGAACCCCATCAGAAAAATGTTCAACATAAAACATGACCCTATTGGTTTTGTTTCCATCTTCTAAGAACATAAGGATTTGGTCATCATTGTACAACAATTTCAACCCATAATCAATTGAGTGTAAAGGGGATTTGAAATAAAGTCTGCACAAGTCAGTGTACCCCAAGTCCTTAACATGTCCTAAGATCCCAAAGTAGGAGAGTAAGTCCACATCAATGGTTTTTAGAGTTTTGATCTGCCCCCCAATATACATTTTGGTCATATTTCTACATAACCCTTGTGTTTCAACAAATTCCCCACCATGATGCATTACAATGGTTAACTTGTCACCCATAATATATTCAGAAAACACGAGAGATAGTATGTCAAAGATTCTAACCTCTTAGCAGTAAAAGCCTCAAAATATGTTATTGAAACCTTAACCAAGCTCGACGCAGTTGCCTTCTTACTGTTCATACTCATATCGCATCGATGGTAGCTATCGGAAGTCGTACTGTGCAAGATTAACTATGAAGTCTAAATCGACATCAACCCTAGCACTATTCCCTCTCTTTCCTATCGAATACGAAGAATGAAAAATAAGCTAGGTTAACTAGTTTAATATTTAAAATCAAACGATGTGGTATTGCTGATGTGTAACTTAACTGCCTTGTAGGACGACTGTTAATACTTAACGGACCAATTTGGACGGAGTTCCTAACGTGGTATAACGTACTAAAGTACAAGGCCTTGTTTGATACCTTTTATAAAGGAGGTCCTCAAGTGCTAAAATGAGCAAACTTGAGGTCCCATTTTGGTCATCTATCCTAAAATAAAAGTACTCAAATTACAAGTCTTGAATCTGTCTTTTTGATGGATCATCCTAAGCTTTCATCATAGCTTATAAATTATTACATCATTGAAATAATTGCATCCTATTATACAAATTTTCTACTAAAAATAAAGAGGCATCAAAAGGCCTTTACAACCCATTCATTCAAATACATCGATTCAAAAACTAGGTCCATGTACTACATCACCATCATACAAACATGAACAAAAACATACATTAATGGTATTATATTACACAACTAATTAATATATTAATTCAATCAACATAAAAATTAATCTACTTAATATAATAGAATTAATCTAATAATTAATATCACCGATAATTCTATTTCTTTCGAGGTAATTAGGCCATATTGAATATTTCATTATAGAAATTTTCTCATTCAGAATAAAACACCATATTTGCATTTTAATTCAAATTCTAAATTTAATTAAAATGCAGAAAATTTATTTTATGAAATACATGAAAAAACCAAAAAAAAAAATGGAGACTGGTGCTCGGAGGGTCGGGCCTAGCCCGAGGCCCGGTAGCAATATGCCCGGGCCTATCCCGAGGCCCGACAGCAATATGCCCGGGCCAAGCATCTCTAACAACCCCGTACCGAGTCGGAACTGTTACAGTGCCGTGGATCCATTTCGGGAATCCACAAGGCAAGACCTGTTTAACAAACAACTGATAGGGCAAAATATCCACTAGAGGGGGGGTTCATTAGTGGATAGGACTTTGTCTGTAAATTAAAAATATGTGGAAAAATAAACGACACCATATTTATAGAGGTTCGGTCCAAAACGTGACCTACGTCCTCTCTCCGTTCTTTTTCTATTGGCTTAAGAAAAACCACACACAACTTTGTCTCATCTTCTATTGATCCGAGCACAACCTCAACACAACTTGTCTTCTATTGGTCCAAGCACAACCAATCACTCAATAATAAATTTTAGTTCTAGTGTTCTATAGGAACTAGAAAATCCTCACTTACAATTGTTGGAGTTTAATCCTAATAATTTTGGATTAATATTCCTAATAACACCGGATTAAGACTCTTAATATCGTTTCTCTCATGCTCGTGAAGGAGTGATGCAACACTCGCAACAAATGAAGAAAATATGAAGTATATGAAATTTTACAATATAAGACCAACACTCGTATTTCTCTTTCTCACAACTTAAATGAAGGAATATAGTAATTAAAACAGAGCTTAATGTATTGCAAGTTCGCTTGAAGTTGTGTATTGATTAATACCAAAGGTGATGGTATTTATAGGAATTTCAAGCCTTAGAGCCATTACTGAATAGTGCAATTAGCATGCGCTAATATCGTCACGCCTCCAGACATCGGGAAGGACGAGGGCGAGACACATCGGTCGATCATTCGATTTATTGGAATAAGTACACGGAATAAATAGCGGAAGCTCAATAAAAACAAGATAAAATTCAAGGTAATGATCTTAGCTCGATGATCCTAAGATTCGGTAATACAGGAAAAGATAAAATCTGAATTACATTGATTACAATATTGCAGCGAAAATAACAAAATGAGTACAAGTACGTAAAAACAACTTGCTTATTACATTCAAGATAACGACAGAAATCTAAGTCTTGGCGGCAGGATGATCTAATCAGTCTCTCCGGCAAGGTCTTCTTCTCCTGCGTCAATCTGCTCACCGCCTAGTTTAAAAAGGAAAACGGTGGGGTGGGACAAAAGGTCTCAGTGAGTGGGTGATCCTGTGCAAGTGCGGATTGTTTTCTTTCAAAGATTTGGGTGATGCATATCCAACAACATGTAAATGATGAAATAATATTTGTCTTAGTTTATCAAAATAATTTGTAAAATTTTAGAAATAAGCTTTACTCATTTTCTTAATAATAAAAATTATCCAACCCCGTGGATAAAATTAACTTTCCAAATATTTAATCATGCTAGCAATCAGATAATCAATCAATCAATCAGTTAGCCTCAGAACCTGCCGAATTGGACTAGGAACCTAGCTCTTCCTTTTTGTAATATCTGGATTTATTACTGTGTATTTTACCTGTATTCGAATCCTGTATTATTCGGAATTGTAATCTTGATGATTGGAGTATGATATTTCTTACATTGATATCTTTGTACATAAGTATAGCAACATGCAAAAATTTCTCATGCAAACTCGTGATAGCGCACGCTAAGAATGTAGCTTAACGCGCGCTATCGAGCTACTACTAGCGCACGCTATGTATGTAGGAGTTGCATGCGCTAAGCACTCAATTATTGAGCGGGATGGCTAGCACATGCGCCAGCTAGGACATGGGTCCGGATAAGATTCCCGCGGACGAACCTGGACAATTTTGAAGTCAACTCTTATTAGCGCGCGCTAAGGAATGCTTAGTAGAGTGCGCTAATTATCTAAAGTGCAGAATATTATAAATGAGACAACAACCCGTTTTGGCTCACATTTCATTCATCCATTCTTCATTCTTGAGAGGCCAGAGAGCTATAATAATCCTTATACACACTTAGAACACATCGTATTGATCCTTGTATATTGGTCATCACTTCTGAGTGATCATTAAAGTGGAATAGCACCTTGGAGTGGCATACAACCAACCGGAGTCGGATTCTACCTTATGGTTCAGTGCTTTTCGTCATATTAAGGTATGTTCAACCTATCTCCAGACTTAGAGTTGGATTCTAAAGAATTAGATGATCATGTTAACAAGATATTGATTTTTCATTAGTGAATTATTCAACATGCATCATGTTTGGAATATAGAGATGGTTATGCCTCAAGTACCTTGATTATGAACATCATGATTTGAATATTATTACAATGAACAAGTAGAGGAAGCTTCTATCATCGGTAATCCAAATCTAGTAGATGACTCCATAGCAATCATGGATTTGACTTTAACATCATTATTGTTAGATGAATCTAAGGGATTGATCATGGAAGGATTTATCTAGTATAGATGGAATGTTAAACAACTACAGTATGATAATTTTGATTGATATAAAGGTGTCGATATCAACCGTTAAGCCTTTCGAATTGTCGTATGTAGATTGTAGTCGGAATGGAAGATGGTTTCATAATAGTATACATATCCTTGGATCCGAAATTGTTGTTATCTGTAAGATCATTCATAGCCATATGAACATGATATTCATGGAGGTAACATGAACTAACACTGAGGATTTCATTTGGTTTGATCATGTTGAGGTCCATCTACTGCCCAGTAGTAAACTGCCATGCACAGTTAGCGCATGCTAAGCTATGTAGATTAACGTGCACTATCGAGCACGAGTTAGCGTACGCTACGTTCTGTACGTAACGTACGCTAGGCCATCAGACGAGTCAGTCAGCTGATCAGTGAAGTACTGACCATGCATAGTTAGCGTATGCTATGCTTTGTTGTTTGCATGCGCTATCGAGCAGACTTAACGCACGCTACACAGAGTACTTAGCGTGCGCTAAGAAGTTTAGACAGATTGCATTTTGTGAGCTTTTGGCCATAAATCGAATTGTTAGACATTCGTACGACGTGAGATAAATCCTATATTATTTCTTTTGTTAAGGTTTGAGCTTGTTATGTGATTGATTGAGGAGGACGACCTTCGAGTGTTCGTTTTCATGGAAGTATTGTTCTTGTCTTCGAATCGAGACAAGTACCTTATTTGTTTTACGTATTGATGTTATAAATATTGTCATGCATGTATGTTGTTGTTGTATGTCCACCTCGTGTTGGTCCAACGGGATCATCGGGGGATCTATGCTAGCGTGCGCTGGATCATCGGACGGGTTTTTCCACCACGGGTTGGTCTGACGGGATCATCGTGGGTTCTAGGCAGTGAACGCTGGATCATCGGAATTACCATGTGTATGTTATCATATCATGTTGTGATTATCAGTTGTATATGTTATGTTTGAGTTTCTCGCAGGAGAAGACTCGTTTGACATTTTATCATTTACGTTATTATTCTGCGTGTGATGTTGAATAATATGTTGTGGTACTTTTACTAGCATCGTTGTGCTAACCCCTTCGGGGGTGAACATTTTGTTTATGTTCAGGATCCAGGAGAGCGGGAAAACAACCACTGGAGCCGCATAATGACGAGGGTGCATAGTGATGTTCCGGCCGGGTTTATTTGTCTGTTGTTTATTGGTTATTTCAATAAGTACTCGAGTACGAAGTCATTTATGATGAATTTGAATTTGGTGATGTATTATTAAGTTCCTGTTGAACAATTGTACTTTCAGTATTTGGTCAGAACTGTTGTATCTTAATCCCGATATTTCCATTCGTTAGTATTTCTTAATGTCTGTTCAATTCTTCAGCCTTGTAAATCCTTATGTAAAGGATTTACGGCGCTGTAATATTCCTGAATATATCGGGGGTGTTACAGAATATGGTATCGGAGCTATGATTATGGATATCTTGGCTGTTGGGTTAAAATAGGGGTCATTTATGTCTTTTGAGGTAACCGGCCGTGAATGACATCACTGCACTGCCTACGTCTTCATGCGAACGGTGGTTGTAAGTTCCTAAACTCTATCTCGTTCTTTACATGTTGTGTCTCTTTATACTCGAATATTAGAACGATGTTGTTTCCTGTATATTGAGTATTTATGCTTACAGTATGTTGAGAGGCGGACGTGGACGTGGTCGCGGTCGTGGACGCGGACGAAGAAATGCTGAAAGGGAAGCGTCGCCTTCTAATCAGGCCAATCATAGCTCAGGCGAGCCGCAACAATCTATTAATAACGAACCGGAACCTGCTGTACTAGAGATCCTTCGTCAAGTGGTGAACCAGATTACTCAGTTCGCCCAAGTCGTGGACCGAATGCAAGTGGCGGTGGGACTACAGCAGGAAGAGAGACAACAAGGGATCCCAGACATGGGAAATCGAGGTGACCGGTGGCTGCAAGAGGTAGCGAAGATGCAACCACCCAAATTCGACGGTATTTCTGAGACTCCCACCTGGGACCATTGGATGAAGGAACTGGAGAAAATCTTTGCCGGAATTAACTGCCCCGACGACCGGATAGCCTCTATCGCGCAATACTTTCTGATAGGGGAAGCGTCCGAATGGTGGGAAGCCATCCGGCCTGTAGACCATGATGCTGATTGGACAGAGTTTAGATTGATGTTGGAAGCTCAGTATTGCCCTCGTCCTATGAAGGAAGCCAAAGTTTGGGAGTTTTTCTCTGCTCAGCCTTCAGATGTGCCACTATCCCAGGCAATTAAGACGTTTAACCAGCAGCTGGCATTTGTTCGACATCTGGTCAGAACAGATGCAGAAATGATGATCCATTTCGATATGAGGATGAAACCAGAAATCCAGAGGTACATGTCCGGATTTGAATGTACCACACTCCGTCAATACCAGGATAAGGCGTTGGCGTATGAGATCAAGGAAGCAGCTATGGAGAAATTTTCGGAATCCAAGAAACAGAAAGTCTCTGGTACTTTTATAGAGCACAAGAACAGCGGGCCCCGTAAGGCCCAGTCATCCTTTCACTCTTTCAAGAAACCTCCGCACCCAGTTAGGAGCGGAAAGAACTTCGGAGCGACATCAACTATTACTGATGTTACCAGGAAATGCTTTAACTGCGCCCAGACGGGGCACTATCGACGGAATTGCCCCCTACCTGCCGTGACTTGTTTTGATTGTGGACGAGAGGGACATCGGGCAGTGTTTTGTGAAGAGGCTGCAAAGTCTTTTAGAGCCCGTACCCCACAGCCGGTCCAGAAGGAAACCAGTATCCAACAGACGCAGCAAAGTGTTCAGATGCCTCAAAATTTTGGCCGCGGACGAGGCAGAGGACAATGGGACCGAAAGGGGACATCGAGTGCCGGATCTGCTCCCCCACGTCTGTACGATAGGAGGAGGACAGACGATCAGGATGCTGCTATCGCATCAGGTACTGTCCAGATCCTTTCCCAGCCAGTTAGCGTTTTATTTGATACAGGAGCTACGCATTCTTTTATAACTTTATCTTGTGTAAATCGTTTGAATATTTCTGGTTTTTATACTTGTGAACCTTATGTTGTTGGTTTACCGAGTGGAGAGAGGATTGTCGGGAACCTAGAAACTAGAAATTTCCCTGTATGATTTGGAGGCAGAGAATGGCTCTCAAATTTGATTGTAATAGAAATGCAAGGAGACGACCTGATACTCGGAGACGATTTGCTTTATCGATATGGAGCAATTGTAAACTACCGAAGGAGGAATATCTCGCTGATCGCTGATGATGGTTCCGAAATATTGTTCGAGGGGTGGAAACCGGGAAGCTCAGGAAAATTGTTCAAGGCGATGAAAGCTGTCAAATTGTTGAAACAGGGCTGTATCGAATACTGGTGCTATGCAATGAAGAAAGAAGACGAAATTGTGGAACTTTCATCCATTCCTGTTGTGAACGAATTTCCAGATGTATTTCCTGACAAGTTACCTAGACTACCTCCACGAAGGGATGTAGAATTTACCATTGAGCTGGAACCCGGAGCTACACCAATTTCTAAGGCGTCGTATCGTATGGCACCTACTGAGATGTACGAACTGAAAAAGCAGCTGGAGGAGTTACTGGACAAAGGCTATATTCAGCCAAGCGTTTCGTCCTGGGGAGCACCAGTTCTTTTTGTCCGAAAGAAGGATGGATCGCTTCGACTGTGTATTGACTATCGAGAGCTGAACAAGATGAAGATTAAGAACAAGTATCCGTTGCCACGGATTGATGATCTGTTTGACCAGTTGCAAGGGGCAACAGTATTTTCTGAAATCGATCTGAGATCAGGGTATCATCAGCTGAGGATTAAGGAATCTGATGTTCCGAAATCAGCGTTCAGAACTCGCTACGGAGATTATGAGTTTGTAGTGATGCCGTTTGGTCTCACTAATGCACTTGTATTTATGCAATTGATGAACCGAGTGTTCATCGAATTTTTGGATAAATTTGTGGTCGTGTTCATTGATGACATTCTGGTGTATTCTAAGAGCCCGGAAGAACATGCGCAGCATTTGCGGATTGTATTGGAACTTTTGAGAAGTGAGCAATTGTACGCCAAACTTTCTAAGTGTGAATTCTGGCTAAAGGAAGTAATGTTCCTCGGCCATGTGGTGTCATCTAAAGGAGTCCGAGTAGATCCTCAGAAGATCGAAGCAATTATGGATTGGAAGCCTCCAAAGAATATGAAAGAAGTCTGAAGCTTGTTAGGACTTGCTGGATATTATCGTCGATTCGTGGAAGGGTTTTCTAAAATCTCCCGCCCACTTACTCGACTCCTGCAGAAAACTCAAAAGTTTGAGTGGAATGAGTTGTGTCAGGTTAGCTTTGATGAATTGAAGAAGAGATTGATGACGGCACCGATTCTATCACTTCCACAGGGAACTGGAGGATTTATAGTTTACAATGATGCTTCGAACCAAGGGCTCGGATGCGTATTGATGCAGAATGATAAGGTGATCGCTTATGCGTCGCGACAGCTGAAACCTTATGAAGTGAATTACCCAACACATGATTTGGAGCTAGCAGCAGTAGTTTTTGCTTTAAAGATCTGGAGGCATTATCTGTACAGGACTCACTGTCAGATCTTTACGGATCACAAGAGTCTCAAATACATCTTCAGTCAGAAACAATTGAACATGCGGCAAAGAAGATGGTTAGAACTGATTAAGGACTATGACTTGGAGATTTTGTATCATCCAGGCAAAGCGAATGTAGTGGCCGATGCACTCAGCCGCAAGCCTGTTTCTATTCAGATGCTGGAGACTCTGACCTCCCAACTTAGCCTTCAACGAGAGATGATTCAAGAAGGAATTGAAGTGTGGTTACAAAGAGTCTAAGGACAACTGTGCGTGATGGAAATAACTTCATAATTAACCGAAGAAATCAAATCTAGACAGGCAGATGATCCTCTGATGATTCGGTTACGTGATGAAGTGATCAAGGGAAAGGCCCCCGGATTCATAATTCATGATGATGGAGTTTTGAGATTTCAGAACCGACTCTGTGTTCCCGATGTCGATGTTCTGAAACAGACAATTATGAAGGAAGCTCACAGTTCGCCCTATTCTATCCACCCAGGCACCAGTAAGATGTATAAGGACTTGAAGCAGAATTTCTGGTGGGGCAACATGAAGAAAGATGTAACGACTATGTTTCGAAATGCTTGAATTGTCAGCAGGTTAAGATCGAGCATCAACGGCCTGCCGAAATGTTGAAGCCACTCCCGATTCCTGAATGGAAGTGGGAGGACATATCGATGGACTTTATCACTAGTATGCCTAGAACCAGGACAGGAATGAACATGATTTGGGTGATAGTTGATCGTTTAACCAAATCAGCTCATTTTCTGGGCATTAACGACACGTGGGGACCAGAGAGGTTGGCACGAGTATTTATTTCGGAGATAGTTCGATTGCATGGTACGCCGAAAACCATTGTTTCTGATCGATACGGTTGTTTTGTATCTCATTTTTGGAAAGCAGTTCATAAGGCTTTAGGGACCGAATTGAACTTCAGTACAGCTTATCACCCGCAGACTGATGGACAATCTGAGAGGAACATTCAAACGGTGGAAGATATGCTGAGGGCATGTGCCTTAGACTGGTCAACTGATTGGGAAGTTCATCTACCGTTGATTGAATTTACCTACAACAATAGTTGGCATGCTTCCATTAAGATGGCACTGTTTGAGGCATTATACGGGAGGAGATGTAGATCGCCCCTATGTTGGGACGATTCATCAGACTTAATCGGGACAGAACCAGAGTTGATCGTACAGACTCGAGAAAAGATAGCCTTGATTCGTGAAAGGCTGTTGACCGCCCAGAGTCGCCAGAAATCTTATGCAGACGTACGCCGTCGCCCATTGTGTAACACACCCAAATCCTATTGGGTTATTACAGTGTCGTGGACCCCACGCCAGGAGATCCACCAGGCGAACATGACTAAAAATACATTAATTAACACAACAAGGGAAAATCATAGTCCCTACCATGATATCCGACACAATATTCCGATAAGGAATTTTAACGTCAAAAGTAGCCTACATGGCCAAAAAAGAAATACAACAACATCCACGAACATCTGTTCGGGTAATACAACACGACAACACTGACAAGACTGGAGTACACTCCAACCGACTGACCGACAATGATCAACTCGTACTAGTATCGCTTGAATGCCTCGTCGCCATCATCATGCCCCTGTGTCTCAACTCTCTCCTCGCAAGCACCTAAAACATGAAAAACATGTTCCGCCCCCACGGGGTCAGTCATCCAGATAATGAACATCAAATACATGTATAACATGATATGCATCCAAAGGCAGAATGAAATGGTACAATGATGATAATAATACGAAATGCTCACAAACCAAGGTAAGAACCGAGCATTCGTGCAATACTATGCCCACAGTATACTATTAATACCTGTTCGACAGGTTAGAACATAAGTGCCCGACGGCGAATCAAAATCACAGAATACCACAATGAATGACAAGACATGAACCAAACCAGATCGAATTAATTATGAATCACAATGCCCGAAGGCTCCAATGAAATTACCAGACAATAATAAAGGCACGAAAGTCATTCAATGGAACAAATATCACAAACACTGAAGTCAAAGCGACCGAAGTCAGAATAATGAGGGCGAAGCCACGGCGAAGCCGTATCACAATGAGGGCCGAAGCCACGGCATCCAGCCGTATCACAATTAGGGCCGAAGCCACGGCACGAAGCCGTATCACAATGAGGGCCGAAGCCACGGCATCCAGCCGTATCACAATTAGGGCCGAAGCCACGGCATCCAGCCGTATCACAATTAGGGCCGAAGCCACGGCATCCAGCCGTATCACAATTAGGGCCGAAGCCACGGCATTCCAGCCGTATCACAATGAATGATAGTGTGCTGCCTTGAGTCGGCCAACACGATGATAGTAACACACGGATAGACACCGTCCTTGACAGTCCCAAATTAACACCTCGATTGCCTTAGAACGGCCAGCCGACAACAATGATGCAGCGGATGATTTAATACCTCGATTGCCTAAAACGGTCAATCGACAACAATGATACCATAAATGATTGAACACTTCGATTTGCCTGAGAACGGCCAATCGATAACAATGATGCAGCGGATGATTTAATACCTCGATTGCCTAAAACGGTCAATCGACAACAATGATACCATAAATGATTGAACACTTCGATTTGCCTGAGAACGGCCAATCGATAACAATGATACGATGAATGAGTGAATACCTCGATTGCCTTAGAAAGGTCAATCGATAACAATGATTTAGTGAATGATTGAACATTTCGATTTACCTGAGAACGGCAATTCGATAACAATGATATGAAGGATGCCTCGGCACCTTTAATCGGTTCTGAGCAGCGAAGATGAGAAATGAATAAGCCAATGCCTTAAATCGGCCTGTACAGTTTTAATGACAATCCGAACAGGAATAACAATGATCTCAACGATATCTTAAATTGACATCTATATTAACAACAATCGATACATCGATACCGCGAATCGGCTATCGACAATGACATTAATAATGAGTATCACAATGCCTTGAATCGGCCGTTAACGAACAACAATAACATTTGGCAAAATTGCCGAAAGGTATCGTATCGAACGATCTCTTGATATCAATGAATTCATGAAGAGACTAAGTCTCGGAATGATACAACACATTCATACACATACATGATGACATTAGCTCATTGACCAGTACAAGTATAAAACTTGCCTCAAACCGAAGGCGAGAAGGTACTTCCACGATCAACGTCCTTAATGAAATTACCGGCCGCTTGAACAACCTTAAACAACACAAAAACCAACAATTCTCTTAATACATGAATCAAGCATAATCACAACCAACTCAAAAGTCGATACAACAATACCCGAAACTCATTGGGGCATTTAAACAAACGCGTTGTAAACAATCTCCAATTGTTTACAACCAAAACTCATTTACATCCGAAACCAACTCCCAATGAATGATTCAAAACCACAAAAACTCATGAATACTATCAATAATCCAATAGGAATACTTAGAACGATATTTCAACAACATTTAGTCGAAAACCCCCAAAATTCCAAAGTCAACCCGTAAGGGTTCTTGAACAATTCCTCAATTATTCACAAATTCGAAAATTACACCAATGAATCCGTAGAAATACATGTATCCAAGATAGATAATCCATATCTAACATATTCCAACATAATATCGATTTAACACGAAGAGATCGGAGGCAAAACACCCAAGACTCGAAATTCTAGATCCAAGAATCATTACCTTGATTTGGAGTGATGAAACTGATTTAGATGATGATTAATCCAACTTAGAAGGTTGAAGATGATGCTAGATGATTGTAGCTCGAAAAGACCTTTCCGAATCGCCCGAGCTCGTCCGAAATGATTGAGAAATGAAGAAATGACGAAAGTTGGACCAAACTGCCCTATTTATATCGACTTAGCGCGCGCTAACTCCCGATGTTAGCGTGCGCTAACGTGTGCAGGTAGTCCGGTACCCACGACTAAATCGTTAGCGTGCGCTAAGTAGCTTTGGTCGCGGGCGCTAATGGCCTGTCCTTTGCGTAGGTTAACCTTATGTTAGCGTGCGCTACCCGATAGTTGGTATCCAAAATCACGGAGTCCGTAACCTCGTCCTTCGATGCGAGCGCTGGCGTGCGCTACTCGAAGTCTTAGCGTGCGTTACCGGCATAGTTAGCGTACGCTATTTACCACTCGTAGCGTGCGCTACGAATTTCCCAAATCAGCCCGTACCTTCGGGACTTATGCCTCACTTTCGCTTGCGTGCGCTAGTACTGAATCATTGCGTGCGTTACATGCACCTCATTAGCGCGCGCTAACTACAATGTGTAGCGTGCGCTACCTCTCAAACTGAAAATCAAAACATGATGATGACGATGACAATAATCTCGGCTCGATCTCAAACAGTGATGATCCCAAAATACGCCGAATGGTGAACATAGTTGACTGAATATGAATGATGAATGATTATTACTGAGTGAAAAAAATTCTGAGTGACAGTTACTGAATGATAATAAATGAATTCACAACCGGGTATTACATACTCCCCCCCTTAAAAAGAGTTTCGTCCTCGAAACTGAGGGTAAACCACTCGGGATATGAACTATCCCTCACGATCTGAAAACAATAACGCCCAAATAGTCCTTGGGACCAAATCAACCGCAAGCCCAAGTCCCCAAGACTTGACGTCTCGAAACACAGTGAACGATTTCTCAAATTATCACGAAATCTCGAGCACAACGCCGGAGGTATGAACTCCCAACAAATGATCCAAATCTCAAGATTCTCAAATATAATCATAATAAGATAGATCAACAATAAATGATCCACGGTCACGATACATTATTACTGATAGATTAACACAGTCATCCAAAACAAGGTTACATCTCAAATGTACCCAACATCGAGATCCTTCCATATCATCGAGTTCCTCTAACTCAACGATTAAAGGTATATCCGACGATGAACTCGCCACTAACTATGATCTCGAAGGTCACGAGAATGAAAGTGACAAAAATGAATGATGAATGATAAATGACTACAAATCTGACACGGATTTGGAATGACTCACCAAGGTGAATTAATAACGTCATGAGTGATAGTTCCTGAAGTGATTGGAACCGCCGTTCCTCGTGAATTGAATGATTAATCGATAATTATGAGTCCCCATATGATTGATATATATGATGAATGAATTATATGAATGAATGAACGACAATGAAATGAATGATTATACTATTAACGCACAAGAATTAACTTGTTCAAACCGGTGATGAATGTCCTTACCTCGGCCCTCGAAGCCCGATAGGGTCCCTTGGATGATGCACGGGCTGGAGTAACGAAGTCTCTCGAGGCCCTCGAGCTCTCTTGAGATTTCTCGGCGCTAGAACCCTGCAGATTTCTGCCGGTGTCCCCGCCTCCCACACAGAAAACAAACAATAGCCGGCACCGTGCACCGGGTACTAACGTGACTCTTGAATCACGATTAAAGCAAACAACGGTCGAACTCGTCACGAGAGGAAGATCTTGTCCCAAAGACGAAGACGACTAGAAAACGACCCTTGGATGACGGAGCCCGATGTCCCTCCGAACGAGCCGGCATTACGGTCCTCTCACGAAGAAATCAAGGATGCTTCGAGTAAGCTCCTTGATCAAAAGCTCGCTCCAAGAGCCTTCCCGATGAACTCACTAAGTGAATTACAATTGTGGTTGAACAATCGCATCCTCAATCGCGGATTTAGCCTCTTGCTAAAATACTTAATTTTATCCGCCTCAGTACGGATAATTGACGAAGCAAACTGAAGTAGTCCGTGAAACTTCTCAGCGATGACAATAACACCCTCGTCCCCATCGGGTTCGGGGTTCAAAACATCTGACAACTTAGCTTCACGAAGTGGAGCCGGATAATACCTCTCTAATATGAGAGTCTTGAACTCGCTCCAAATGCAATCACGATCGATGGGTTTCACAGAAAGCCACCAATTAGCGCCCTTACTCAAGTAATAAGCCGCTCGCCACTTTACTCTCCTCAGGACCGAACCATGTCGAAGAGTTTATCAAAATGCTCGAGCCAATGAACAATATCAGCTGGTTCTGACGAACCCTCAAAAGTAGGCGGCATCTGACGAGAGATATCGCCAACAATCTGATTCACTCCTCCAGTCTGTCCATGAAATGGCACCTGGTATCCCTGTTGCGGTGGACCACAACCCATCGAGGTCTGCATGGTCTCCACTATCCGCGTCATCTGAGTCATATGGGCCATCATGCCCTGCATAAATATGAATGGATCAACCCGAACACCTTCCGAGTGAGATGCCTCAAGGGTACGACTCCCTGACAGTGAATGATTATCTGCTGATGAATGAGTAGCCTCGCTATTTGATGAATTAATGATATCCCTCGCGTTCGTGTGGGCATGCACACGAGATCCCGGGTTCCGGCCCGCACCGCGGCCTCTTCCCCTGCGTCCTCTGACAGCTCTATCCATACTGAAGTAGGAAAGTCACATGATTATAGATTACGCATGAATATCGTATTATGATTACGTTACAGAGTGACAACAATGAGCATACACGCTCTAACACAATGAATGCATTAATGATTTAATGAAATGATCGTCGACATTACGCCGAGTATGATAAGACCGTATGAAACAACAAATGAGTTAACATGATTGCTGATGAAATTCTGAAATGATTACCTTGAACAAGTTAACAAGGTTGAAAATTAGATCCTCAAGATCAACAATGAACCGTGAGATGGGCTGAATGATTAATGAATTAACCGAACAATGAGATTGATGAATGAGGAATGAATTAACCGAGCAATGAGATTGGTCGAGTGACGAGTGAATTAGCTAAACGATGAGATTAATTGAGTGATGAATGAATTAGCTGAACGATGAGGTTAATTTAGTTATGAAAGATGCAACTGAGTATTGATATTGACTGAATGATGAATGAATTAATCGAGTGATGAATGAGTTAACTAAGTGATGAATTAACCGGGTAATGATATTGATTGAGTGATGAATGAATTATCCGAGTGATGAATTGAGTGAGTAATGATATTGATCGAGTGATGAATGAATTATCCGAGTGATGAATTGATCGAGTAATGATATTGGTGAGTAATGAATGAATTATCTGAGTGACGAATTGGTGAGTAATGATATTGATGAGTAATGAATGAATTATCCGAGTGATGAAGTGACCGAGTAATGATATTGATGAGTAATGAATGAATTAACATAATCGACAAGATCGGCATGACGATTGAGGATTATTAACCGATGAATGAGTTGATCCTTAATGCTTACACAAGCCACACGTGTCCCAAAACAATTAGTCATGAATCAATCATAACACTAATATCACATATAGGTTTCAACAAGGCACGAACAATTAATGACATGATGAATGTATGAACATAAAGAGAATCGAGTCCTTACACAGGTCATACGAAGCTTCGAGGTCTCGCGATACTAGTCTTCACTGACGACGACTCGATGAATGAATGACTCGTGCAGTCGTACTAATATTACGACTCACAAAACTCGATCGACTAGATTGTCATAACCCGACAATCCCACTACTACCGCGTCGGTAGGACCACATAACTCACATCTCGGGGTATTTCACAACCCAAATCTCGATACCATTTCGTAACACCCCAAATCCTATTGGTTATTACGGTGTCGTGGACACCACGCCAGAGATCCACCAGGCGAACATGACAAAAAATACATTAATAAACAAAACAAGGGAAAATCATATTCCCAACAATGATATCCGACACAATATTCCGATAAGTAATTTTAACGTCAAAAGAAGCCAACATGGCCAAAAGAAATACAACAACATCCACGAACATCATGCGGGTAATACAACACGACAACATCGACAAGATCGGAGTACACTCCAACCGACTGACCGACTATGATCATCTCTTACTAGTATCTCTTGTTTGCATAGTAGCCATCTTCATGCCCCTGTGTCTCAACTCTCTCCTCGCAAGCACCTAAAACATGATAAACATGTTCCGCCCCCACGGGGTCAGTCATCCAGATAATGAACATCAAATACATGTATAACATGATATGCATCCAAAGGCAGAATGAAATGGTACAATGATGATAATAATACGAAATGCTCACAAACCAAGGTAAGAACCGAGCATTCGTGCAATACTATGCCCACAGCATACTATTAATACCTGTTCGACAGGTTAGAACATAAGTGCCCGACAGCGAATCAAAATCAGAATACCTCAATGATTGACAAGACATGAACGAAAGCAGGTCTGAATTATTTATGTATCACATTGCCCGATTGCTCCTATGAAATTACCAGGACAATAATAAAGGCACGAAAGTCATTAATGGAACAAATATCACAAACACACAAGTCAAAACAATTTAAGTCAGAATAATGAGGCGAAGCCACGGCACGGCCGTATCACAATGAGGGCGAAGCCACGGCATCGGCCGTATCACAATTAGGGCGAAGCCACGCGAAGCCGTATCACAATGAGGGCGAGCCACGGCATCGGCCGTATCACAATTAGGGGCGAAGCCACGGCATCGGCCAGTATCACAATTAGGGGCGAAGCCACGGCATCCACCGTATCACAATTAGGGCGGGCGGCATTCGGCCGGCCGTATCACAATGAATGATAGTGTCTTGCCTTGAGTCGGCCAACACGATGATAGTAACACACGGATAGACACCGTCCTTGTGATCCCAAATTAACACCTCGATTGCCTTAGAACGGCCAACCGACAACAATGATGCAATGATGATTTAATACCTCGATTGCCTAAAACGGTCAATCGACAACAATGATACCATAAATGATTGAACACTTGATTTGCACGAGAACGCCAATCGATAACAATGATGCGGCGGATGATTTAATACCTCGATTGCCTAAAACGGCCAATCGACAACAATGATACCATAAATGATTGAACACTTGATTTGCACGAGAACGCCAATCGATAACAATGATACGATGAATGAGTGAATACCTCGATTGCCTTAGAAAGGTCAATCAATAACAATGATTTAGTGAATGATTGAACATTTCGATTTACCCGAGAACGGCAATTCGATAACAATGATATGAAGGATGCCTCGGCACCTTTAATCGATTACCAAGCGGCGAAGATGAGAAATGAATAAGCCAATGCCTTAAATCGGCACATGCGGTTTTAATGACAATCCGAACAGAATAACAATGATCTCAACGATATCTTAAATTGACATCTATATTAACAACAATCGATACATCGATACGCGAATCGGCTATCGACAATGACATTAATAATGAGTATCACAATGCCTTGAATCGGCCGTTAACGAACAACAATAACATTTGGCAAAATTGCCGAAAGGTATCGTATCGAGCGATCTCTTGATATCAATGAATTCATGAAGAGACTAAGTCTCGGAATGATACAACACATTCATACACATACATGATGACATTAGCTCATTGACCAGTACAAGTATAAAACTTGCCTCAAACCGAAGGCGAGAAGGTACTTCCACGATCAACGACCTTAATGAAATTACCGGCCGCTTGAACAACCTTAAACAACACAAAAACCAACAATTCTCTTAATACATGAATCAAGCATAATCACAACCAACTCAAAAGTCGATACAACAATACCCGAAACTCATTGGGGCATTTAAACAAACGCGTTGTAAACAATCTCCAATTGTTTACAACCAAAACTCATTTACATCCGAAACCAACTCCCAATGAATGATTCAAAACCACAAAAACTCATGAATACTATCAATAATCCAATAGGAATACTTAGAACGATATTTCAACAACATTTAGTCGAAAAACCCCAAAATTACAAAGTCACCCCGTAAGTGTTCTTGTACAATTAATCAATTATTCACTAATTCGAAAATTACACCAATGAATCCGTAGAAATACATGTATCCAAGATAGATAATCCATATCTAACATATTCCAACATAATATCGATTTAACACGAAGAGATCGGAGGCAAAACACCCAAGACTCGAAATTCTAGATCCAAGAATCATTACCTTGATTTGGAGTGATGAAACTGATTTAGATGATGATTAATCCAACTTAGAAGGTTGAAGATGATGCTAGATGATTGTAGCTCGAAAAGACCTTTCCGAATCGCACGAGCTCGTCCGAAATGATTGAGAAATGAAGAAATGACGAAAGTTGGACCAAACTGTCCTATTTATCTCGTCGACTTAGCGCGCTAACTCCTGATGTTAGCGTGCGCTAACGCGTGTACCGGGTAGTCCAGTACCCCCTGACTAAATCGTTAGAGTGCGCTAAGTACCTTTGGTAGCGTGCGCTAACAGCCTGTCCTTAGCGTACGTTAACCTTATGTTAGCGTGCGCTACCTGATAGTTGGTATCCAAAATCACGGAGTCCGTAACCTACTGTCCTCGATCGAGCGCGCTAGCGTGCGCTACTCAAGTCTTAGCGTGCGTTACAGATAGTTAGCGACGCTATTACCACTCGTAGCGTGCGCTACGAATTTCCCAAATCAGCCCAAGACCTTACGGATCGCTCGCCTCACTTGCGCTAGCGTGCGCTAGTACTGAATCATTGCGTGCGTTACATGCACCTCATTAGCGCGCGCTAACTACAATGTGTAGCGTGCGCTACCTCTCAAACTGAAAATCAAAACATGATGATGACGATGACAATAATCTCGGCTCGATCTCAAACAGTGATGATCCCAAAATACGCCGAATGGTGAACATAGTTGACTGAATATGAATGATGAATGATTATTACTGAGTGAAAAAAATTCTGAGTGACAGTTACTGAATGATAATAAATGAATTCACAACCGGGTATTACACATTGGAGTTCAGTACTGGAGACCACGTACTTTTGAAGGTTTCTCGTACTCGAGGAATCTTTCGTTTCGGAAGGAAAGGAAAGCTGAGTCCGAGATATATCGGACCATTTGAGATCCTTGAGAGAGTTGGGGAGTTGGCATACAGATTGGCATTTCCGCCGTCATTGTGCCATGTTCATAACGTGTTCCACGTATCCCAGTTACGGAGGTATATACCAGATCCCAGTCATATCATTGATTTCGGCGAGATCGAAGTCGCGCAGGATGGGACGTTTGAAGAAAGACTGGTCTAGATACTCGAGAGCCGAGTTAAGCAGTTGAGGAACAAACCAATCGTTTTGGTCAAAGTTCAATGGTCACGTCACGGAATGGAAGAAGCCACATGGGAAACGGAAACTGGTATGAAGTCCAGATATCCCGAGTTATTTTCGTCTTGAGTTTCGGGACGAAACTCCTTTTTAGTAGGAGAGTATGTAATATCCGGATTTATTACTGTGTATTTTACCTGTATTCAAATCCTGTATTATTCGGAATTGTAATCTCGATGATTGGAGTATGATATTTCTTACATTGATATCTTTGTACATAAGTATAGCAACATGCAAAAATTTCTCATGCAAACTCATGATAGCGCACGCTAAGAATGTAGCTTAACGCGCGCTATCGAGCTACTACTAGCGCACGCTATGTATGTAGGAGTTGCGTGCGCTAAGCACTCAATTATTGAGCGGGACGGCTAGCACATGCGCCAGCCGGGACATGGGTCCGGATAAGATTCCCGCGGACGAACCTGGACAATTTTGAAGTCAACTCTTATTAGCGCGCGCCAAGGAATGCTTAGTAGCGTGCGCTAATTAGCTAAAGTGCAGAATATTATAAATGAGACAACAACCCGTTTTGGCTCACATTTCATTCGTCCATTCTTCATTCTTGAGAGGCCAGAGAGCTATAATAATCCTTCTACACATTTAGAACACATCGTATTGATCCTTGTATATTGGTTATCACTTGTGAGTGATCATTAAAGTGGAATAGCACCTTGGAGTGACATACAACCAACCAGAGTCGGATTCTACCTTACGGTTCAGTGATTTTCGTCATATTAAGGTATGTTCAACCTATCTCCAGACTTAGAGTTAGATTCTAAAGAATTAGATGATCATGTTAACAAGATATTGATTTTTCATTAGTGAATTATTCAACATGCATAATGTTTGGAATATAGAGATGGTTATGCCTCAAGTACCTTGATTATGAACATCATGATTCGAATTTTATTACAATGAACAAGTAGAGGAAGCTTCTATCATCGGTAATCCAAATCTAGTAGATGACTCCATAGCAATCATGGACTTGACTTTAACATCATTATTGTTAGATGAATCTAAGGATTGATCATGGAAGGATTTATCTAGCATAGATGGAATGTTAAACAACTACAGTATGATAATTTTGATTGATATAAAGGTGTCGATATCAACCATTAAGCCTTTCGAATTGTCGTATGAAGATTGTAGTCGGAATGGAAGATGGTTTCATAATAGTATACATATCCTTGAATCCGAAATTGTTGTTATCCGTAAGATCATTCATAGCCATATGAACATGATATTCATGGAGGTAACATGAACTAACACTAAGGATTTCATTTGGTTTGATCATGTTTAGGTCCATCTACTGCCCAGTAGTAAACTGCCATGCACAGTTAGCGCACGCTAAGCTATGTAGATTAACGTGCGCTATCGAGCACAAGTTAGCGTACGCTACGTTATGTACGTAACGTACGCTAGGCCATCAGACGAGTGAGTCATCTGATCAGTGAAGTACTGACCATGCATAGTTAGCGTACGCTATGCTTTGTTGTTTGCGTGCGCTATCGAGCAGACTTAATGCACGCTACACAGAGTACTTAGCATGCACTAAGAAGTTCAGACAGATTGCATTTTGTGAGCCTTTGGCCATAAATCGAATTGTTAGACATTCGTACGATGTGAGATAAATCCTATATTATTTCTTTTGTTAAGGTTTGAGCTTGTTACGTGATTGATTGAGGAGGACGACCTTCGAGTGTTCGTTTTCGTGGAAGTATTGTTCTTGTCTTCGAATCGAGTCAAGTACCTTATTTGTTTTATGAATTGATGTTATACATATTGTCATGCATATATGTCGTTGTTGTATGTCCACCTCGTGTTGGTCCGACGGGATCATCGAGGGATCTATGCTAGCGTGCGCTGGATCATCGGATGGGTTTTTCCACCACGGGTTGGTCTGACGGGATCATCGTGGGTTCTAGGCAGTGAACGCTAGATCGTCGGAATTACCATGTGTATGTTATGATATCATGTTGTGATTATCAGTTGTGTATGTTATGTTTGAGTTTCTCGCAGGAGAAGACTCGTTTGACATTTTATCATTTACGTTATTATTCTGCATGTGACGTTGAATAATATGTTGTGGTACTTGTACTAGTATCGTTGTGCTAACCCCTTCGGGGGTGAACATTTTGTTTATGTTCAGGATCCAGGAGAGCGGGAAAACAACCACTGGAGCTGCATGATGACTAGGGTGCAGAGTGATGTTCCGTCCGGGTTTATTTGTCTGTTGTTTATTGGTTATTTCAATAAGTACTCGAGTACGAAGTCATTTATGATGAATTTGAATTTGGTGATGTATTATTAAGTTCCTGTTGAACAATTGTACTTTCAGTATTTGGTCAGAACTGTTGTATCTTAATCCCGATATTTCCATTCGTTAGTATTTCTTAATGTCTGTTCAATTCTTCAGCCTTGTAAATCCTTATGTAAAGGATTTACGGCGCTGTAATATTCCTGGATATATCGGGGGTGTTACACTTTTGACTGCCAACGTTGCCCTTAGCCTCACTTTATCGAGCTTGTGCTCTTGACGTTATCCGTGCTTCCTTATCTCTTATCTGGGTAAGACATGTCCTGATCGTGGGACTTTCTCTCGGATCATGTCATAATCGCGATTATCCCGCAGTCTACGACCCAGGTCCCTAGGAACACTCCGTTCCTTCGTTATGGTAATAGGCAACAACAGTAGCCTCACTCATGAACCACAGCTGCACTGCTCGATCCAAGACTCAGTCTAACCATCCCGACTCGATTTGGGATTCTAGAGGTGGCTCCTACAAGTTCAAGAGGTGACCCCCGAATATTAGGTCAGGCGCTATGTTTCGTATGGATTCAAGACGTGGCCCCCATCCGTCAACGTGGAACTTTGTCCCGATAGAGTTAGACGGCGGTCCCGTCCGTGGCACTTTGTTTGTATAGCACTTAGTTCCTGGACAGTTACACTTATCAGTTAAACGCATCACGGTGTATATACAAACATACAATTAAGGTCACGTAATTAATTAGTAGTGACCTTGGTATAATTTGATTATACAATGAGATTGGAAGTTTATTTGGTGGCACGAGCATTATGAGATTATGGGCTTTATTGAAAACACATTCTTAGGATAAAACATTATGTGAAGGAAATTTTACTCCTAATTTAATTTTAGAGTTTTGGTGAATTTACATCGGATTGTTCCGAGTTGAGTTCTAATGGTCATGAGATTTTATGGACACATCAAGTATGATTATTTGATTTCAGAATTAGGAGAGTTCTCAGAATTTCGCTGAATCGATATTTCCCAAATTATGAATTTGCCCCAAAATTGTGAGAGTTAATTTTTATGGCCGTAATAATTTGATTTCAACACGGATGGTGATAAAATTTTACGGGAAGGTTCATATCGAACATGGAATTCCAGAATTGGTAGAGTTTTCCAGAATTTGATTTGGCCTAAAATTCCGAATTTAAGATTTGGTCTGAAATTCCAAAATTTTCAAATTTGCCCCGAATTTATTCAAAATTAGTTCCGATTTTAATTATAAAATTTTACAGACATAATAGGTTCATAATTTTTAAGGAATCACACAATTTTATATTAATGTCATTTTTGACCCGTAGACTTAGGAAACGAATTTCGATTTTCGTAAGAAATTTAGTCACATCATTTTAATCATCAATATTTGTTAATTTCTCAACACAAATAAGTTGTAAATCACCATGCATGCTTATAACATATAACATGCAGAATATATAAACCATATAAAAGAACATGCATCTTCATTTGAAATCATTTCACATATAAATTTGAAAATAATTTTTACACCTACCTTGATTCTTGATGTTGGGATCGAAATTGGGTCTTTGTAAGGTATTGAGAGTTCTTCTTCCCTCTTTACTACATTCAACCAACAAAAGGAATTCATGCACTAGTTAGCTAAGTTATATACATATATGTATAACTTTATAAACATATAATTGCTTATGGTAAGCAACTACATTACCTTGTTTCCTCCTAACTTTCTTCTTCCACCTTCCTTTTCTCTTCTTCTCTTCTCTTACTTTACTTCTCTAGTTTTGGCCTCTCCCTATCTCTATCTATATGTGCAGATTCTTTTTTTGTAGAGGATGACAATGTTGGAATATTTATTCCACATATTCATAAATAGTGTTTTGATGATTAAGTTTCTAAATAAATCAAAACAACAAAGAGGCAAAGCAAAACAACGAAGCAAACGAAGACACAAAAAGTTGCAATCTGGACTGCATTAGCTCACGCTACATATCAAGGCTAGCGCACGCTAACGGGAGTTATCTGCAGAACAGACGAGTTCGAAATAACCTGAAGTGAAGTCATCTGATGAAGATAGCTCACGCTACACATGTTTACTAACGCACGCTATCGAGGCTATTTTACCATTGTGAAGATATTCAAACAGGGAATGACGTATGCAGTGAAGTAAGATTAGCGCACGCTACAGGTGATATTTAGCGCATGCTAAATATCAGTTTGAAATCAAGTCAATCAATCCGTTGGGAAGATTCTGATACAAAGTCAAAAAGTATAAACGGATATATAACGCATGCAATGATGCAAGATTACCGCACGCTACAAGGAAGTGTTAGCGTACGCTAACTGTCCATGACAGTAGCCACTGAACTGAAACCAGAAGACGTTAATGTACGTGACACGAAGGCATGACATATGCTACAGGAAAAATCCGCGATATCGCACGCTAAGAGGAAGAGCTAGCACACGCTAGCAAGTCAAAAGTCAGCAACGGCTAGTTTGATGAAGAAGGCTATAAATACCACATCCTTGGTATCAAACCATACAACAACTTCAAGCAATAAAGACATTGATCTGATATTTATATATATTATATTGTTGATGTGATATTGAGCTTATATTATTAGTTTGAGTGTTTATACATTCAACACATACACGAGATGTAAAAAGAAAAGATATGATTGGATTCGGTGTTATTAGGATCAAGGATCCGGCATTAGTAGAATCGCAATCGATATCTAAGTGAGGTTTATCTAGTACTGATAGAAAGCTAGAGTGGTTGATTCCTTGTCTAATAGAAAGGAAAACGGTTTAACTTGGACCGACAAAAAGACAAGTTAGAGAATGATTTTACTCGGACCGATAGAAGACGAGCTTGTAACGATAATACGTCGACCGATAGAAGAGAGGTGCAGAGGTTTTTATCTTCATCCTATGGAAAAAGATACATCGAGAGAGGACGTAGGCACGTTTGGCAGAACCTCTATAAATCTTTGTGTGATTTATTTTCCGCACCTTATATTTACGCTCCCGCAACACGGCATAAACACCGATATTGCTCCAACAATTGGTATCGGAGCAGTACCTCCAATAAGCGGCTTAACATTCGAGGAGTCGATCCAAATGGCGTTTAAATATGCTCCAGTCGAAGGCCTTGCTCTTAACCGACCACCATTTTTTGATGGCTCGAACTTTATGACGTGGAAGAAAAAGATGTCAATATTCATCCGAGCATATGACATCGAGCTTTGGAAGGTGATTTGTCTTGGTCCAAAAATTCCGACGAATTCCAATGCTACGCTTAAAACTTTCGAAGAATATGACGATTCTGATTGGAAAAATGACCATTACAATTGTAAGGCTACTCAACTCCTTTATTGTGCCTTAAATCCGGAAGAACACTACCGGATATCATCGTGTGATAGTGCCAAAGAAATTTGGAAAATGCTTGAGGTAACACACGAAGGTACATCTCAAGTCAAGGAGACGAAGATAAACATGCTCCTTCATGATTATGACTTATTCCAAATGAAGGACGGCGAATCCATCACTATAATGCTCAACCGATTTTCGGTCATCACAAATGGATTAGCATGTTTCGGGAAACCACTTTCGAGTAGTGAGAAAGTAAAGAAAATTCTCCGATCACTACCTCTAGAATGGGACGGTATGGTGACGGCCATAGTGGAATCAAAAGATTTAAATACTCTTGATTTTAGTGCTCTCGTTGGTTCACTTATCAACTACGAGATACTTCTAAAATCTCGGAATGCCAAACCGAATCCAAAGGAAAGATCGATAGCCATGAAGGCTAAGATGTCAAGAAAGGAAGAAATCCCGGTTGATGAAAGCGGCGAAGAATCGGCATATTATGCCAAAAATATTAATAAGTTCCAACACTTATTAAACCGAAGAAAGCAGGACATCCAAAAGGGCGAATCCAAGAAATTCGACAACACTTGTTGATTATGTGGTAAACCAAGCCACTTTGCTAAGAATTGTCGTGTAAAACCCAAAGAGGTTTTAATTGCAACATGGAGTGACGAAGATATTGATGATGATTTCATCGATCAAAATAACCTTGCATTTATGGCCCGGAGTTCATTCGACGATAGCAACGTCGAAAGCCAAGTAAGTAATTCTTACAATGAACTTTTTGAAGCATTGGAGTTATTACATACGGAGTATCAAAATGCTTTAAATGAGATTAACTCTCTTAAATCTAAATATAAATCTTTGGAAATTGAAAATTCCAAAAGTCTTGAAAAGGGGAAATTTGTTGAGATCGATCATTCAAAATGTGTTGAAAATGAAAATATTTTAAAGGATGATCCTGTTAAAGTTCAAACCGAGCTAAAAAATTTAACGAAGAAATTCTCTCTCGGAAACGAGAAATTTGAAAATATGCTCTCGGTTCAAAAATACACGTTAAATAAAGAGGGGATAGGATTCAAACCACGTTCTAAAAATGAATCCGTAAATTTCAAAATACCCCATTGTGAAAAATGTTTGAAAATCGGGCACCATAATTCAAACTGTAAAAGCCCAAGACGGACGATAAAAATCAAAAAGATATGGATTCCAAAAGGAAATTTTATTCCAAATATCGTATATGTTTCGAACGAAAAACCAACTATAGGTTGGATCCCCAAAAATTAATTTCTAACAATTGATATTTTACAGAGGGGGAGATAATATTTTCAGGGGGGTTATTTCCTACTTATGCATAATTATATTCATCATTTAGTATCATGCATATTCAATAATTGGTATCCTCTATATTTTTTTACACTTTTTGCTGAATACAAAAAGGGGGAGAAGGAGTCGAATCGGATAAAAAGCGTCATGACAGATATTGCGAGAAAAATAAAAAATAAAAAGAAGAGAAAAATAATAAGATATCGAAGAAGTCGAAAAGTAGAAGAAAGCATACATAAAAGGGGAGAAACGAAGAAGTTGAAAATTGAGAAACGGAGAAGTCGAAAATGACAGAAAAAGAAAAAGATGGGTGAAACTAACGAAACGATCAACGCCGAAAACTTTGAAACGTACACACATATATATATATATATATTATTTTGCAGGTTTTATCCAATTCAAGGGTTGTTTTGTAATCATCAAAAAGGGGGAGATTGTTGGAATATTTATTCCACATATCATAAATAGTGTTTTGATGATTAAGTTGCTAAACAAAGCAAAACAACAAAGAGGCGAAGCAAAACAACAAAGAGGCGAAGATACAAAAAGTTGCAATCTGGACGCTAACGGGAGTTATCTGCAGAACAGACGAGTTCGAAGCAACCTGAAGTGAAGTCATCTGATGAAGATAGCGCACGCTACACATATTTACTAACGCACGCTATCGAGGCTATTTTACCGTTGTGAAGATATTCAAACACGGAGTGACGTATGCAGTGAAGTAAGATTAGCGCACGCTACAGGTGATATTTAGCGCACACTAAATATCAGTTTGAAATCAAGTCAATCAATCCGTTGGGAAGATTCTGATGCAAAGTCAAAAAGTATAAACGGATATATGACGCATGCAATGATGCAAGATTAGCGCATGCTACAAAGAAGTGTTAGCGCACGCTAACTATCCATGACAGTAGCCACTGGACTGAAATTGGAAGACGTTAACATACATAACACGAAGGCATAACGTACGCTACAACCAAAAGTCAGCAACAGTTAGTTTGATGAAGAAGGCTATAAATACCACATCCTTGGTATCAAACCATACAACAACTTCAAGCAATCAAGACATTGATCTGATATTTATATACATTATATTGTTGTTGTTATATTAAGCTTATTTTGTTAGTTTGAGTGTTTATACATTCAACACATACACGAGAGGTAAAAAGAAAAGATAAGATTGGATTCGGTGTTATTAGGATCAAGGATCTGGCATTATTAGAATCACAATTTATATCTAAGTGAGGTTTATCTAGTACTGATAGAAAGCTAGATTGGTTGATTCCTTGTCCAATAGAAAAGGAAAACGATTTAACTTGGACCAACAAAAAGACAAGTAAGAGAATAGTTTTACTCGGACCGATAGAAGACGAGCTTGTAATGGTAATCCCTCGACCGATAGAATAGAGGTGCAGAGGTTTTGATCTTCATCCTATAGAAAAAGATACATCGAGAGAGGACATAGGCACGTTTGGCCGAACCTCTATAAATCCTTGTGTGATTTATTTTCCACACCTTATATTTATGCTTCCGCAACACGGCGCAAACACCGATATTGCTCCAACATACAAGAGTTGTGCATGAAAGTATTTTAGGGAGAGATGTGATGTAATATCCGGAATTTCTACTACTGTGGTTTAATATTATTTTATCCGAGTTATGTTGTACAGCGTAGAATATGTACAGTGTGGTTAAAATAAATGAAGGACTAAGACATCTGTATTGGTATTATTACCGCACTTGGTTAACAGTTGTATTGGAAGAGATTGTGTGTCGGCTTGTCATATGAGAATATCGTTGGAAGATGTATATGTATTCAGTATCCCGTATGTTCGTGTTCTGCATGTCAAGATTTTGGGCAAGAGTAGCTTAAAATGGGTAAGTACAGCCATATTAGCGCATGCTACGATGTATACTTGGCGTACGCTAAGTCACAAGGATTACGTACGTTAATAAGTAGAGTTAACGTACATTAAGATGCTAAGTGTTACGTACGCTATGCATAAGTCATTACGTACATAACAAGAGGAATCTGACAAGACCGAGTCATGGTCCGCAGGTGGGACCTGGTGTCGGTAGTGGATATGGACAGGCGAGTCAACCCTGACCATTACATACGCTAAGGACGGAACATTACATATATTAACGAGCATGTTACTATAGCAAGTCAACGTACATATTACGTACGTTATGGAGCAAGGGTTATGTACGTAAAGCATTGAACGAAATGAGTCAGTTAACTCTGGACTATCGTTGCATACGCTACCAAAGTCAGATAGCGTATGTAATGGTTGTTACGTACAATAACATGGGCACGTTACGTACGTAACGAACTGGAATGTTTTATAAGTAAATGCCCGTCTTTCATTTCTCTGCATTATTTCACTTCGTTCTTCGCCTCCAAACACTGAGAGAGGGAGTTTTAGTTCTCCTAATTCGATTGTGAGCTTGGAATCATGGGATTGAAGCTTAGATACGTGGATATTGATGATTCTTCAAGTATTTGCTTGTGTATTTCATCTTCTAATAGGTATATTGGATAATCCACCCTTTCAATCTGGATTTTGATGTTGTTGCTGATGAATGATTCGTATGAAGATGATTATGATGTTGTTGTTACGATTCTTGAGGCTATATGAACTATATGTTGAAGGATATGATGATTTATGTCTTGATTTTGTTGGTTATGATTATAGAATCATATTGTTCTTGGTGTTGTTGGTAGAATTGTTTCGATTCTTGATGTTAGGAGGGTCATATATTGGAAAATATGATAATATACACCTTGAATTATGAATGAGTATTGTTTAGATGTTAGAAAATATCGAATTACGTTGTTTTGATGGTTATGAACAAGGTTTCGAATTATTTAGTGTTCTTGAGGAACTCCTTGATGAATTTAACATAGCAAGACGATCGTATGTTGAATTATCGGTATTTTTAGATATGAAGATCGAATGTTAGTTGATTGTAGTAGTATAATTCGTATGTTCTTGATGAAATATGAATCATGATATTAGTTTGGAATCTGGAAAGATTGTGATTGATCACCGAATATGATTTCCTTTACATTCGTATCTGTAATCGTATTTTGGTTATGAATTCGTAATTGTCTGAGTTGAATTGTTTGGACTTGTGTCTAATCGAGATATTATGGAACCATTGAGTTTCTTGATCGGTTATATTAATTGTTAAGTATGATTGTCGAGTTGCGGTTTGTATTGTAGATATGAGTCCGTATTTGTTGAGTTGGATTATTTGCTTTTGTGTATGATCGAGATATCGTTAAACCGTGAAATTGATTGATTGATCGTGTCGTTTATTGATTGTTATCAAATCGTTGCTATTTGATTACTTCGATAGGTTGAGATTATTGATCGGTGATTATAACCGTATGTTGCGGTCGTGTTCGAGTATGTTCGTGAGTTGCATGGGTTAGGGCCGAGGAGCTCGTATACGATGGCAATGAGATTGGTAGCGGCTTCATCATCGTCGTATCGGTATCGAGGAGCTCGTATACGAAGGCTATAATGTTTAATGAATGGTTTCAGTTTCATTTCGTTTATAATGCATATAGCAATGATTATTACTGCAAATTCTGGAGATTTGGATTATATGTTGTCTTTCCGATTCTAGGAGTTAAATCATAATGTATATGCTTATCTCGATTATTGGCTTATTCGGGTATCAAGGTTACGTTGCGAGAAAGATGATATCTATAGTTCATGGTACGTTTGGGTCGCCGAGCCTTGAGGATAATCGCCGGTGATGATTTGACATTGAGATTTCTGCTAAAGGACTCGGGACAAGTATCATAGTTTGATTCGGTTTAGTGTTGATGTTGTTGATCATGCAGGTTGTCATTTATGTTGCTGAACATGAAGTCATCCTAGTTGTTTCATCATAGTGTCGTTCATGTTTTGATTCATATGTTGCTCATGTTGATGAACATATTGAGTTGCATATGTGTATGCATAATTGTATTGTTTATGTTGTGTTGACTCTGTAAGATCATGTGATCTATGCTGAGGGCGCTGGATCGGATGTCCACTATGCGTTGGTCTGACGGGATCATCGTGGGGATCTATGCTGAGGGCGTTGGATCGTTGGACAGGTTTTCCACCATGCGTTGGTCCGACGGGATCATCATGGGGATCTATGCTGGAGGTGCTGGATCATTGGATTACCCAGTATTGTGTTGATGGAATCATGTGGATTCGCATCATTGATTTTATCATATGTTGTTATTGTGCATATGTATATTATGGGTTTGCCATAAGTATACATTGTTGTTATTGATGTTAGCATATTGACGTTGTCATATGAGTATGCATTTGTAGGTCTTGTGTTAGGACCATGTCCGTATGTGGTATTGATCTAACCTCGGATTAGATTGACATGATTGTCGTGGCATTTCATATCTTGAGGTATGTTCCGTATTTTCTTTGGTACTTGTCTTTTTATGGACAATCAGCTATCCGATGGATCGTATTGGTCAGAACTGGTATATTTCCGTAACGTGAGTTGGTGATGATAGTTTGAGAATCTTGAGTATTGTTTGAGGTACAATACAGATATTATGTTCGAAATTATTGGTTAATCGAGTACAAGATGTGAAATGTGATAATGGTTATTCTGTTGGGAATTATTTGAGTAAGTAAAGTTACTACGATAAGATTACATTGGTCGTATTCTTATTTTATATTCTCATTGGTATGTTATTAATGTGATGTGACGGTTATCATTGTTGGATATTATGGATGACCGCGTCGTGGGCTTTCTTTTTAGGTTCTTGAGATATCGAGCTTGTAGCGGTCGTGGAGAGATGAGCTTCCCGGAGGATACTGGCTAGGGCATGTAATTGTGTATTGAGTTTCTTGATCAGTTGTTGTATTCCGCTGCTGGAGTATTTCTAATTGTTTGTCTTTTCCGATGCGTGAGTATTTTTAAATGGCCTTTGTGTATATGGTAACTTAGGTTACTTTGGCAACCGTTTTCTAAACTATTTTTTCGATACGTGTAAGCGATAGCTTAACGTATGTTTCTAAACTGTTGAGTTCTGGCATTTCAGCCTTGTCTTTTCAAACGATATTTTACGACGGTTTTGAGAAACAGATTTTATATAGTCTTCAAATGTTTTAAAGATAGTACCGTCGTTGGCCTCTTGGGCATTTGTAAATATTGGCGAGAATTTTTTTTTAGCCTAATGGGTTCCATTCCGGGGCCCACAGCGCTGTAATATTCCCGGTCAGATCTGGGGGTGTTACATGTGAAGGGGTGTTACATGTGAAGGCTTGGTGTATAAGAGATGTGACAAGTGTTTATTTGTATGTAACAAATGTAAGGTCAAAGGGGCACCTCACCCCGTTACTCACCATGGCCGATTTTATGAGTATTTTTATTAATTTTTTTTATAATGGCGTAGGTTGGGTCATGTGGTTTCAGTTATTTGTTGGGTTGGGTTAAAGTTAAAGGTGTTTAGGTTATTCTTTGATCTTGGGCCCTAATTGAACTTTCAATTCTATCTATGGTCCATTAGTGAGAACACTTATATTTAAGAGTTTGTACATATCCCAATAGGTAAATTAACACTTCACTTTTTATTATTTAATTTATAACACAATTTCGAAATACTTGAGTAAAAATAAAAATAAGTAATTATAGATTACATTGAGCTACAAGGCAAATGTTATTTTATTAAAATTCATCATGATATAGTAAGTCGTAGATGTAATATGCTACCGAAATTATGTGGTTTTGCATCCTCCCCTCCTTAAAAGAATTTGGTCCCCAAATTTCATCTTGAATAGCTCTGGGTAGGTTTTCCTCATCGCGTCTTCTGCTTCCCATGTAGCATCCTCCTCTCGGGCGTGGTTTGACGAAACGACCTTGACCAAAGGGATCCGTCTCTTTCTCAGTTTTCGCACTTGTCGATGAAGAATTTTGATTGGCCTTTCTTCATACGTTAGGTTTTCCTTGATAGGCGGAATATCTACTGTAAGAACGTGAGTTGCGTCTGGATGGTATTTCTTCAACCTCGAGACGTGAAAAAACATCGTGCATTCCAGAAAGATTAGTCGGTAGTTCAAGGCGGTATGCTAGCCGTCCAATTCATTCAATGATCATGAATGGTCCGACGTATCTAAGACTAAGTTTCCCTCCTTTCCTCGATGATATACATCCCTTTTGTGGGGATAACCTTAGAAGTACTTGATCACCTTCCGCAAACTCTATTTCCTTCCTCTGATGGTCGGCGTAGCTCTTTTGTCTGCTATGTGCTGTGCGAATCCTTCCTTTAATCAATTGCACTTTATCCCTGGCTTCTTTCACCAAATCTATGTTTGTCATTGAGGGTCTTGTTCGTTGAGTCTTAGACATCCATCGGTCATCAATTTCCCAATGAAGTGGGGATCGGCATTTCCTTCCGTACGGAGCTTCATAGGGAGCCATCCCGATTATTGCTTGGTAACTATTGTTATAAGCTAATTCGGCCATGGTAGGTGACGATCCCAATTTCCTTGAAAGTTTAGCACGTAGGCTCGTAACATGTCTTCAAGAGTTTGGATGGTTCGTTTAGATTTCCCTTTGGTCTGGAGGTGAGAGCTTGTGCTGAAACTTAAGGAAGTTCTCAATTCCTTGTGGAAGAATTTCCAGAATCGAGATACAAATCTTGGATCTCTATCAGATACTATATCTGCTGGCACTCCATGGTGTCGAGCATTCTCTCGGATATAAGTTCTAGCCAGCTTTTGCAGGCTATCGTCCTTTTTAACCGGGACAAAATGCGATAATTTCGTCAATCTGTCTGCGATCACCCAAATTGTGTTATAGCCTTCTCTTTTCGTGGCAGATCAGTAATAAAGTCCATGGTTATAATTTCCCATTTCCATTATGGGATTTCTAATGGTTGCAGCAGTCCGGAGGGTCGCTGATGTCCAGCCTTGACTCTCTGACATGTGAGGCATCGTGCCACGAATTCAACTACTTGATTTTCCATGTTTACCCACCAAAAACTTTTATTTAGGTCTCGGTACATATTGTTACATCCCGGGTGTACCGTATACCTTGAACAATGGACTTTGTCAAGAATTTTTCTCCCGAGTATCTCATCATGAGGTATGCATGTTCATTCTTTAAAGCGTACTATTCCATCCTCAGAAATTGTAAACTCGGGTCTCTCGCCCCTAATGATCTTTTCTTTCAATTCTTGAAGTTTTGAATCATTCTCTTGAGCTACTCGAATCTCGTCTATTACATTTGGTTTAACTATAAGGTTGGCGCAGACCAAGTGAGTACCTTCGTGAATGGGTTTTAGGCAGCTTAGTTCCTCAAGGTCGTGCATTTGATAGTTTCTTTCATGCGTTTTGAGCTTCCTGGAAGAATACGCAATTACTTTTCCATTTTGCATTAGTACTGCAACAAGGTCTTCCTTCGAGTCATCACTATAGACGAAGAATCCATGGGTTCCTTCTGGAAGCGCCAGTATTGGTGCGGTAGTAAGCCTCTTTTTGAGTTCTTGAAAACTCACTTCGCACTTAACCGTCCATTCAAATTTGACTTGTTTTTATGTTAGTCGGGTGAGAGGTCTCGCTATCTTTGAGAATTCCTTGATGAATTTACGGTAGTAACCAGCAAGTCCAAGAAAGCTTCTGATCTCGGTGACATTTTCTGGTCTCTTCCAATCCAGAATAGCTTCAATCTTGGATGGATCCACTGCAATTCCTTCTCCAGAGACAATGTGACCCAAGAACGCCATTTCCCTCAACCAGAATTCGCACTAGCTATACTTGGCGTACAACTTGTGACACCTTAGTGTTTCTAGCACTAGTCTCAGGTGTTCCTCATGATCTTTATCTGATTTGGAGTACACGAGTATGTCATCAATAAAGATCACTACGAACCGGTCGAGATATGGTTGAAATACTCTGTGTATTAAATCCATAAATTCTGCAGGAGCATTCGTGAGTCTAAAAGGCATCATTATAAACTCATAGTGGCCATATCTAGTTTGGAATGCGGTTTTAGGAACATCTTCATTTTTAATCTTCAACTGGTAGTATCCTTGTTGAAGATCAAATTCGGAGTATACCATGGCTCCTTAAAGTTGATCAAACAGTTCATATATCCATGGAAGAGGATACTTATTCATAACGGTGATGTTGTTGACTTCCCAGTAGTCTATGCAAAGTCTCAATGTCCCATCCTTCTTCTTAACGAAGAGTACTCAACCTCCCCATGGTGATACACTGGGTTGAATAAATCCCACATAGAGTAATTTTTGTAATTGTATCTTCAACTCTTGTAGCTCCAATGGTGCCATTCGATATGGTGCTTTTGCTATGGGTGCCTTCCCGGGCATGATCTTGATATTAAACTCAACCTCTGTATCTGGTGACAAGGAGGTTAGTTCTTCCGGAAATACACCAGGGTATTCGGATACCACTCGGATGGTTTTTATACCCATCATACTCTTGGGTTTGTTGATAACGGAAGCTAGAAACTCGGTTGCCCCTTTGGTAATAGACTTTCTAGCTTTGACAGCTGATATAATAGGTGATAGGTTGATTCTAGCATTCCCAACCAGTTCCACTACTGGTTTGTTAGGTTCGCAAAACCTAACTATCTTAGAGTGACAATCTAATTGTGCGAGATGTTTTGACAGCCAATTCATTCCTAGAATGACATCATATTCTAGTATAAGGAGTACTACTAAATCCAGGGGAAAGCAGTTACCACCGATCACTATATCACATGCATTGTGCACCCTATCAGTTAATCGACTAGTACCTATTGGGGTGGACACTTCAAGGCATATAGGCAGATAGTCTAATTGCACGTTTAGTTTTTTAGAAAATTGTGGTGCAATGAATGAGTGTGATGACCCTGGATCAATGAGTGTATATGCTGAGTGGTTTAATATGAGAAGTGTACCTTCCACCACATCATTGTTTCCAGGAGCCTCTTGCCCGGCTAGGGCAAACACACGAGGCGGAGCCTTCCCTTTATTGTTCCCAGGCTTTGCGACAGTAGCTGGTTAATTCGTTCGGTTTTCCACTTTCGGGAAATCCTTGATTTGGTGTTGTGTGCTGCCACATTTCAGGCACTTTCCCAACATCTTCCAGCATTCACTAGCTTTATGTCCTTTCTTTTCACAATGCGGGCAGAGAGGTTCTGCTTTGTTATGGACTTGTGTTCTCGTTCCGCTCGGGTTTCCCTCCTCTTTTGTCTTGCGAAATTTATGTGGAGATTTCATTTTTGATACATTCGCCGGTCTCATAGTATTTCCAGGAATTTGGTTTTGTTGTTGTGCCAGTCTTGTTGTTCCATTCTCAATTCGAGTTGCTGCTTCAACTGCCTCTGCAACCGTAGTCAGGTGAACAGCCAGGAGACTCTGCTGAAGTGTGAATATCAGCCCTCGTGTAAACTTATAAAGCTTATATTCCTTAGTTGACACTAATCCAGGCGCATATTTGGATAACCTATTAAATTAAGCCTCGTATTGTGCGACAGTCGAAGACCCTTGCTTCAGATGGTAAAACTCATCTCGTCGAGCCTCTCTAGATGCTGCTGAAATGTACTGGGTTCAAAAATTAGTTAAGAAGTTGGACCATGTTCTGACACGATACTCTCTTATCTAGCGCGCACTAATGACATTCCACCAATCATGTGCTGCAGCCTCAAGTCTGAATGTGGCCAACGATATGCTTTGCTCATTAGTATACTGTGACACATTAAATATGTTCTCCATTTTCTCCACCCATGATCCCGCCTTAATGTCATCAGGTTCTCCGTCAAATTTCGGTAGACTGAAGCGTAGGAATCTTTCAAGCATGCGATCTTGCGCCCCGCCAGTATTTTGGTTATTGGCTGCTTGTTGATGTAGGATGTTTGTTAGTTTAGTTAAGGCTTGTGCAATAGCATCATTCACATCCCCGCCGCGTGGTGGTGATGGATTGCGATTGTTAGCTCGTTGATTTGGTTATTCATCACAGTTAACTCACAGTCATCCTCTATGTCTATCGGCCATCTATAATAAGTTGATAGAATGTGATAAAAGTTAGTTGTTGTTTGAATATTTGTTAATGAATCAAGTTAATATAAAACTAAATGACTGCATATCAAATGACAATCGTTGCTATCAGTAATTACGTTATTATATTATTCAACACCATCATATTCGAACAAGTTTATCGTTAATACATAGCCGTAACATACCAAAATACAAAATTCAGTCGTTCAGTCTCACATTCTAGGAAAAACATCAAATAGCAATAAATAACATAAATTTGGAACCAAGTCTCTAATCCTCTCTGGAACTCATCCTCACATCCTCCTCGGGGTCTTCCTCGGGGTCCTCCTCTGGATTCTCCTCGAAGTCCTCCTCCGGATCCTCCTCAAAATGCATAGGGTCCATCAGTGGAGCCTATGACGCCTCCCCTACCTCAGTCGTGGAGTCTGGGAATAGTCACATCACCATAGCTAACTTCTTCCTGGCCACCATCTGGAACTCTTCATGCTCGCGACGTGTGGAACGGATCGTCTTCTCTAGCATTTTGATCTTATGCATCTGGAAGAATTTGGTTCTGCGAAGTTGGGCAATGGTCCGATCCTTTAGGCGTAGATGACTCTCCAGGGATTCCACTTTATGCTATAGCTCCAAGTACTCCGATCTCATACGCTATAGTGCTTCAAGTAGTTCGTTCCTCTGACTGCGTAATATCGATGCGTCCTGATGCACACGTGTGATAGCCTCCCTCAAATACTGGATCTATCTCTCACGGGTGTCAGTCAAGGTCACCGCATCCACGAGGGGTCTCTTAACGCTCTCAATCTGAGCCAGTGCCTGTTGTAGCTGCTCCTCGCTAATCAATCGTGGTGTGTCAGAGTCAGTTTGGGTCTCATCAACCGGCTGCTTACCGCTAGCTGAGTCCATCTAAATAACAAAACAACTAAGTCAGTTTCAATCACGGTCTATCCCAACCAAATATAAAGACAACCAAGCATGAATAATCATCAGGATTGTGAACTTGATGACTCAATGAATATGCTCATGACATATAAGTGACAACGACACTAACACTTCATGTAAAGAAAGAATGAAGTTTAGTAGAGTTTAAAGGAATTACTCAATTTCGTCTATTCCAAGTGAATAGTGACGTGATTTGAACAATGGAATGGAATGATTCCCATTCATTATGACGGATGTCTAACAACTGATATGAGTTGAGAATGACATAGTCACTTAAGTAGCTGGCTAAAATTTGAGATCTGAACTAGCTTCACTTTTCAAGTAAATAGCAAAGAGTCCGAAAGGGATTAGTTTAGGCTTCTAAGTCTCGGTTTTATATGTTTACTTCATCCTAAGTGGAAATCACATCTAAGTCTGAAGAATCTTATCCTGGTTAGCCCATTGTCCTTCTTAAAAACCGGGCTCTGATACCACTCCTGTCACGCCCCCAGACATCGGGAAGGACGAGGGCGTGACACATCGGTCGATCATACGATTTATTGGAATAAGCACACAGAATAAATAGCAGAAGCTCAATAAAGAAAAGATAAAATTCAAGGTAACGGTCTTAGCCTGATGATCCTAAGATTCGGTAATACAGGAAAAGATAATATATGAATTACACTGATTACAATGTTGCAGTGAAAATAACAAAACGAGTACAAGTACGAAAAAACAACTTGCTTATTACATTCAAGATAACGACAGAAATCTAAGTATCGGCAGCAGGATGATCTAATCAGTCTCTCCCACAAGGTCTTCTTCTCCTACATGAATCTGCTCACCGTCTGGTTTAAAAGGGAAAATGGTTGGGTGAGACGAAAGGTCTTAGTGAGTGGGTGATCGTGTGCAAGTGCGGCTTGTTTTCTTTCAAAGATTTGGGTGATGCATATCCAACGACTTGTAAATGATGAAATAAGATTTGTCTTAGTTTATCAAAATAATTTGTATAATTTTAGATATAAGCTTTACTCATTTGCTTAATAATAATAATTATCCAACCCCGTGGATAAAATTAACTTTCCAAATATTCAATCATGCTAGCAATCAGATAATCCATCCATCAATCAATCAATCAGTTAGCATCGAAACCTGCCGAATTGTACTAGGAACCTAGCTCTTCCTTTTGACTCCAAACGTTGGCCTTAGCCTCACTTTATCGAGCTTGTGCTCTTCACATTAGCCGTTCTTCCTTATCTCTTATCTGGGTAAGACATGTCCTGATCGTGGGTCTTTCTCCCGGATCATGTCATAATCGAGATTATGCCGCAGTCTACGACTCAGGTCCCTCAGAACACTCAATTCCTTGGTTATGGGAATAGGCAAAAACGGTAGCCTAGCTCGTGAACCGCAGCAGCGCTGCTCGATCCAAGACTCGGGCTAACTGTCCCGACTCGATTTGGTATTCTAGAGGTGGCTCCTACAAGTTCAAGAGGTGGCCCCCTTCCATCGGCGTGGCACTTTGTCCAGATAGAGTTAGAGGACGGTCCCGTCCGTGGCACTTTGTTTGTATAGCACTTAGTTCCCGGACAGTTACACTTATCAGTTAAATGCATCACGGTGTATGCACAAACATACAATTAAGGTCACGTAATTAATTAGTAGTGACCTTGGTATGATTTGATTATACAATGAAATTGGAAGTTTATTTGGTGGCACGAGCATAATGATATTATGGGCGTTATTGAAAACACATTCTTAGGATAAAACATTATGTGAAGGAAAATTTTACTCCTAATTTAATTTTAGAGTTTTGGTGAATTTACTTCGGATTGTTCGAGTTCTAATGGTCATGAGATTTTATGGACAGATAAAGTATGATTATTTGATTTCATAATTAGGAGAGTTCTCAAAATTTCAGTTTCGGAACAGATATTTCCGAAATTATGAATTTGCCCCAAAATTGTGAGAGTTGATTTTTATGGCCGTAATAATTGGATTTCAAGATGGATGGTGATCACATTTTACGGGAAGGTTGATATCGAACTTGGAATTCCAGAATTGTGAGGGTGTTCTAGAATTTCAGATTTGGTCTGAAATTCCAGAATTTTCAAATTTGCCCCGAATTTATTCAAAATGTCATTTGACCCCTAAATTAAAATTAGTTCTGATTTTTAATATAAAATTTTACGGACATAATATTTATACTTTAGTAATCCATAATTTCAGTCCAGAGTTTAAAATTTATCCTAGGCTTCAATTTTTTCAAGAATTTGCTATTTGACCCCAACTTTAGTTAATATATCACTTTAGCCCCAAAATTAAAATGACTTCCGAACTTCATGAAATTTTAAAGACATATCGTTTGTTTTTAGATGAATCATATATTTGGTCCAGAAAGGTGAAAATTTGTCTTGGTCCCGGAATGTTAAAGAATTTATGTTTTGATCCCAAATTTTATCAAAATTATGATTCTTAACCCGTAGACGTCGGAAACGAGTTTCCATTTTTATAAAACATTAAGGACAGAGACTAAACATGTTCTTAAGTTTCATTTGATATTATAAACTTAAAATATACGAATATTACCTAATAGGTTCCTAATTTTAAGGAATCACACGATTTTACATTAATGTCAATTTTGACCCGTAGACTTAGGAAACAAATTCGGATTTTCGTAAAATTTTATAGATAGATCATTTATCACATAATTGAGTTATATGTTCTGTCCCCAAGTTAAATTACACATTTATATCAAAAATGTCCATAATTTTCTTTAATTATACATAATTACGTTTTATACTCGTTTTGTCAATTCAATTTTTGTTAGGCAACAATTTAGACATCCAACTTCACATGCATAACATATATTACACATAAATCACTTCAAGGTCAAAATTTCCAGATATTCAATATATCATGCATGATCATTTTTTATCACTTTTGCAAGAAATTTAGTCACATCATTTTAATCATCAATATTTGTTAATTTCTCAATACAAACAAGTTGTAAATCATCATGCATGCTTATGACATATAAAATGCAGAATAAATAGACCATATAAAAGAACATGCATCTTCATTTGAAATCATTTCACATATAAATTTGAAAACAATTTTTACACCTACCTTGATTCTTGATGTTGGGATGAAAATTGGGTCTTTGTAAGATACTGAGAGTTCTTCTTCTCTCTTTACTACATTCAACCAACATAAGGAATTCATGCACTAGTTAGCTAAGTTATATACATATATATATAATTATATAAACCTATAAGTGCTTAAGGTAAGTAACTACATTACCTTGTTTCCTCCTAACTTTTTTCTTCCTCCTTCCTTTTCTCTTCTTCTCTTCTCTTCCTTTTATTCTCTATTTTCGCCTCTCCCTCTCTCTCTAAATGTGCGGATTTTTTTTTTTTTTTTTTTTGTAAAGGATGACAAGAGTTGTGCATGAAAGTATTTATAGGGAGGGATGAGAAGGCTTGGTGTATAAGAGGTGTGACAAGTGTTTTTTGTATGTAAGGCACCTCACCCCATTACTCACCATGGCCGATTTTATTAGTATTTTTTATTAATTTTATTTGTTTATAATGGTGTAGGTTGTGTCATGTGGTTTGGGTTAGTTATTTGTTGGGTAGGGTTAAGGTTAAAGTTGTTTAGGTTATTCTTTGATCTTGGGCCCTAATTAAACTTTCAATTCAATTTCTATGGTCCATTAGTAATTCCACTTATATTTAAGAGTTTGTACATAGCTCAATAGGTAAATTAACACTTTACTTTAAACATTAATTAATTTATTATTTAATTTATAATACAATTTCGAAATACTTGAGTAAAAATAAAAATAAGTAAATATAGATTACATTGAGCTACAAGGCAAATGTTATTTTATAAAAATTGATCATGATACAGTACGTCGTACATGTAATATGCTACTAAAATGATGGGGTTTTACAAATATCCCTTCGTAGCATGCACTAACGTCGACTTGACTTACAGTAGTTGAATGGTCATCTTCGGTTCCAACGGTAAAATATCATATTTAGCGTGCACTAAACACTATCCTTAGCGTGCGTTATCGGATTGGTCAACAATCTTTACTGTTGACTTTGACAATGATACGAGCTTGTCTCGTCTCTTTGCAACAAATGATATTTGAACTTAGTGTGCGCTAGATGGTCAAATTTTACTATCCATATTTAGCAAGATTTCGCGTTGAAATTGTTGTCCAACGGTTGAATGACCAACGGGTATATTTCAAACTTTAACGTGCACTAATGGTCTTCTGGTAATGTGTGTTAGTCTTCAATTTAGCGTGCGCTAACTATTGCTTCTTTTCGGTCCACTTACTGTCTTGTATGTACTTTCGAGTAGCATGCACAACTTGTGTATATAGCGTGCGTTAGCCATTTCTTATAGTGTGCACTGACTTCATTATAGCGTGGGTTACCTGTTGCTCCTTTTTCAATCCAGAACTCACTGTCATTACTGTCCTGATTAAATATGGAACAGGTAGCGCGCGCTAGGTACTTATATGCATGCAGTTGATCCATATAGCATACGTTGTTTCTCCATTAGAGTGTGCTAAATATCTCTCTGACCTTACTGCCTTGAATCCGGAATTCCATGTAGCATGAGCTAATATGATACGTAGAGTGCGTAAACTGAACCCCGATAGCGTGCGCTAACACATATATGTAGCGTGCGCTATTTGTTTTCTGAAAATATTGTCTTCGATGAGATTGTTTACGTTTGAGTTTTGATGTCTTTTGTTTAAATGTTTTGAAAATGTTCATCATCAAAATAATTTGTTCAACAATCTCCCCCTTTTTGATAATGTCAAAACATTTAATATATTGCTGCAAAAAATGTGAATGAAGAAAATTTTCGAATCAAAGTGTTTTGTTCGATGGAGTTAGTATTTTCAGTTTTTGAGTGTTTTTCTCCGCTTTTTTGACATGATCAAAAAGGTACTCTCCCCCTGAATCAAATCTTTCCTCAACAAATTGAAGGTCATGAATTAAGATTAAACAACGGAGAAACCAACTATATTGATAAGCAAAAGTCCAAGCGTTTTAATGAAATGAGACAATAAACAAGAGTGTTTGAGCTTCAATTTTAAGGTATAAGCTACAACATATCAAGAGCAAGATAATAATCATACGGTAATAATGAATAGACAATATTAGTATGAAAATGTCACAAACCAATAAAGTTCACCAAATCCGAAAACAACGAATCCGAAACCAAAGAAAGTCCCATATAAAATCTTAATATCATTAAAATACACATTTATTTTAATTTGTCTTAAAATGAGAAGTCAATACGCGAGATTCTATGGGGGTTGGTCGTATTGGGAAGTAGAAAAAGGAAATGACGGGTTGGGGAAACGAATGAAGTCTTCCAAAAGAGTTTTAACAGAGTGCATTTCTTGGGAAGCTTCTCGGACTTCGGTACGAAGAGCACTAACATCATCACGGATCTCTATTTGCATAGTTTCAAGGATACGCATCTGGGCAACTAGATCACCTTCCTTGCTTTCTTCAACGTTCACTTTCCGCTTTCCTATTGGCTTTGGATGATGGAAAAAGGATCCCGTTTGCAATTCCCTCGATGTTTCTGGCCCCCTTCGAGCGATGCGCTCAGTAGGGGTTGGCATTCTAGTCCCTTTGGGTACCTCATCATCGTCCTTAAGATATGAAAAGAGAATCCATCCTCGGTTTTTAATTTGGACATAGTGCATTTCTTTGAGCGATGAGTTGGAGACTTTTCGACATGGCAGAGTTACGCCCGTAAGGAGGGCTTGATACGGCCGTAAGGCCGTTGACCTTGGAAGGTTATGGCCATAAAATAGGTGAGTTACGGCCATAACTCGGAGCTGTATTTAAAGACTTGGACGGCACTTTGATCTCATTTTCTCATTTCTCCACTTGAGTTCCGAGAGAGAAGTCTTGAGGGAGAGATTTTGTCATCATCAATCACTTATGTGGTCGGATTTCATCATCTTCATTCTTTTGGGAAGCTTAGATAGTTGATTTAACATGAATTCACCAGATCGAAGTGTTTGGATCTTCAAAGGTAAAATTCTTCAACATCTTGGATTTCAATTTTGTGTTGAGATATGATGTTTTGGACGTTATAATCATGTTGTATAAAGAGATATACATATGATTATGAGTTAGTATGAATATTCATTGGATTATTGAAGGATTATTCAAGAATACTTTGAATATTGAGTTTGATTTGGGGGGTTTCGATTAGTTGTTGTTGAAATCACGAATTGGATATTCATATTGGATTATTGATTGTATTGAAGATGTTTTATTGGTTTGAAACACTCCTTGGGGATTTGATATTGGTATAGTTAAGGATTGGTTGTAAACAATCGAAGATTGGTTACAACATGTTTGATATAATGCCCCAATGAACTTGGTTTAGTCGTATCGACGTTTTGAGTTAGTTATAATCGTGTTTGATTGGTATGTTGAACGAATTGTTGGTAATTGTGTTATTCAAGGTTGTTCGAGTGACCGACACCTCATTTAGGACGTTTGTTCGTGGAAGGACATTCTTCACCGGTGTTGAGTAAGTTAATTCTTACTCGGTTAAAAGGATATTCATTCTTTTCGTTGTTGTTTAGTCATAATCATACTTCATTCATAATGTATTAACCGTATTAAGACTTGTAATTGTCAAATAATCACTTCATTCATGAGGAACGACAGTTCTAATCATTTCATTGAGTTATCATTCACTTCAACATTATTTCATCTCGGTGAGTCATTCTTGACTTTGTCGTATTATTATTCATTAATTTTCATCATGGTCATTCTCGTTCATATGACCTTCTGGGTTCTTATTGTGTGGCCGGGTGGTTATGTGTGGAATATTTAGTCGGGCACATGATGGTCATGTGTCCGGGTTCACCGACACAATGGACTGTGCACACGGTAACGTACCTCCGTGAGACTAATTAGGTACAAGGACGGGTGTGTCCGGTCACTCGTCTTGTGCACATGCACATACCAATACGGGCGTACTACGATGCCCCTCTTCAGCTTAATTTCATAATTAAGATATATCATGATTGTGTATATTCAACCCTTGAGGATTGTTGTTCTGTGTAACTGACCCCGTTGGAGGACATTGTTTTTAGGTCATGGCAAGGTAAAGGCATGGGAAGAGAACGTTGACGGCGAGGAGTCCCAGTGATACTAGTAGGGGGCCCCAGTCCTTTCAGTCATTCATGTTGTCTTCATTTTATTTCCGCTGCACGTTTCCGTTTGGATACTCATTTTCATTTAGTGTTGTATATTTTATCTTCATATAAAATATACATGTATTCTGTATTATCTTGGTTGTGTTGTACTTGAAAATCCTCATCGGAGTAATTAATGATATAATGTGGTTCGGTACTACAATTATATTATTTAAGTCCTTAATTTTCATTTGCTTGGTGGGTCCCAGTCCGGGGTCCACGGAACTATAATAGTCGCCTAGTTTGGGGTGTTACAGAGTTGGTATCAGAGCGTGGTTTTGAATACTACCTTCCGAGTCATGTCTCATTTGAAATCATCGTCATCAGACTAGTATCATTGGAATTTCGCGTCACGTGTAACCTGTGAAAATGCAGAGCTCCTCAGATGAAAGAACTGTAAGATTTCTAACGCCATGGTATAATTTCTGGCCAAATTAATTGAGAAAGCTCTTACTGATGAGCTTACTACTAAGGAAATTGCTGAGCAACAACCTTTATCTACTAGCAAGAAATAAACGAAGCGTAATCAGTCCGAAGGTGGTTAGTCAACATTCAACAAGTCTCGTGTGGGCTCTACTTCTTCTGAGCGACCTCCTACGGTGTATAAGCCCCCAGAGTCTCAGTCCCGAGCGGCCAGTTCGGCCATCACCTGTTTCAAATGTGGAGCGCTGGGTTATTTCAGCACAAGGTGTTCGAGGCAGGCTGTCACCTGTTTCAACTGTGGGATTGCTGGGCATAAGGTCCGTGTCTGCCGAAGAGACTCCAAGCATACTCCGGTGGCATCTTAGGCCCCGAAGCAATCACTGGTTCAGAATCAGGCCACTCAGTCCGTGCTGTTTAAGACGATGGGAGAATATAAAGGCGGAGCTCATACTTATCAGATAGGAGCATCCGGTTCAGGGGCTGGCAAGCCCCGAATTCACGAGATGAAGAGGACCGATGATCCAGAGGCCCGAATGATCTCAGTTATATTCGAAATTCTATCCTAACCTGCGTGTACCCTTTGTGATACTGGTGCATTGCATTCATTCATTTTCGAGTCATGTTTGAGTAGACTACTTCTAGATAGTTCCACTAGTTGTGAACCTTATGTCGTTGGTCTACCAGACGGTAGAAGAAAATTCGGAAATGATGAGGTAAAGAATTAACCGAATTAAGCTTAATGACCGCGATTGGTTGGCGGATCTAATCATGGTGGATTTACCTAAGGATGATGTAATATTGGGTATTAGTTGGATGGATCGTCATGATGCCATCCTCAGCATTCGTAAACGTATGGTCACTATCATTTCAATCGTTGGAGCCGAGTGTGTATTTCAGGGAGGTAATCCCCGTTGTTCCGGAAGAATCATTAATATGATGAAAGCAGTGAAATTACTCAATCAGGGTTGTTCAATCATTCATTGTATCATTGTCATCGATTGACCGTTTTAAGGCAATCGAGGTGTTGAATCATTCATTGTATCATTGTCATCGATTGACCGTTCTAAGGCAATCGAGGTGTTCAATCATTCACTGTATCATTGTCATCGATTGACCGTTCTAAGGCAATCGAGGTGTTCAATCATTTATTGTATCATTGTCATCGATTGACCGTTCTAAGGCAATCGAGATGATCAATCATTCATTGTATCATTGTCATCGATTGACCGTTCTAAGGCAATCGAGGTGTTTAATAATTCATTATACCATTGTCATCGATTGTCCGTTCTAAGGCAATCGAGGTGTTCAATCATTCATTGTATCATTGTCGCCGATTGGCCATTCTAAGGCAATCGAGGTGTTCAACCATTCATGGTATCATTGTTATCGATTGACGATGTACTCCCAGACGATCTACCTGGTTTACCTCTACCAAGGGATGTGGAATTCACGATAGAGTTAGAGCCTAGTACATCCCCATTATCGAAGGCACTGTATCGGATGGCCCCGACCGAAGTGCAGGAACTAAAGAATCAATTGGAGGATTTGACCGAGAAGGGTTATTTTCGACAGAGTGCGTCCCCGTGGGGAGCACAAGTGTTATTTGTCAAGAAGAAGGACGGTTCTTTTCGTTTGTGTGTCGATGATCTCTTAGGTCAACTTCAGGGAGCTTCAGTATTTTCTAAGATCGATTTAAGATCTAGATATCATCAGTTGTGAATTTGAGAGTCATATATCGCAAGGACGGCGTTGCTAATACGCTATGGTCATTATGAGTTGTGGTTATGCCGTTTGGGTTAACTAATGCACCTGCGGTGTTCATGGAGTTAATGAATCAGGTTTTCATCGACTATTTGGATCAGCTTGTGGTTGTCTTCATTGACGACATTTTGATTTATTCTCGTGACCAAGAGGAGCACGAGGCTCACCTTCATCAGGTTCTCGACGTGTTGAGACGAGAGGAACTCTATGGAAAGTTTTCCAAGTGTGAGTTCTGGATGTCCGAGATGATGTTTCTTGGACATGTAATTTCATCAGGCGGTGTACGTGACGATCCTCAGAAGATGGAGGCGATCCGAGATTGGCAACCTCCGAAGAATGTTAAGGAAATCCGAAGCTTTCTCGGATTAGCCGGTTATTATCGGCGATTTGTGGAAGGATTTTCTAAAATTGCTCAACCCATGACAAACCTCATGCGGAAGGATAAGAAATACACGTGGTCCAACGCGTGTCAATGGAGTTTTGAAGAACTCAATAGCCGGTTAATTTCAGCACCTGTACTTTTCTTGTCGCAAGGGATAGAGGGATTCGTGGTTTATAGTGACCCATCCGGACACGGTCTTGGATGTGTATTAATGCAGAATGGGAAAGTTATTGCTTATGCTTCATGTCAATTGAGACCTTATGAGGTTAATTATCTGACCCACGACCTAGAGCTAGCAGCCGTGGTGTTCGCATTGAAGATTTGGCGCCATTACCTTTATGGCGTTACCTGTCAAATATTCATCGATCATAAGAGTTTGAAGTATATATTTACTTAGAAGGAGTTAAATATGCAACAGAGGCGGTAGTTGGAACTAATCAAAGATTATGATATTGAGATCCTGTACCACCCGGGAAAGGCGAACATGGTCGCCGATGCCTTGAGTCGTAAGTTCATTCGGGAGATACAGACATCCACCCCCCGAATACTCGGGGGTTAGCAAAACTCCACTGTTTTGCTAGTGCAAGTATAAAACAGAAATGCAAGCCATATGCAACATACTCCAAGAATATAAACAAATCTTGAATATATTTCCCCGAGATAATTCACTTAATCAAAACAGTTTGATTTTAAAGAAAGTAGGAATAGAACCATGAATCTCATACAAACTATTTTACGGTCTCAGGAGTTTGAAAACATTTGGAATTAAGGAATTCTCAAGTCTTTCGAAAACACTTAGGGACACGGCCCAAAATCATCTTTCCAAAATAGGATTCCAATAATAAAACGCGGATTCACAACACACGGGGTCCAAGACCCAAATCATAAGCCACAGGGTCCACAACCCAAATCACCGAACACAGGGTCCACGACCCAAATCATATAACACATGTTCCTAAGGATTATTCGCGTCCCGTGCTAACAAGCCACGAACCTCAGATGCTCCCATAGAACATACCCGAGTGAATAACCCAATAGGAAACCATACCAAATCACATGTCCTCGTGACAACAGTCACGGAACCAATAACAAATCACAACCATAAGTTATCCCGGCATCGCACTAACAAACCACGAACCTCAGAGTCCCCGCAAGACATACCCGATGATAACCCCCACAAGTTATCCCAGCATCGGGCTAGCAAGCCACGAACCTCGGAGTCCCCGCAAGACGTACCCGGATTGGATAACCCTACGGTCATGCCCGACCCATACTAGCAAGTATGGATCCCGGAGATTCAGCAATCCTACCCAGAGGCACATCACTTTCAACGATCACATAACAATGAGCAGAACATCAAGCCAAGCAACAATTAAACATCACAACCTCCTTTCAAAGGAGTAACAACTAATATCACACCCAATACGTTCTTACCGAACAAGTACACATAACAATACATAATCTCCGACAAGGGATTACGGTCTATTAAACGCACTCAAAGTGGTCATAGCATATTTCAACATACAAAACCAGCACACATATTCCGAGAACACATATATTAACGAAGTACACGAATTATCGTTGAAAGACAACATTTATTGAGAACATACCGATCCCTTTTTACGTTCATTAAACATTGGGTTTCGCATAAAATCATTTATCAATAATTATGCCTACGAAACATGAAACGTATGGACAAGATACTTGCCTCGGTACCGCGAGCAACGGAACAACGAACGAACACGGTCGGATAGCCCTCGAACTTCCGAAAACGACCAAGAATTCGAAAACCTCACGATCGCTACGAAAATAACATCACCACGGATAACTAATGTTAAACGGAGTCCGAATCAACCGGAAAAACAATAAGGATCCGAGGGTTCCTTCGAAGAAATCGGAAATCAAGTACCGGGGGATAAAAATCGATATATGAGTTACAAAATCCGAAGATCATGGCCAAGACAAGAAGAATACCAAAATCAATTCATCCACCACGGATTAAATTCAAGTATCACGAAGAAACCCCCAAAATTACATAACTAGGGTTCTACGGAAGAATTACCTCGATCCGATGAAGAACAAGGATTGGATGATGATATAATTGACAAGGATCTTCCAATCCACCTTGGAAAAGAGTAGAGTAGGCCAAAGACGTCGCTCCCCGTCTTCTCCCGTCGCCAGCCGCCCTAAAAACGAAGAAAGGGTGAGAAATGATGATTAAACACTGCTGTCCAGTATTTATACTGGACAGTTATTAGCGTGCGCTAACTAGACAGCATTAGCGCGCGCAAACGAGGTCAACTCTCAGAACTACCGCAATTAACAAAGTTAGCGTGCGCTAGACACACACACGTAGCGCGCGCTAACGAGCCACGGATACAGCCCAGTAGCTCCTGGATAGACCTACACCTATTCGGTAGCGTGCGCTACGAAGAAGAAATGGCGTGCGCTAAGCAGTCGATAGAGTGCGCTAGCTATCGACCTTAGCGTGTGCTAAAAAAGCCCCAGTCCCAGTCCAGTAGCTCCTGGACTGCCTCTGGACTGCTAGTTAGCGTGCGCTACACATTCAGTAGCGTGCGCTAAACACCACGCAGTAGCGTGCGCTATGCTTCAAGCATTAGCGTGCGCTACACCACAAAAACCCAAAAACTCACAAAGTGATCCGAAACGCCACCAAACACATGTCCCAACAAGACACAACCAAACATGGCACAAAATTCCAACGATGAGGACAATGACAATCCAATAAAACCCAGAAAACTCAACGAATCCGGAATAAAGATCTCGGGTATTACAGATGCCCCAGGCTCCAACTCAATCGTTAATTCCACATCTCTCTGTGGAGGCAAACTTGGTAACTCATATGGAAATACATCGGCGTATTCTCTCACCACTAGGATATCCGCCAATGACACTGATGATTTCTCGGTCTTGGTCATATAGAACCAATAACCAACACAACCCTGATTGAGTAATTTCACCGATTTAATCATATTGATTATTCTTCCGGAACAGCTCGGATTACTTCCCTGAAATACCCATTCGACTTCATCGTCTGAAATGATAGTGACCATACGCTTACGAACACTAAGTATGGCATAATGACGATCCATCCAATCAATACCCAGAATGACATCATCTCTAGGTAAATCTACCACGATCAAGTCTGCCAACCAAATATGACCATGAAGCTGAATCGAATAATTCTTAATCTCACGATTTCCGATAATTCTTCTACCTTTAGGTAGTCCGATGATATAAGGTTCACAACTAGTAGCACTATCCAGATGAAGTCTATTCAAGCATGACTCAGAAATGAATGAATGCGATGTACCAGTATCAAAAAGAGTACACACGGGTTGAAATAAAATTTCGAGTGTACCTGAAATCATTCGGGCCTCCGGATCGTCGACCCTTTTCATCTCATAAATTCAAGGGGCCGACTCTCGAAACGGATGTTCCCGTCTGATAAGTATGGGCTCCACCTTTAGTTGCTCCCGTCGTTAAACGGCGCTGACTGAGTAGCCTGGTTTTGAACAGCTGGTTGCTTCGAGACCTGAGATGCTGCCGGAATATGCTTGGAGTCTCTTTGGCAGAAACGGACCTTATGCCGGGCAATCCCACAGTTGAAATAGGTGATAGTCTGCCTCGAACACCTAGTGCTGAAATGACCCAGTGCTCCACAGTTGAAATAGGTGATAGCCAAACTGGCCGCTCGGGACTGAGATTCCGCAGGTTTATGTGCCGTAGGAGGTCGCTCAGAAAGAGTAGGGACCGTACGAGGCTTCTTGAAGGTTGCCTGACCGCTTTCAGACTGATTACGATTCTTTGACTTCTTGCTAGCATATGAAGGTTGTTGCTCAGCAATTTCCTTAGCAGTAAGCTCATCAGTAAGAGCTTTCTCGATTAAATCGGTCACAGTAGCGCATTGATGATTAAGCAATTGCATCTGGGCCATCATGCGCTGCATAAAAATGAGTGGATCGACCCGGACACCTTCTGATTGAGTTGTATCAGGTTACGACTTCCTGACAGTGAGTGATTATTTTCTGGGTTTCGGCCCGCACCTCGGCCTCTCCCCCTGCGTCCTCTGACATCTCTTTCCATACTGAAGTAGGAATGCCATATGATAATTATAGATCTTGCATGAGTACTGTGTTATGTATACATTATGAAATGATAATGATGAGCATACGCGCTCTAATACAATGATTATATGAATGATCAACTGAGGTGACATGATTATCGGATGAAATATTGAAATGATTATCTTGAACAAGTTAATACGATTGATGATACAATTCACAAGATTAACAACTGAATAATGAAATTAACTGAGTGATTAATGAATTAATATGATTGACATGATCCAAATGAAAATGATGATTGAGGATTGTTGACTGATGAATGATGAATGAGTGATTCTTATTGCCATAAATTATACAATGGCGTCAGAAATCTTACAGTTCTTTCGGTCTGAGGGGCTCGGCGCTTGCATGGGTCACACGTGACGCGAAAGTCCAATGATACTAGTATGATGAACGATGATTCCAAATGAGACATGACTCAGAAGGTAGTATTCAAAACCACGCTCTGATACCAACTCTGTAACACCCCAAACTAGGCGGATATTACAGTGCCGTGGACCCCCGACTAGGACACACTAGGCGGATGAAATCAATGAATTACAAAATATAAATGTAGTACCGAACCACATTACATTATCAATTAATCCGATGAGGAGTTTCAAGTACAACACACCCAGTAAAATACAAAATACATGTATATTTCATATGAAGATAAAATATACAACACTGAATGAATAATAATCCAAACGGAAGTGCAGCCGGAAATACATAACAAGAGAGTATGAAAAAATAGATGGACTGGGGCCCCCTACTAGTATCACTGGGACTCCTCGCCATCAACGTTCTCTTCTCGTGCCTTCGCCTTGCCATTACCTGAAAAAATATTCCCCAACGGGGTCAGTTACATAAAACAACAATCCTCAAGAGTTGAACAATCACCATAATTACATATCTTAGTTATGAAATCAAGCTGAAGAGGGGCATCATAGTACGCCCGTGATGGTATGTGCAAGTGCACAAGACGAGTGTCCAGACACACCCGCCCTTGTACCTAATTAGTCTCACAGAGGAAAACTTTACCGTGTGAACAGTCCATTGTGTCGGTGAACCCGATCACATGACCATCGCATGCCCGACTTTAAATTCCACACATCCCCACCCCATTATGCAATATGAACCCGGAGGGTCACATGAACGAAAATGACCATAATGAATATCAATGAATAATAATTCGAGAAGGGTCAAGAATGACTTACCGAGATGAATAAATGATGAAATGAATGATAACTCACAGAATTGATTGGAAACATCGTTCCTCATGAAATGAAAGACTAGTTTGATAATTACAATTCTTAACATGAATAATATACCATGAATGATTATGAATATGAATGAACAACAACGAAAGGAATGATATCCTTTTAACTGAATAAGAATTAACTTACTCAACACCGGTGATGAAATGTCTTCTCACGAACTAACGTCTCTGATGGAGAGTACCTGTCGCTCGAACAACCTTGAATAACATAATTACCAATAAATGCTCAATATACGTATCAATCACGATTATAACCAACTTAAGCGTCGATACTTATTGGGGCATTCTAACGAATTCGTTGTGAACATTCTCCCGTTGATTACAACTAATCCCCAAAATATATCGAAAACCAACCTTCAAAAGTAATCCAATCCAACAAAACTTCATTAATGACATCAATGATCCAATAGGAAACCACAACTCAAGGTTACGACAACATCAATCAGAAACCCCCAAAATATCCAAAGTCAAACCCCAATGGTTCTTGAAATAATTCCCCAAATATTCATGAAATCCGAAATATACACTAATAAATCTGTTGGAATACATGTACTCAAGGTAGATAATCCATATCTAACATATTACAACATCATAGCATGCTCACACGAAGAGATCGGAAGGAAAACACCCGAACTCCGAAATTCTAGATTCAAGAATGATTACCTTGATTTGATGTGTTGGAGAGGATAAGGTGATGATTAATCCGACTTAGAAGCTTTAATATGATGATAGGTGAGTGCAGCTCAAAAGGATCTCTCCAAATCGCCCGGAATCGCCCGAGAACGCCGAAAAACGAAGTGAGGAGTGAAACATGACGAAGTGGACTAGACTGTCCAATTTATACTGGTCCAGTTTAGTACACGCTATGTCCTGATATGTAGCGTGCGCTAGCGGGTTAACCGGACAGTCCAGTGAGCTCTGACTGCCTCGTTAGCGTACGCTACGAACTTGGTAGTGTGCGCTAACGTCTTCCCGATAGCGTGCGTTAACCAAAATGTTAGCGTGCGCTAACTGATGTCTGATGCCCAGTAACTGAAGTCCAGAACCTACTGTCCTCTGGCCTGATTGAACCATAGCGTGCGCTACCTAATTATTAGCGTGCACTACCAACCAACCCTTGCGTACACTAAGCACACTCTTAGCGTATGCTACGAATTATTTCAACTCAGTCCAGTACCCATTGGACTGCCTGTTCCAATACGCAAGCGCACGCTGATGGATCCCGATAGCGTGCGCGACACACATCATTAATGTACGTTATACTCCAATTGTAACGTATGTTACGAATCTCACTAATCTAGTCCAGTGCCTTCTGGACTGTCTGCCCAAATGCATTAGCATGCGCTAATAGTAAGAGGTTAGCGTGCGCTACTTGTACTCAATTAGCGCGCGTTGAAAAGAGTACGTAGCATGCGCTACTCCTCACGCGCAGTCCACCACAAAAGTAATGGTGAAGATAAACTCGGCTCAAATCTCAACCAAGGTAGAAAGACGAATTATAACTGATCCAAGATTACAAGTACGTCAAACAGTGAACATGATGAACGAACATGAATGATGAATGATTATTACTGAGTGAAATATTTCTGAATGAAAATTAACTGAATGACAATGAATGAATTTACAATTGGGTATTACACTTTGGTGATCTTGTGTGGTGTTAACATATTCCCGTTTGATGCATTGGTTGTTTATCATTATTGCTTGAGTGAGCATTCATACTTTGTATTGTTACCCAGGACTTGTCATTGTATCGAGACAGTTAATCTACAGATGTATTGTGTATTATTGGTTATATCATACTGAGATTCGATTGTGCGACCGAGCGGATAGAATTGGACAGGGATGGATTATTCTATATTGAAAATATATTTATGTTTTGAGAATCTTGGCATTGTTTAAATACTATACATATGGTTATATTTGAGTTCATCTATCACTTGAGAATGCGGAGTTTGGATTGAGATAAAGGTTGATTTGATATGAGTTACCACGAATTGGTAAGGTTGCTACGGTAGGAGTATATGGGAAGTATTCTTACCTTGTAGAAACATTGATATGTAATTATTTATGTTGATGTGATCGTTATCATTGTTGAGTATTGTGGATGACCCAATCGTGGGCTTTATCTTTTAGGTACTCGGAGATCGAGCTAGAAGCGGTCGTGAAGGGGTGAGCTCCCGGGTGATACTGGCTATGGCTTGGTTATTCGGGATTCGAGTATTTCTTTATGGTCGTTATGATTCCACTACAAAAGTATTTCATTATGATATATCCGCTGCGTGTGTATCTTTAAATGGCTTTCTGGATTTTACCGGTTCGTGTATACTTTCAAAATGCCCCCTTTGGGTAACTCTGCCTTGAACTTTCAAATGGTATTTTATGACGGTATTTGGGATCTATGTTTTGAAAAATATTTTAGTTTTTAAAATATTTACCGTCTTCTCCTCTTTGGCGTGTTTGTAACAATTTTGAAAATGATTTTCAGCCTTGTGGGTTCCGGCATGGGGCCCACGGCGCTGTAATATCCCCGGTTGGCTTTGGGGGTGTTACAAAAATGGGAACTCAAGTTTGCTCATTTTAGCACTTGAGGACCTCCTTTATGAAAGGTATCAAACAAGGCCTTGTGTACTTTGGTCCGTTATACCACGTTAGGACCTCCATCCAAATTGGTCCATTAATTGTTAACAGTCGTCCTACATGGCAGTTAAGTTACACATCAGCAATACCAAGTCGTTTGATTTTAAATATTAAACTGGTTAACCTACATGGCAGTTAAATTACACATCACTTAACCTAGTTACACATCTCATTGTCTTCGACCGGAAAGAGAGGGAACAATGCTAGGGTTGATGGCGATTTAGACTTCATAGTTCATCCTTTGAATCTTGCACAGTACGACTTCTGATAGCTACCACCATTGCGATACGAGTACGAATAGTAGGAAGGTGACTATGTCGAGCTTGGTTAGGGTTTCCCCAACATATTTTGCGGCTTTTACTGCTAAGAGGTTAGATTCTATTACATACTATCTCTCGTGTTTTCAGAATCAAAGATTTGTACTTTGGTGAATGCTGTGATATTTGTATGACTTTGCACTAGTTTCGACAGTAAGCATATAAATGACATCTGGTAGTTGTGCGTCAATGAACTCAAGAGTTACATGGCTTTGCAAGAAAGAGTCTCCCTTACAAACTGCAAGAATAGAGTCTAATCGAGGGTAGAAATTCTATGGATGTGGTAATTATGGTGTTAAGGATAAGGCACCTTGTTCCTTCTTCCAATGGGATGTGAATGACAATGAACGCAGAGGAACATTGAAAGTAGAGTACAAGAGTTATCGAGAAGTATGGTTTGAGGAAAGGAATAGTGAATTAAAGGGTGAATTGGCTGACTTGAGAAAGGAACTTGAAATTGAAAATAAGAGTATCTCAGAGTTGAATATGAATTATAATATGTTGGTTTTAATGATCAAATTTTTTTCTGTTGACTGCTTGTTTGATTTGTATTTTATTTGCTATGTTAAGTTGATGAAATTGTGTTTCCGGAGACTTTTAGTATAATGAAGGATTTATATGATTTGTGTTTACACACTGAATGTCAATTGTACTCTGTTTTATGTTTATAATTTCAAATACTCTTTTTGGCAAATTTGGGGTTATATTCATGATGAATGCATAGAAAATTATCTTAGGTGCTTTTAAATCAGCATCATGATCACTTTCAATTGCAGTGTTATTATCACTAGACTGCAATGGTTCGGACTCATAACCCTCATTAGGTGCACTAGATTCAACATGGTCCATTAGCAATGGAACTGATTCAGTTATTTTTGGATCAGTCCCCAATGATGCAAGTTTATCTTTTACCCTTCTAAACTTATCCATTTCTTTTTTCATTTGTAATAACTTCTGCCTAATGGAATGCAATTCCTCCTCATCATCTGAACAATGTTTCATGTTGTTTATCTCACTTAGGTCATAAAATTCTATGTCTTCATATAAACCTACATCTTCATCATGTCCGAGTTCTTGACCATTCTCAGTAGCAACTTCATCATTAGGTTATGTTTCATGTGCACTCTCAACACCCAATTCTTCAGATATAGTATCATCAACCCAAGCATTGCTTGTGACACATTCATTATTTACTGTAGCTTCACTATTTGACGTCTTCAGTTTGAACCCCATCAGACAAATGTTCAACATAAAACATGACCCTATTGGTTTTGTTTCCATCTTCTAAGAACATAAGGATTTGGTCATCATTGTACAACAATTTCAACCCATAATCAATTGAGTGTAAAGGGGATTTGAAATAAAGTCTGCACAAGTCAGTGTACCCCAAGTCCTTAACATGTCCTAAGATCCCAAAGTAGGAGAGTAAGTCCACATCAATGGTTTTTAGAGTTTTGATCGCCCTTTGATATACATTTTGGTCATATTTCTACATAACCCTTGTGTTTCAACAAATTCCCCACCATGATGCATTACAATGGTTAACTTGTCACCCATAATATATTCAGAAAACACGAGAGATAGTATGTCAAAGATTCTAACCTCTTAGCAGTAAAAGCCTCAAAATATGTTATTGAAACCTTAACCAAGCTCGACGATTTGCCTTCTTACTGTTCATACTCATATCGCATCGATGGTAGCTATCGGAAGTAAATGCTGTGCAAGATTAACTATGAAGTCTAAATCGACATCAACCCTAGCACTATTCCCTCTCTTTCCTATCGAATACGAAGAATGAAAAATAAGCTAGGTTAACCAGTTTAATATTTAAAATCAAACGATGTGGTATTGCTGATGTGTAACTTAACTGCCTTGTAGGACGACTGTTAATACTTAACGGACCAATTTGGACGGAGTTCCTAACGTGGTATAACGTACTAAAGTACAAGGCCTTGTTTGATACCTTTTATAAAGGAGGTCCTCAAGTGCTAAAATGAGCAAACTTGAGGTCCCATTTTGGTCATCTAGCCTAAAATAAAAGTACTCAAATTACAAGTCTTGAATCTGTCTTTTTGATGGATCATCCTAAGCTTTCATCATAGCTTATAAATTATTACATCATTGAAATAATTGCATCCTATTATACAAATTTTCTACTAAAAATAAATAGGCTTCAAAAGGCCTTTACAACCCATTCATTCAAATACATCGATTCAAAAACTAGGTCCATGTACTACATCACCATCATACAAACATGAACAAAAACATACATTAATGGTATTATATTACACAACTAATTAATATATTAATTCAATCAACATAAAAATTAATCTACTTAATATAATAGAATTAATCTAATAATTAATATCACCGATAATTCTATTTCTTTCGAGGTAATTCGGCCATATTGAATATTTCATTATAGAAATTTTCTCATTCAGAATAAAACACCATATTTACATTTTAATTCAAATTCTAAATTTAATTAAAATGCAGAAATTTTATTTTATGAAATACATGAAAAAACCAAAAAAAAAATGGAGACTGATGCTCGGAGGGTCGGGCCTAGCCCGAGGCCCGGCAGCAATATGCCCGGGCCTATCCCGAGGCCCGGCAGCAATATGCCCGGGCCTATCCCGAGGCCCGGCAGCAATATGCCCGGGCCAAGCATCTCTAACAACCCCGTACCGAGTCAAAACTGTTACAGTGCCGTGGATCCATTTCGGGAATCCACAAGGCAAGACCTGTTTAACAAACAACTGATAGAGCAAAATATCCACTAGAGGGGGGGTTCATTAGTGGATAGGACTTTGTCTGTAAATTAAAAATATGTGGAAAAATAAACGACACCATATTTATAGAGGTTCGGTCCAAAACGTGACCTACGACCTCTCTCCGTTCTTTTTCTATTGGCTTAAGAAAAACCACACACACCTTTGTCTCTTCTTCTATTGATCCGAGCACAACCTCAACACAGCTTGTCTTCTATTGGTCCAAGCACAACCAATCACTCAATAATAAATTTTAGTTCTAGTTTTCTATAGGAACTAGAAAATCCTCACTTACAATTGTTGGAGTTTAATCCTAATAATTCCGGATTAATATTCCTAATAACACCGGATTAAGACTCTTAATATCGTTTCTCTCATGCTCGTGAAGGAGTGATGCAACACTCGCAACAAATGAAGAAAATATGAAGTATATGAAATTTTACAATATAAGACCAACACTCGTATTTCTCTTTCTCACAACTTAAACGAAGGAATATAGTAATTAAAACAGAGCTTAATGTATTGCAAGTTCGCTTGAAGTTGTGTATTGATTAATACCAAAGGTGATGGTATTTATAGGAATTTCAAGCCTTAGAGTCGTTACTGAATAGTGCAATTAGCATGCGCTAATATCGTCACGCCTCCAGACATCGGGAAGGACGAGGGCGCGACACATCGGTCGATCATTCGATTTATTGGAATAAGTACACAGAATAAATAGCGGAAGCTCAATAAAAACAAGATAAAATTCAAGGTAATGATCTTAGCTCGATGATCCTAAGATTCGGTAATACAGGAAAAGATAAAATCTGAATTACATTGATTACAATATTGCAGCGAAAATAACAAAATGAGTACAAGTACGTAAAAACAACTTGCTTATTACATTCAAGATAACGACAGAAATCTAATTCTTGGCGACAGGATGATCTAATCAGTCTCTCCGGCAAGGTCTTCTTCTCCTGCGTCAATCTGCTCACCGCCTAGTTTAAAAAGGAAAACGGTGGGGTGGGACAAAAGGTCTCAGTGAGTGGGTGATCCTGTGCAAGTGCGGATTGTTTTCTTTCAAAGATTTGGGTGATGCATATCCAACAACTTGTAAATGATGAAATAAGATTTGTCTTAGTTTATCAAAATAATTTGTAAAATTTTAGAAATAAGCTTTACTCATTTTCTTAATAATCAAAATTATCCAACCCCGTGGATAAAATTAACTTTCCAAATATTTAATCATGCTAGCAATCAGATAATCAATCAATCAATCAGTTAGCCTCAGAACCTGCCGAATTGGACTAGGAACCTAGCTCTTCCTTTTTGTAATATCTGGATTTATTACTGTGTATTTTACCTGTATTCGAATCATGTATTATTCGGAATTGTAATCTAGATGATTGGAGTATGATATTTCTTACATTGATATCTTTGTACATAAGTATAGCAACATGCAAAAATTTCTCATGCAAACTCGTGATAGCGCACGCTAAGAATGTAGCTTAACGCGCGCTATCGAGCTACTACTAGCGCACGCTATGTATGTAGGAGTTGCGTGCGCTAAGCACTCAATTATTGAGCGGGATCGCTAGCACATGCGCCAGCTAGGACATGGGTCCGGATAAGATTCCCGCGGACGAACCTGGACAATTTTGAAGTCAACTCTTATTAGCGCGCGCTAAGGAATGCTTAGTAGCGTGCGCTAATTAGCTAAAGTGCAGAATATTATAAATGAGACAACAACCCGTTTTGGCTCACATTTCATTCATCCATTCTTCATTCTTGAGAGGCCAGAGAGCTATAATAATCCTTATACACACTTAGAACACATCGTATTGATCCTTGTATATTGGTTATCACTTGTGAGTGATCATTAAAGTGGAATAGCACCTTAGAGTGGCATACAACCAACCGGAGTCGTATTATACCTTACGGTTCAGTGATTTTCGTCATATTAAGGTATGTTCAACCTATCTCCAGACTAAGAGTTGGATTCTAAAGAATTAGATGATCATGTTAACAAGATATTGATTTTTCATTAGTGAATTATTCAACATGCATCATGTTTGGAATATAGAGATGGTTATGCCTCAAGTACCTTGATTATGAACATCATGATTCGAATATTATTACAATGAACAAGTAGAGGAAGCTTCTATCATCGGTAATCCAAATCTAGTAGATGACTCCATAGCAATCATGGACTTGACTTTAACATCATTATTGTTAGATGAATCTAAGGGATTGATCATGGAAGGATTTATCTAGTATAGATGGAATGCTAAACAACTACAGTATGATAATTTTGATTGATATAAAGGTGTCGATATCAACCGTTAAGCCTTTCGAATTGTCGTATGAAGATTGTAGTCGGAATGGAAGATGGTTTCATAATAGTATACATATCCTTGAATCCGAAATTGTTGTTATCCGTAAGATCATTCATAGCCATATGAACATGATATTCATGGAGGTAACATGAACTAACACTGAGGATTTCATTTGGTTTGATCATGTTGAGGTCCATCTACTGCCCAGTAGTAAACTGCCATGCACAGTTAGCGCACGCTAAGCTATGTAGATTAACGTGCACTATCGAGCACGAGTTAGCGTACGCTATGTTCTGTACGTAACGTACGCTAGGCCATCAGACGAGTCAGTCAGCTGATCAGTGAAGTACTGACCATGCATAGTTAGCGTACGCTATGCTTTGTTGTTTGCGTGCGCTATCGGGCAGACTTAACGCACGCTACACAGAGTACTTAGCGTGCGCTAAGAAGTTTAGACAGATTGCATTTTGTGAGCTTTTGGCCATAAATCGAATTGTTAGACATTCGTACGACGTGAGATAAATCCTATATTATTTCTTTTGTTAAGGTTTGAGCTTGTTATGTGATTGATTGAGGAGGACGACCTTCGAGTGTTCGTTTTCGTGGAAGTATTGTTCTTGTCTTCGAATCGAGGCAAGTACCTTATTTGTTTTACGTATTGATGTTATAAATATTGTCATGCATGTATGTCGTTGTTGTATGTCCACCTCGTGTTAGTCCGACGGGATCATCGGGGGATCTATGCTAGCGTGCGCTGGATCATCAGACGGGTTTTTCCACCACGGGTTGGTCTGACGGGATCATCGTGGGTTCTAGGCAGTGAACGCTGGATCATCGGAGTTACCATGTGTATGTTATCATATCATGTTGTGATTATCAGTTGTATATGTTATGTTTGAGTTTCTCGCAGGAGAAGACTCGTTTGACATTTTATCATTTACGTTATTATTCTGCGTGTGATGTTGAATAATATATTGTGGTACTTGTACTAGCATCGTTGTGCTAACCCCTTCGGGGGTGAACATTTTGTTTATGTTCAGGATCCAGGAGAGCGGGAAAACAACCACTGGAGCTGCATAATGACGAGGGTGCAGAGTGATGTTCTGGCCGGGTTTATTTATTTGTTGTTTATTGGTTATTTCAATAAGTACTCGAGTACGAAGTCATTTATGATGAATTTGAATTTGGTGATGTATTATTAAGTTCCTGTTGAACAATTGTACTTTGATTTGGTCGAATCGTTGTATCTTAATCCCGATATTTCCATTCGTTGGTATTTCTTAATGTCTGTTCAATTCTTCAGCCTTGTAAATCCTTATGTAAAGGATTTACGGCGCTGTAATATTCCTGAATATATAGGGGGTGTTACAGAATATGGTATCGGAGCTATGATTATGGATATCTTGGTCGCTGGGTTAAAATAGGGGTCATTTATGTCTTTTGAGGTAACCGGCCGTGAATGACATCACTGCACTGCCTACGTCTTCATGCAAACGGTGGTTGTAAGTTCCTAAACTCTATCTCGTTCTTTTCATGTTGTGTCTCTTTATACTCGAATATTAGAACGATGTTGTTTCCTGTATATTGAGTATTTATGCTTACAGTATGTTGAGAGGCGAACGTGGTGGTCGCGGTCGTGGACGCGGACGAAGAAATGCTGAAAGGGAAGCGTCGCCTTCTAATCAGGCCAGTCATAGCTCAGGCGAGCCGCAACAATCTATTAATAACGAACCGGAACCTGCTGTACCAGAGATCCTTCATCAAGTGGTGAACCAGATTACTCAGTTCGCCCAAGTCGTGGACCGAATGCAAGTGGCGGTGGGACTACAGCAGGAAGAGAGACAGCAAGGGATCCCAGACATGGGAAATCGAGGTGACCGGTGGCTGCAAGAGGTAGCGAAGATGCAACCACCCATAGTCGAAGGTATTTCTGAGACTCCCACCTGGGACCATTGGTTGAAGGAACTGGAGAAAATCTTTGCCGGAATTAACTGCCCCGACGACCGGATAGCCTCTATCGCGCATTACTTTCTGATAGGGGAAGCGTCCGAATGGTGGGAAGCCATCCGGCCTGTAGACCATGATGCTGATTGGACAGAGTTTAGATTGATGATGGAAGCTCAGTATTGCCCTCGTCCTATGAAGGAAGCCAAAGTTTAGGAGTTTTTCTCCGCTCAGCCTTCAGTTGTGCCACTATCCCAGGCAATTAAGACGTTTAACCAGCAGCTGGCATTTGTTCGACATCTGGTCAGAACAGATGCAGAAATGATGATCCATTTCGATATGAGGATGAAATCAGAAATCCAGAGGTACATGTCCGGATTTGAATGTACCACACTCCGTCAATACCAGGATAAGGCGTTGGCGTATGAGATCAAGGAAGCAGCTATGGAGAAATTTTCGGAATCCAAGAAATGAAAGTCTCTGTACTTTTACAGAGCACAAGAACAGCGGGCCCCGTAAGGCCCAGTCATCCTTTCACTCTTTCAAGAAACCTCCGCACCCAGTTAGGAGCGGAAAGAACTTCGGAGCGACATCAACTATTACTGATGTTACCAGGAAATGCTTTAACTGCGCCCAGACGGGGCACTATCGACGGAATTGCCCCCTACCTGCCGTGACTTGTTTTGATTGTGGACGAGAGGGACATCGGGCAGTGTTTTGTGAAGAGGCTGCAAAGTCTTTTAGAGCCCGTACCCCACAGCCGGTCCAGAAGGAAACCAGTATCCAACAGACGCAGCAAAGTGTTCAGATGCCTCAAAATTTTGGCCGCGGACGAGGCAGAGGACAATGGGACCGAAAGGGGACATCGAGTGCCGGATCTGCTCCCCCACGTCTGTACGAGATGAGGAGGACAGACGATCAGGATGCTGCTGTCGCATCAGGTACTGTCCAGATCCTTTCCCAGCCAGTTAGCGTTTTATTCGATACAGGAGCTACGCATTCTTTTATAACTTTATCTTGTGTAAATCGTTTGAATATTTCTGGTTTTTATACTTATGAACCTTATGTTGTTGGTTCACCGAGTGGAGAGAGGATTGTTGTAACACCCCCAAAACCGCATGGGAATATTACACGCCGTAGACCCTTTCCACAAGGATCTACCAGGCTAAACATCCATAAACAACCAAATGCTTGCCCGACCAGGGTCAAACAATATAATAATACAGACCGTTAAAGTCACTTACACATAAACACACGGACCGATGAGGTCTCACAACTCTATCAACAGAACTGACTAACAACATTACCCACACAGGGGTCGAAACACAATACAGCGGAAGACTGAATCAACTCTAATAATACAACCAAACTCTACCAACTCTCGACTCTTGATTAGTATCGCAGCTCGTCATCCTCTTGTGCCAATCCTGTGACTGCTCCCTAAATCTGCATGTACCTGGACGCAAAACAGACATCCACCCCCCGATTACTCGGGGGTTAGTAAAACTCAACTGTTTTACTAGTGCAAGTATCAAATCATACGAAATATAACAAGCAAGTAATAATTGTGAATCAAATATAACGATCAAGTATCAAAATATCCCCGGGAGGTTTTCACAAGAAAATACAAGCTATGAAGCATTCGAAAATAAGATTATCATCTCGGGAATTTTTAGAATTTCAAAACCTTTCGAAAATCTTAGGGTCTTAACCCAAATCTCAAAATTGTATTTCAACAATTTACGGTACGAAAACATCTCCATAAATCTCATGGGGCTCGGCCCAACATTCTTTTCTTAAAACTTTCTTACAAAGAGTTTGATTTACAAAACATGATTCGTGACACCGTGATCCCCTGTCACGTGTCTCCGTAGGTTCAATAACCCGCACAGACTTAACCACTCACAACAATCAGTCATGCTCATGACTCCGTGATCGCTTGCCACTAGTCTCCGTAGGTTCAACAACCCACACGGATTGAGCAAACACAACAATCACAACAATCAATCATGCTCATGACTCCGTGATCGCTTGTCTTGAGTCTCCGTAGGTTCAACAACCCACACGGATTGAGCAAACGCAACAATCACAACAAAGAGTCCCGACACCGTAGTCCACTGCCACGTGTCACCGTAAGCCCCGTTGAGCCGCGGTTGGGACGTATCGTGTCCTGATCCCATGGACCTGTGCCATGAATCATCGTAGGCCTCGTCAGACCCGCACGATTGGACCTCAGCACCACACACTAAGTTCTGATCCCATGGACCTGTGCCATGAATCCTCGTAGGCCCCGTCGAACCCGCACGAGTGAACTTAGCGTTCCAGCACACCACATTCACATTCACATTACATGCGATAATGAGCACAGTTAGTCAATCACGTTGATCACCACAAAATCGTACATCATACGCACATAACACAATCTCAATACTCTAAAAAAAACTATCATCAATCAACATATCGCACATTTGGTACACGATACATTGCACAACTAAGTGCACAACCATCCATATGTACGTCGCAATCCTGCACAAATGGCACAACACCTAACATGTATACCAACATAGCTCTATTATCACAAAGCCTTCAAATTACGGAATACACAACCGATTCAAACGGAACATATTTATGAAGGCAAGCAAAATCATCATAAATATCATACGTGATTATTAGTCGCAAGATACAAGTCGTATAGTAAGATACTTGCCTTACTAACCGCTACCGAATGCTCCGAAGAATACGGTTCGACCGGGAAGCTCGGATCCCAAAGAAGGCAACGAACGGAAGGGTTCCGACTCAAGTTCTTCACAAGAATTCGTTCCTTCGATCCGGGTGGAAGATGATGTTAATCCATGAATCAAACTTCCAAAACGTGTTGTTCTATGATTCTCTTACTCAAATCCATCCACTTAGGCTGAAGAAATCGCGAAGGAACGAAGGAAAAAATGAGAAATGGCCGGATGACTCGGTCCAGGCCATTAAATAGGCTGATCTGCACTGTGTGCCGCGGAACAGGACAAGTGTGCCGCGGCCCACGGCCAAAAACGCCTGTAATCGGCTTAGTGCCGCGGCATAGCCGAAGTGTGCCGCGCACACGCAGATACCCACCTAACACCAAAAAGGCACATCGTGCAGTCTTAGCTATTTCGACCATAACTCCTTCGTCCGGACTCCGATTGACTCACCGTTTGAACCATTGGAAAGCTAACTTGATGCTTTATAATATTGAAAAGATTCTGAATTTTTGGAGTTTCCAAGAATTTATGGTGATTATTACAAAGCCGAACTCATACTTAGAAAAGTCGTTTAGTAACCCTGAACTCAACAAAACGACACTGAAACCCGAACCTGAATACGAACCGAAGATACGGTTACGAAGTACTCGCAAAGACGAATCTAAGAGCTAGTAGATGTAACACCCCAATTCACAAAGGGGACATTACATGCCGTAGAACCCTCTTGAGGTCTACCAGGCTAACACATGACACATAACCACGATGAAAACCCCAAAAGATGCACTCAAAGTAAATAGGGCCGTGGCCTCGGCCAAATCATTTCAACGGAATACATAAAACATAATGTAAATATCAATTCGATGCCCACGCAGGGGACTTAAACCAAGTTCAAGAATAAACAGTTTAATTCCAATACTCAACATATGCAATATCCAAACATAGAAATAAACAAAACAGACTCGAGCCACTATCATCAAGCCATCCCGTCCTTCGCGTGCACCGTGGCCTCGCTCTCCTCGGCTCTCCGGTGACTAAATGCATAAGACGCATTTCCCCCATTTAAGGGGTTAGCATTCGAATAGCTAGTGCAAGTACACAATTACACAACATTATATACAAAATACGGTTTACACAATCATCTCAAACATAAGTCATTTGCCACATATATATATTCCGGAATACTACACTGGCAATCTCATCAATTTCCAATCATCACGATATCACAAAATCACAACTGGTATCCCGTGGCCGTACCCCTTAGTATCGACCCCCAGACATCCCGTCGAACACTCCGGGTGGAATACCACTTCCGCGGCCGTACCCCTTAGTATCGACCCCCAGACATCCCGTCGGACACTCCGGGTGGAAGTTCAATCACACACGCACACAAGTTCCCTTCCGCGGCCGTACCCCTTAGTATCGACCCCCAGACATCCCGTCGGACACTCCGGGTGGAAGGAACACATCTCACGCACCCAAAAATCACCATTCATCATTCATTTCGAAAATCACAATATACATAACGAAATGTAATACATGTACTTGCCTTGAATGAAACGAAACGAAGGAAACGACGACGGAAAAGGTTTCGGTCCGAACAATCCTCCCAAATCCGATCCTAACACAATAACGGTATACACAAGTCTCAATAATGCGGAAAGGTAAGAATTAATCCTAGTTCTACCCGTTGGGACAATTCGTCGGACACCAAGAGTGCAAAAAGGAAATGAAATCGGTCAATGGTATAACAACGGGATTTCATCCCAATCAAAACAAGAAAACCAAGGGTCGCGAGTATACTATCAATTCTAACAACATCATCTGCTAATTCGGATTAGAACACAAAATCACCACCAAACCCTCCCCAAAATCATACTAGGGTTAAATGAATTCTTACCTCTTGAAGAATCAAGCACTCAAATCCGAAAACCACGTGTTAGATCCGCAATCCGAGCCACCCGATCGAAAAGAGAGGAAGAAATCTACACAATAAGTGGTGTATGGAGGAACTCTCCCTCTCAAGACTCTCTCTCTCTCGCACGGTTGAAGAAGGGGGAGGAAATGGCGATTCTCGCTGAATAAGAAGCAGATATAGCGCTGACCGCGCCGTGTGTCGCGGCTCAACTAAACTGTGCCGCGGCACAGGGCCAAAAATTGTGCCCAGTGGTCGGCTGACCGCTCGTTGTGCCGCGGCTCATCTGAAGTGTGCCGCGGCTCAGACTCGGCATGTGCCGCGCACCGCCGATCGCGTGCTGCAGATCGCCGGGACGGCAGCCGCGCACGCTGATACTTCGATTTTGGCCGGCAAGTGTCACACGGGTGTGCCGCGGCCCGGACAAGTGTGCCGCGGCACACGGTACAGTTTGTTTAGGTAACAACTGGGCGATGTGTGTGCCGCGGCTCACAATTCTTGTGCCGCGGACCACACCCCCCCTCGGGTCTCAAAATGACGAAAAATGATCCAGAAGGAGAATAAAAGCAACAGGGATCGAGATTTGGGCAACAATAACACGAAATGGAAGTACGGAACCCAAAACGATCTGAGGTACACAACCAAAGTCGAATAAGGGACAAATTCCCTAAACTTCCAGGAAATTACAAAAACGGCCCAAACAACTGAAAAGTCACGACACAACGTCGGATTAACAATCCGAAACTCGCAACATGCTCTACATAAGCATACGAACTCATGGAAGTAAGAATATAACTCCAAGAATAAAATAAGTTCATAATTACAAAACAGTGTCACGCGAGTTGTCCGAAACGAATATGCACCAAAATTAGAAATTACCAAGGATAGAAAACGCGGATATTACATTATCCCCCCCTAAAAATAAGTTTCGTCCCGAAACTTACAACACGAATAATTCGGGGTATCTCGACCTCATACTCTCCTCTGTTTCCCACGTGGCCTCCTCGGATCCATGCCTCGACCACTGCACTTTGACCAAAGGGATGGTTTTGTGCCTGAGTTGTTTAACCCGACGCTCTACGATCTGAATCGGCCTCTCCTCGAAGGTAATGTCGGGCCCCAACTCGACCTCTCCAAAATCAATAATATGGCTAGGGTCCGATACGTACTTCCTAAGTGGGAAACATGAAATACGTTATGCACGTGGCTCGTGACGGTGGCAAGCCTAACCGATACGCGAGTTCTCCGACTCTATCTAAGATCTCAAACGGCCCGATAAATCTCGGACTAAGTTTACCCTTCCGACCGGCGGTAAACTCCCGTGTCGGCGACACCTTAAGCAAGACGTGATCTCCCACCTCAAACTCCAACGGTCGGCGACGTGTATCGGCATAAGACTTCGCCGACTCGGGCCGTCGCAATCTACCACGAATCGTAATCTTCTCCCTCGTCTCAACTATCGTGTCGGGCTTGCACCGATTAGCTCGGACGTATCATCCCAACACAACGGTGATCTGCACCTCCTTCCATACAACGCTTCAAATGGTGCCATTTTGATCGAGGCATGCCAACTATTGTTATACGTGAACTCGATCAACGGCAAGTGTGTCTCCCAATCATCCTTCCAATCTAATGCACAGGCTCTCAACATATCCTCTAGCGTCTGTATCGTCCGCTCAGACTGTCCGTCTGTCTGAGGGTGGTAGGATGTACTAAGTCTCAACTCGGTTCCCAAAGCTCTATGAACGGCCTGCCAAAAATGTGATATGAATCGGCCATCACGATCCGAAACAATGCTCTTAGGGGTCCCATGCAATCTCACTATTTCCGCAACAAACACTCGTGCAAGCCTCTCCGGCCCCCAAGTGTCCTTTATACTCAGAAAATGAGCTGATTTGGTTAGTCGATCAACAACGACCCAAATCATGTTCATCCCCGTCCGAGTCTTGGGCATATTGGTAATGAAATCCATAGAAATATCCTCCCATTTCCACTCCGGGATAGGAAGTGGTCGCAACATCCCCGCGGGTCGCTGATGCTCAATCTTAACCTGTTGACAGGTCAAACACTTCGCCACAAACTCGCTAACATCCATCTTCAAATTACTCCACGGTAGTTACTCCTCACGTCCTTGTACATTTTACTCGTATCAGGATGTATGGAGTAGGGCGTGGTATGAGCTTCGCTCAAGATCTTGTCTCGGCTCATTATCACATGGTACACAAAGTCCGCGCGAAACCTCAAAACTCCATCATCGTGAACCACAAATCCGGGCTTTCCCTTTCCTCACATCCTCCCTCACTGACCAAAAACGGATCGTCAAATTGCTTCGCCTTGATATCATCCAAGGACGAAGTGATCTCTAATGCACATAGCCGCCCCGAACTCTCGAACCCAAACCTCAATATTCGACGGATGAAATCTCTTTGGATTTTACTCTGCGTTGTAAGTACCTCTAACATCCGCAAAGCCATCGGTTTTCTCGCTCAACGCGTCGCCCACTACGTTGGCCTTACCAGGATGGTAAAGTATCTCGAGGTCGTAATCTTTAATTAACTCTAACCACCTACGCCGCCTCATGTTTAACTCTTTCTCGTCAAGATGTACTTCAAACTCTTGTGATCCGTAAAAATCTTACATGATGACCCATAGAGGTAGTGCCTCCATTTTTAAGGCGAAACGACCGCAGCCTAACTCCAAATCGTGCGTGGGGTAATTTACTTCATAAGGTTTCAATTGGCGGACGCATAAGAAATCACTCTGTCTCTCTCGCATCAAAACACACCCTAGACCAAGGCCCGAAGCATCACTATACACTACGAAGTCCTCGCTCCCGAGGCAATGCTAAAACGGGCGCGGTAGTCGACGTCTCTTTAACTCGTCAAAGCCGCCCCGCCACCGCACCCACTCGAACTTCGAGTTTTCTGGAGCAATCGAGTGAGTGGTCTAGCGATCTTAGAAAATCCTCAACGAATCTGCGGTAATAGCCGCCGCACCAGAAAACTCCTCACCTCCTTCACATTCTTAGGCGGCTCCCAAGCCAACACCGCTCTATCTTCGTGGATCTACCCGAACTCCTCTCGAAATCACGTGCCGAGGAACGCTACTTCCTCGAGCCAAAATTCACACTTAGAGAACTTCGCGTACAACCGCTCAGTCCTCAAAGTGTCTAATACAATTCGGAGATGTAAGGCGTGATCCTCCCGACTCCGTGAATAGATAAGAATATCGTCGATAAAAACGACTACGAATTTGTCCAGATACTCAATAAAAACCTTGTTCATCAACCGCATGAACAACTGGGCATTAGTTAGCCCGAAAGGCATAACCACAAACTCGTAATGGCCATATCTCGTCCGAAGGCGGCTTTGAACATCGACGTCCCGAATTCTCAATGGTAGTAGCCCGATCACAAATCAATCTTCGAAAAGACTGTCGCCCCCTGAAGCCGATCAAACAAATCGTCAATCTGGGCAAAGGGTATTTATTCTTGATGGTCACTTGTTTAATTCTCGATAATCGATGCATAAACGGCGACCCATCTTTCTTCTTAACGAAAGTACGGCGCACCCCAAGGCGATGCGCTCGGTCGAATATACCCTTTATCTAGCAATTCTCCCAACCGGTTCTTCAACTCTAACATCTCCGACGGTGCCATACGATACGGTGCTCGAGAAATAGGGCCGCATTCGGCTCTAGATCGATAGGAAACTCCACCTCTCGCCGTGGTGGTAATCCCGCAAGTCGTGCGGGAAGACATCGGGATACTCACTAACAACTGGAATTGACGACATGTCAACTCCACCATCTTCCGCCTTCAGGGCATAGCACCAGTAGCCGACACAGCCCTGGTTCAGAAGTTTCATCGCCTTCAAGGCGCTAATCACGCTCCCCGATCTACCCGGCTTACAGCCGACGAGAGTATGCTCGGTGCCATCCTTGGCCACGATCGAGATAGTACGAGTCCGATAGTTCATGATAGCACCGTGACGCTCTAACCAATCGTCCCCGAGGATTAAATCCTCACCCTTAAGGTCGATAACGATGAGGTTCGAGGGCCAATCTCGGCTCCCGATCCTCACGGGGCAATCCCTAACTACCCGGTCCCCAACCATGCGATCCCCGCTAGGCGTACCCACCACAAACGGTTCACACTCAAACAAGCAGTTAAAGCCAATACGATTCACACAATCCGACGCAATAAAGGAATGGGTAGCACCCGAATCGAAAAGCACGGAAACTGGATGAGTAAGGATCTGAGTGGTACCTGACGCTACCGGAACGTCTGTCTCCTCTGTACGCCTCATCTGATACAACCGGGTGGATCAACCCGAGCTCGAGGTGCGCGGCGATCCATTGTCCCGACCTCTACCGCGACCCGAACCTGCCGAACTGAGTAGCCGGAGTATTATGATCCCTCGATCGGTAGTGGTAGTCGGAACTCTAACGGCCTGGTGGCTCTCTCACAATGAGCGCCCGATGCCCGATCACGCAAGTGAAGCAAGCAACGGGGAAAAGGACAATCCTTCATCAAATGCTCATATTGGTTGCGATTAAAACAAACCACGACACCGAAGCGACTGGATCGAACCGAATGGTTACCCCGAGATCCACCGGCCCGATGGAACGGCCTCTTCCGGTGTGGGAGCGAGCGAGACCTCGAAATCGGCCACCCTTCCTTGGCCGAGAATCCACCGGTAGTCTTCGCTTCTTAGCTTCCGAAACCGACTCGATTCCGGAACCGCCATCTCGATCGCTAGGCGCGATCCTCGGTATTCTTTCAAAGTGGCACACATGAGCGGTGCCATACTCGCCTAATATGCGGCTTCATGCGCATATTGAAGTAACGGATTTTATCGGCCTCCGACCTCACCCGATCTCTCACGAAACCCAACCGCCGATTGTAAGTAATGATGGCACGAGAAATAGGCACGTCCCGAGGTGTAGCGGTGAAGAACTCCACAGTCTGCGCTCCTTGGCGGCGGCGGACAATACTGCTTCCATAGCGGCCTTGAATTCCTCCCAAGTAGCTCGACGGTCTCTGGGCACAACGGCCTCCCACCATTCCGCAGCCTTCCTTATCCGGGAGTCTTGGGCAATATGTACCCTCCTGTCTTCGGGACAAGCTACGGCATCGAAGGTCCTGGACAACTGAAAGAGCCAATTCTCCCAACCGAGGGAGTCAGAGGATCCGGAGAAACGAGGAGGGTGCATCTTAGTCACCGTCTGAAGCCACTTACTAGCCTCCTCTTCCGGTGTCGGGGGCGGATTCTGGCGTCCACCCTGAGCTATCTGAGTAAGTTGGGCTACCAAGCTGGCACGGCAGTAGCCCCGGCGTCGGCATTATTACCCGACGGCACTGAGTGAGAGGCTGAGTCCGCAGAGGACTGAGAAAGTGAGCCCTCCTCATTATCAGCACCCCGACCACGGCCTCGGCCGCGTCCCCTAGCCGGTCTACCACGACCTCTCAACATACTGAAGGAAAGTAAGAAAAGGACAAGATCAGAAAGATTCACCATTCACAAAGTTGGTAACACAAGTCACGATTCCGAACAACGTAAGAAAACGAATTACAGAGATATAAGAGTTCGAGGAGACTTACAGCCACGGGTCGCACGAAAAGACGGCAGCATGATGATATTAGGCTCAACGACTGACTCTAATGACGCAACTGACAGACCCAAAAATTCACCGACAGCCTAGGTATTCAAAACCTAAGGCTCTGATACCATAAATGTAACACCCCAATTCACAAAGGGGACATTACATGCCGTAGAACCCTCTTGAGGTCTACCAGGCTAACACATGACACATAACCACGATGAAAACCCCAAAAGATGCACTCAAAGTAAATAGGGCCGTGGCCTCGGCCAAATCATTTCAACGGAATACATAAAACATAATGTAAATATCAATTCGATGCCCACGCAGGGGACTTAAACCAAGTTCAAGAATAAACAGTTTAATTCCAATACTCAACATATGCAATATCCAAACATAGAAATAAACAAAACAGACTCGAGCCACTATCATCAAGCCATCCCGTCCTTCGCGTGCGTACCCCGTGCCTGCTCCTCAGCTCTCCCGGTACCTGAAATGCATAAGACGCATTTCCCCCATTTAAGGGGTTAGCATTCGAATAGCTAGTGCAAGTACACAATTACACAACATTATATACAAAATACGGTTTACACAATCATCTCAAACATAAGTCATTTGCCACATATATATATTCCGGAATACTACACTGGCAATCTCATCAATTTCCAATCATCACGATATCACAAAATCACAACTGGTATCCCGTGGCCGTACCCCTTAGTATCGACCCCCAGACATCCCGTCGAACACTCCGGGTGGAATACCACTTCCGCGGCCGTACCCTTAGTATCGACCCCGGACATCCCGTCGGACACTCGGTGGAAGTTCAATCACACACGCACACAAGTTCCCTTCGCGGCCGTACCCTTAGTATCGACCCCGGACATCCCGTCGGACACTCCGGTGGAAGGAACACATCTCACGCACCCAAAATCACCATTCATCATTCATTTCGAAAATCACAATATACATAACGAAATGTAATACATGTACTTGCCTTGAATGAAACGAAACGAAGGAAACGACGACGGAAAAGGTTTCGGTCCGAACAATCCTCCCAAATCCGATCCTAACACAATAACGGTATACACAAGTCTCAATAATGCGGAAAGGTAAGAATTAATCCTAGTTCTACCCGTTGGGACAATTCGTCGGACACCAAGAGTGCAAAAAGGAAATGAAATCGGTCAATGGTATAACAACGGGATTTCATCCCAATCAAAACAAGAAAACCAAGGGTCGCGAGTATACTATCAATTCTAACAACATCATCTGCTAATTCGGATTAGAACACAAAATCACCACCAAACCCTCCCCAAAATCATACTAGGGTTAAAGGAATTCTTACCTCTTGAAGAATCAAGCACTCAAATCCGAAAACCACGTGTTAGATCCGCAATCCGAGCCACCCGATCGAAAAGAGAGGAAGAAATCTACACAATAAGTGGTGTATGGAGGAACTCTCCCTCTCAAGACTCTCTCTCTCTCGCACGGTTGAAGAAGGGGAGGAAATGGCGATTCTCGCTGAATAAGAAGCGAGATATGGCCCGGCCGCGCCGTGTGTCGCGGCTCGGCTAAAGCTTGCGCGGCACGGGGCCAAAATGTGCCAGTGGTGGTGGACCGCTCGTTGTGCGCGGCTCATCGAAGTGTGCCGCGGCTCGGACTCGGCATGTGCAGCGGCTTTGCCGGGATCGTGCAGCGCCTTGCCGGGCTGTGCGCGGCACGCGTCTGATCGATTTTGGCGGCAAGTGTAACACGGTGTGCGGCCGGACAAGTGTGCCGGCTTCGACTGTTGTGTGCCGCGGCGCACAATCCTTGTGCCGCGGCACACGGTACGATTTGTTTAGGTAACAACTGGGCGATGTGTGTGCCGCGGCTCACAATTCTTGTGCAGCGGCCCACACCCCCTCGGGTCTCAAAATGACGAAAAACGATCCATAAGGAGAATAAAAGCAACAGGGATCGAGATTTGGGCAACAATAACACGAAATGGAAGTACGGAACCCAAAACGATCTGAGGTACACAACCAAAGTCGAATAAGGGACAAATTCCCTAAACTTCCAGGAAATTACAAAAACGGCCCAAACAACTGAAAAGTCACGACACAACGTCGGATTAACAATCCGAAACTCGCAACATGCTCTACATAAGCATACGAACTCATGGAAGTAAGAAAACGAAGAAATCGAACGAATTTAACGAGAAACGAATACACATGCGACAGAATATAACACGAGATGAAATTACACAAAAACATTATCAAGACCCGGTCTAAACGGAAAACTCCAAGAATAAAATAAGTTCATAATTACAAAACAGTGTCAGGCGAGTTGTCCGAAACGAATATGCACCAAAATTAGAAATTACCAAGGATAGAAAACGCGGATATTACAGTAGAACACACGACTCCGACCACCCGAAGGCTCGAAATTCGACAACGGAAGGTAATTACCCCAAACTTTGGGAAATTACGAAAATGGCCCAAATGCCCGAAAATCACCATACGACAACGAATAATCAAACCGAAGCTCACAACACGTATAACAGCGTTAAATGAACTTACGAAAAACCCCAAACGATAGTTTCGAACGAGATTCACAAGAACCGAACTCAAGCGCGGAAAAGTCGCTAAAAAGTACGGAACTCAACAAAGCAGCACCGAAACGAACTCGGATGTCGAAAAGTGCAGAATTAATCATTCTCAGAATGATGGAACGGTCCTGAGCGAGTTGTCAAAACGGACTTTCGTCGAAAAAGAAGAAATTACCGGAAATCGAAATTACGGGTATTACATTCTACCCCCCTTAAAAGAAGTTTCGTCCCGAAACTTAAAACAAGTAGGGAGAAGCGATATCCCTGCCAGGACAACTCGACGAGATACACAAAAACCGAAAACTCGCGCCCAACGGCGAAACGCTGCAAGAAACGCAAGGAGACATACGGCGTGAATACACGCTCCACGACGACCAACACAACGCCACCGACAATGATTCAAAACAATAACAAGCAATTAACGACGCATCACATACCACATCATATGCACACATTTAGTCAAAGAAACGTACGCGACAACAAGTTGCACCCGACTAAAACGGCTATGTGATAGCAACAAATAGAGTATTACGATAGAAATCATTCCGATTCTCATCAACAAGAAAATGTCTGACGTCAAAACACAAACAATTCAAGATAACGGAAAACGAAGGCACCATATATTACATTCTATCTCACAAAAAATAAGTTTCGTCCCGAAACTAAAAATAAAACATCAGGGTAGACTACAAACAAAACCAAAAAGTTCACACAACAAATATCAATCTGTACTCGAATTACAACACAAATACAACACGCAACTATGCTATTGGGCACCACTGATCTCTCCACGCGTAGGGGCGGGATCTCGGCTCCCGAACATCTCAACGACGGTCTTGCAGTGTACCGCCTGATGTCCCACATGTCCACATTTGAAACAGTTAACTTGGGGCGAGCGACAATTCTTACGAGTATGGCCCGCACGGCTACAATTGAAACATAATTTCACGCCGCTTGTCTTACTCGGCTCGTGAGTAGGATTCTTAGACTGGTCAACCGAACGAGGAGTGCTCCCAGAAGGAAACTGTGAAGTAACAGGCTCACGGATCTCACTTCTCTGGCCTCTTGAAAAGTTACTCGAGGTCTTCTGTCTCTTACTCTCTGAACCAGATTCCGATACCGAAACGGCCATCTCAATGGCTAAAGCTCGGTCCTGATACTCCTTCAGGGTGGTACACATGAACGGAGCCATACTCTCACGGATATGGGGTTTCATGCGCATATTGAAGTATCGGACCTTGTCCGCTTCACTTCTCACTTGATCACGAACATAAGCCAGCTGTCGATTAAAATCGACTATGGCCTGGGATATCGACACATCCTGGGGCGCAGCTGAGAAAAACCCAACGATCCCGCGTTCACGAACAGGCAACGGGCAATACTCTGCCTCCATGGCGGTCTTAAACTCAGCCCATGTAGGTGTGCGATCTGCAGGCACTACAACCTGCCACCAGTCTGCAGCTTCTTTGTCAAGCAAGTACTGAGCAATGGGTACCCTCTTCTCATCCGGACAAGCTACAGCATCAAATGTTCTGTCCAACTGGAAGAGCCAGCCTTCCCAACCTAACGAGTCAGATGAACCCACAAAACGGGGCGGCTGCATCCTCATCACATCTCGAATCCACTTACTAGCCCCGTTATCCCCATCCGGGTTCTCATTCCGATGTACGGCCTGATTCATCTGCACTAACTGATCAACCACCTGACGAAGGATGGTGGCGGCGCCAATGTCAACATTAACGCTAGTCGAATGTCCCTGATCTGTACTGAGCTGATCGGTACTCGGCAAGGAGGGAGTCGCCCTCTCACGCTCTTGATCACGACCACGACTACGACCACGTCCTCGGCCACGACCTCTCGGCATACTGAACGGACGACCAAACAGAATAACGCAACCATACAAACGTCACAACGTCCACATAGGACGATAATAGCAGCACGATAAAGCATCAACTCCAAGTCATCACACATGTGCATGAACTAACACTGTAATTTAAGAACTTCATTCAAAATAATTCGCAGTCACATCAACAGAGGTGTTTGGATTTTACCCAACCAAACACACCAAAACCACACACGTATCGTAGGGATCAAACACTCATGACGAAAAATAAAATAAAATATTTCCGGGGTATTATTCAAATGATAAATTTTTTTAAAAATTCTCAAGTTTGAAAAATTTGGTGAAATGAAATTTTTTTGAAAACACTTTTAATACCCCGATCGTCCAATCAAAACCATGTATCTCAACATTTAGAAAACACTGAAACATTCTCCGGCGAGCACAACAACACCACAAACTTATCACAACCACTTGCCCCAACATGATTTACAAAACATGATTCGTGACACCGTGATCCCCTGTCACGTGTCTCCGTAGGTTCAATAACCCGCACGGACTTAACCAATCACAACAATCAGTTATGCTCATGACTCCGTGATCGCTTGCCACGATTCTCCGTAGGTTCAACAACCCACACGGATTGAGCAAACACAACAATCACAACAATCAATCATGCTCATGACTCCGTGATCGCTTGCCATGAGTCTCCGTAGGTTCAACAACCCACACGGATTGAGCAAACGCAACAATCACAACAAAGAGTCCCGACACCGTAGTCCACTGCCACGTGTCACCGTAAGCCCCGTTGAGCCCGCACGGTTGGACGTACTGTGTCCTGATCCCATGGACCTGTGCCATGAATCATCGTAGGCCTCGTCAGACCCACACGATTGGACCTCAGAACCACACACTAAGTTCTGATCCCATGGACCTGTGCCATGAATCCTCGTAGGCCCCATCGAACCCGCACGAGTGAACTTAGCATTCCAGCACACCACATTCACATTCACATTACATGCGATAATGAGCACAGTTAGTCAATCACGTTGATCACCACAAAATCGTACATCATACGCACATAACACAATCTCAATACTCTAAAAAAAAGTATCATCAATCAACATATCGCACGTTTGGTACACGATACATTGCACAAATAAGTGCACAACCATCCATATGTACGTCGCAATCCTGCACAAATGGCACAACACCTAACATGTATACCAACATAGCACTATTATCACAAAGCCTTCAAATTACGGAATACACAACCGATTCAAACGGAACATATTTATGAAGGCAAGCAAAATCATCATAAATATCATACGTGATTACTAGTCACAAGATACAAGTCGTATAGTAAGATACTTGCCTTACTAACCGCTACCGAATGCTCCGAAGAATACGGTTCGACCGGGAAGCTCAGATCCCAAAGAAGGTAATGAACGGAAGGGTTCCGACTCAAGTTCTTCACAAGAATTCGTTCCTTCGATCCGGGTGGAAGATGATGTTAATCCATGAATCAAACTTCCAAAACGTGTTGTTCTATGATTCTCTTACTCAAATCCATCCACTTATGCTGAAGAAATCGCGAAGGAACGAAGGAAAAAATGAGAAATGGCCGGATGACTCGGTCCAGGCCATTAAATAGGCCGATTCGCTGTGTGCGCGGCACAGACAAGTGTGCCGTGGCCCACGGCCAAAAACTGCCCAGCAAGCTTAGTGCGCGGCACGGCCGAAGTGTGCCGCGGCACACGGTACAGTCCACTCCAACACCAAAAAGGCACATCGTGCAGTCTTAGCTATTTCGACCATAACTCCTTCGTCCGGACTCCGATTGACTCACTGTTTGAACCATTGGAAAGCTAACTTGATGCTTTATAATATTGCAAAGATTCAGAATTTTTGGAGTTTTCAAGAATTTATGGTGATTATTACAAAGCCGAACTCATACTTAGAAAAGTCGTTTAGTAACACTGAACTCAACAAAACGACACCGAAACCCGAACCTGAATACGAACTGAAGATACGGTTACGAAATACTCGCAAAGAAGAATCTAAGAGCTAGTAGAACACACGATTCCGACCACCCGAAGGCTCAAAATTCGACAACGGAAGGTAATTACCCCAAACTTTAGGAAATTACGAAAATGGCCCAAATGCCCGAAAATCACCATACGACAACGAATAATCAAACCGAAGCTCACAACACGTATAAAAACGTTAAATGAACTTACAAAAAACCCCAAACGATAGTTTCGAACGAGATTCACAAGAACCGAACTCAAGCGCGGAAAAGTCGCTAAAAAGCACGGAACTCAACAAAGCAGCACCGAAACGAACTCGGATGTCGAAAAGTGCAGAATTAATCATTCTCAGAATGATGGAACGGTCATGAGCGAGTCGTCAAAACAGACTTTCGTCGAAAAAGAAGAAATTACCGGAAATCGAAATTACGGGTATTACAATTGTCGGGAACTTAGAAACTAGAAATTTCCCTGTATCATTTGGAGGCAGAGAATGGCTCTCAAATTTGATTGTAATAGAAATGCAAGGAGACGACCTGATACTCGGAGACGATTTGCTTAATCGATATGGAGCAATTGTAAACTACCGAAGGAGGAATATCTCGCTGATCGCTGATGATGGTTCCGAAATATTGAGGGGTGGAAACCGGGAAGCTCAGGAAAATTGTTCAAGGCGATGAAAGCTGTCAAATTGTTGAAACAGGGCTGTATCGAATACTGGTGCTATGCAATGAAGAAAGAAGACGAAATTGTGGGACTTTCATCCATTCCTGTTGTGAACGAATTTCCAGATGTATTTCGTGACAAGTTACCTAGACTACCTCCACGAAGGAATGTAGAATTTACCATTGAGCTGGAGCCCGGAGCTACACCAATTTCTAAGGCGTCGTATCGTATGGCACCTACTGAGATGTACGAACTGAAAAAGCAGCTGGAGGAGTTACTGGACAAAGGCTATATTCAGCCAAGCGTTTCGTCCTGGGGAGCGCCAGTTCTTTTTGTCCGAAAGAAGGATGGATCGCTTCGACTGTGTATTGACTATCGAGAGCTGAACAAGATGAAGATTAAGAACAAGTATCCGTTGCCACGGATTGATGATCTGTTTGACCAGTTGCAAGGGGCAACAGTATTTTCTAAAATCGATCTGAGATCAGGGCATCAGCTGAGGATTAAGGAATCTGATGTTCCGAAATCAGCGTTCAGAACTCGCTACGGACATTATGAGTTTGTAGTGATGCTGTTTGGTCTCACTAACGCACCTGCTGTATTTATGCAATTGATGAACCGAGTGTTCATCGAATTTTTGGATAAATTTGTGGTCGTGTTCATTGATGACATTCTGGTGTATTCTAAGAGCCCGGAAGAACATGCGCAGCATTTGCGGATTGTATTGGAACTTTTGAGAAGCGAGCAACTGTACGCCAAACTTTCTAAGTGTGAATTCTGGCTAAAGGAAGTAATGTTCCTCGGCCATGTGGTGTCAGCTAAAGGAGTCCGAGTAGATCCTCAGAAGATCGAAGCAATTATGGATTGGAAGCCTCCAAAGAACATGAAAGAAGTCCGAAGCTTGTTAGGACTTGCTGGATATTATCGTCGATTCGTGGAAGGGTTTTCTAAAATCTCCCGCCCACTTACTCGACTCCTGCAGAAAACTCAAAAGTTTGAGTGGAATGAGTTGTGTCAGGTTAGCTTTGATGAATTGAAGAAGAGATTAACGACGGCACCGATTCTATCACTTACACAGGGAATTGGAGGATTTATAGTTTAGAGTGATGCTTCGAACCAAGGGCTCGGATGCGTATTGATGCAGAATGATAAGGTGATCGCTTATGCGTCGCGACAGCTGAAACCTTATGAAGTGAATTACCCAACACATGATTTGGAGCTAGCAGCAGTAGTTTTTGCTTTAAAGATCTGGAGGCATTATGCATGCAGGACTCACCGCGGATCTTTACGGATCACAAGAGTCTCAAATACATCTTCAGTCAGAAAGAATTGAACATGCGGCAAAGAAGATGGTTAGAACTGATTAAGGACTATGACTTGGAGATTTTGTATCATCCAGGCAAAGCGAATGTAGTGGCCGATGCATTCAGCCGCAAGCCCGTTTCTATTCAGATGCTAGAGACTCTGACCTCCCAACTTAGCCTTCAACGAGAGATGATTCGAGAAGGAATTGAAGTGTGGTTACAAAGAGTTCAAGGACAACTGTGCGTGATGGAAATAACTTCATCATTAACCGAAGAAATCAAATCTAGACAGGCAGATGATCCTCTGATGATTCGGTTACGTGATGAAGTGATCAAGGGAAAGGCCCCCGGATTCATAATTCATGATGATGGAGTTTTGAGATTTCAGAACCGACTCTGTGTTCCCGATGTCGATGTTCTGAAACAGACAATTATGAAGGAAGCTCACAGTTCACCCTATTCTATCCACCCAGGCACCAGTAAGATGTATAAGGACTTGAAGCAGAATTTCTGGTGGGGCAACATGAAGAAACATGTAACGACTATGTTTCGAAATGCTTGAATTGTCAGCAGGTTAAGATCGAGCATCAACGGCCTGCCGGAATGTTGAAGCCACTCCCGATTCCTCAATGGAAGTGGGAGGACATATCGATGGACTTTATCACTAGTATGCCTAGAACCAGGACAGGAATGAACATGATTTGGGTGATAGTTGATCGTTTAACCAAATCATCTCATTTTCTGGGCATTAAGGACATGTGGGGACCAGAGAGGTTGGCACGAGTATTTATTTCGGAGATAGTTCGATTGCATGGTACGCCGAAAACCATTGTTTCTGATCGAGAGGGCTGTTTTGTATCTCATTTTTGGAAAGCAGTTCATAAGGCTTTAGGGACCGAATTGAACTTCAGTACAGCTTATCTCCCGCAGACTGATGGACAATCTGAGAGGAACATTCAAACGGTGGAACATATGCTGAGGGCATGTGCCTTAGACTGGTCAACTGATTGGGAAGTTCATCTACCGTTGATTGAATTTACCTACAACAATAGTTGGCATGCTTCCATTAAGATGGCACTGTTTGAGGCATTATACGGGAGGAGATGTAGATCTCCCCTATGTTGGGACGATTCATCAGACTTAATCGGGAGAACTGAGTTGATCGCATGCACTCGAGAAAAGATAGCCTTGATTCGTGAAAGGTGTTGACCGCCTGTAGTCGCCAGAAATCTTATGCAGACGTACGCCGTCGCCCATTAGAGTTCAGTACTGGAGACCACGTACTTTTGAAGGTTTCTCCTACTCGAGGAATCTTTCGTTTCAGAAGGAAAGGAAAGCTAAGTCTGAGATATATCGGACCATTTGAGATCCTTGAGAGAGTTGGGGAGTTGGCATACATATTGGCATTGCCGCCATCATTGTGCCATGTTCATAACGTGTTCCACGTATCCCAGTTACGGAGGTACATACCAGATCCCAGTCATATCATTGATTTCGGCGAGATCGAAGTCGCGCAGGATGGGACGTTTGAAGAACGACCGGTCAAGATACTCGAGAGCCGAGTTAAGCACTTGAGGAACAAACCAATCATTTTGGTCAAAGTTCAATGGTCACATCACGGAATGGAAGAAGCCTCATGGGAAACGGAAACTGGTATGAAGTCCAGATATCCCGAGTTATTTTCGTCTTGAGTTTCGGGACGAAACTCCTTTTTAGTAGGAGAGTATGTAATATCCAGATTTATTACTGTGTATTTTACCTGTATTCAAATCCTGTATTATTCGGAATTGTAATCTTGATGATTGGAGTATGATATTTCTTACATTGATATCTTTGTACATAAGTATATCAACATGCAAAAATTTCTCATGCAAACTCGTGATAGCGCACGCTAAGAATGTAGCTTAACGCGCCCTATCGAGCTACTACTAGCGCACGCTATGTATGTAGGAGTTTCGTGCGCTAAGCACTCAATTATTGAGCGGGACGGCTAGCACATGCGCCAGCCGGGACATGGGTCCGGATAAGATTCCCGCGGACGAACCTGGAAAATTTTGAAGTCAACTCTTATTAGCGCGCGCTAAGGAATGCTTAGTAGCGTGCGCTAATTAGCTAAAGTGCAGAATATTATAAATGAGACAACAACCCATTTTGGCTCACATTTCATTCGTCCATTCTTCATTCTTGAGAGGCCAGAGAGCTATAATAATCCTTCTACACATTTAGAACACATCGTATTGATCCTTGTATATTGGTTATCACTTGTGAGTGATCATTAAAGTGGAATAGCACCTTGGAGTGGCATACAACCAACCGAAGTCGGATTCTACCTTACGGTTCAGTGATTTTCGTCATATTAAGGTATGTTCAACCTATCTCCAGACTTAGAGTTGGATTCTAAAGAATTAGATGATCATGTTAACAAGATATTAATTTTTCATTAGTGAATTATTCAACATGCATCATGTTTGGAATATACAGATGGTTATGCCTCAAGTACCTTGATTATGAACATCATGATTCGAATTTTATTACAATGAACAAGTAGAGGAAGCTTCTATCATCGGTAATCCAAATCTAGTAGATGACTCCATAGCAATCATGGACTTGACTTTAACATCATTATTGTTAGATGAATCTAAGGATTGATCATGGAAGGATTTATCTAGCATAGATGGAATGTTAAACAACTACAGTATGATAATTTTGATTGATATAAAGGTGTCGATATCAACCGTTAAGCCTTTCGAATTGTCGTATGAAGATTGTAGTCGGAATGGAAGATGGTTTCATAATAGTATACATATCCTTGAATCCGAAATTGTTGTTATCCGTAAGATCATTCATAGCCATATGAACATGATATTCATGGAGGTAACATGAACTAACACTAAGGATTTCATTTGGTTTGATCATGTTGAGGTCCATCTACTGCCCAGTAGTAAACTTCCATGCACAGTTAGCGCACGCTAAGCTATGTAGATTAACGTGCGCTATCGAGCACAAGTTAGCGTACGCTACGTTCTGTACGTAACGTACGCTAGGCCATTAGACGAGTGAGTCATCTGATCAGTGAAGTACTGACCATGCATAGTTAGCGTACGCTATGCTTTGTTGTTTGCGTGCGCTATCGAGCAGACTTAATGCACGCTACACAGAGTACTTAGCGTGCACTAAGAAGTTCAGACAGATTGCATTTTGTGAGCCTTTGGCCATAAATCGAATTGTTTGACATTCGTACGACGTGAGATCAATCCTATATTATTTCTTTTGTTAAGGTTTGAGCTTGTTACGTGATTGATTGAGGAGGACGACCTTCGAGTGTTCGTTTTCGTGGAAGTATTGTTCTTATCTTCGAATCGAGTCAAGTACCTTATTTGTTTTATGTATTGATGTTATACATATTGTCATGCATATATGTCGTTGTTGTATGTCCACCTCGTGTTGGTCCGACGGGATCATCGGGGGATCTATGCTAGCGTGCGCTGGATCATCGGATGGGTTTTTCCACCACGGGTTGGTCTGACGGGATCATCGTGGGTTCTAGGCAGTGAACGCTGGATCGTCGGAATTACCATTTGTATGTTATGATATCATGTTGTGATTATCAGTTGTGTATGTTATGTTTGAGTTTCTCGCAGGAGAAGACTCGTTTGACATTTTATCATTTACGTTATTATCCTGCATGTGACGTTGAATAATATGTTGTGGTACTTGTACTAGCATCGTTGTGCTAACCCCTTCGGGGGTGAACATTTTGTTTATGTTCAGGATCCAGGAGAGCGGGAAAACAACCACTGGACCTGCATGATGACGAGGGTGCAGAGTGATGTTCCGTCCGGGTTTATTTGTCTCTTGTTTATTGGTTATTTCAATAAGTACTCGAGTACGAAGTCATTTATGATGAATTTGAATTTGGTGATGTATTATTAAGTTACTGTTGAACAATTGTACTTTCAGTATTTGGTCAGAACTGTTGTATCTTAATCCCGATATTTCCATTCGTTAGTATTTCTTAATGTTTGTTCAATTCTTCAGCCTTGTAAATCCTTATGTAAAGGATTTACGGCGCTGTAATATTCTTGAATATATCGGGGGTGTTACACTTTTGACTACCAACGTTGGCCTTAGCCTCACTTTATCGAGCTTGTGCTCTTGACGTTATCCGTGCTTCCTTATCTCTTATCTGGGTAAGACATGTCCTGATCGTGGGACTTTCTCTCGGATCATGTCATAATCGCGATTATCCCGCAGTCTACGACCCAGGTCCCTAGGAACACTCCGTTCCTTCGTTATGGGAATAGGCAACAACAGTAGCCTCACTCATGAACCACAAATGCACTGCTCGATCCAAGACTCAGTCTAACCATCCCGACTCGATTTGGGATTCTAGAGGTGGCTCCTACAAGTTCAAGAGGTGGCCCCCGAATATTAGGTCAGGCGCTCTGTTTCGTATGGATTCAAGACGTAGCCCCCATCCGTCGACGTGGCACTTTGTCCTGATAGAGTTAGACAGCGGTCCCGTCCGTGGCACTTTGTTTGTATAGCACTTAGTTCCTGGACAGTTACACTTATCAGTTAAACGCATCACGGTGTATATACAAACATACAATTAAGGTCACGTAATTAACTAGTAGTGACCTTGGTATAATTTGATTATACAATGAGATTGCAAGTTTATTTGGTGGCACGAGCATTATGAGATTATGGGCTTTATTGAAAACACATTCTTAGGATAAAACATTATGTGAAGGAAATTTTACTCCTAATTTAATTTTAGAGTTTTGGTGAATTTACATCGGATTGTTCCGAGTTGAGTTCTAATGGTCATGAGATTTTATGGACACATCAAGTATGATTATTTGATTTCAAAATTAGGAGAGTTCTCAGAATTTCAGTTTCGGAACTGATATTTCCCAAATTATGAATTTGCCCCAAAATTGTGAGAGTTAATTTTTATGGCCGTAATAATTTGATTTCAACACGGACGGTGATAAAATTTTACGGGAAGGTTCATATCGAACATGGAATTCCAGAATTGGTAGAGTTTTCCAGAATTTCAGATTTGGCCTAAAATTCCAGAATTTAAGATTTGGTCTGAAATTCCAGAATTTTCAAATTTGCCCCGAATTTATTCAAAATTAGTTCCGATTTTAATTATAAAATTTTACAGACATAGTAGGTTCCTAGTTTTTAAGGAATCACACAATTTTATATTAATGTCATTTTTGACCCGTAGACTTAGGAAACGAATTTCGATTTTCGTAAGAAATTTAGTCACATCATTTTAATCATCAATATTTGTTAATTTCTCAACACAAATAAGTTGTAAATCACCATGCATGCTTATAACATATAACATGCAGAATATATAAACCATATAAAAGAACATGCATCTTCATTTGAAATCATTTCACATATAAATTTGAAAATAATTTTTACACCTACCTTGATTCTTGATGTTGGGATCGAAATTGGGTCTTTGTAAGATATTGAGAGTTCTTCTTCCCTCTTTACTACATTCAACCAACATAAGGAATTCATGCACTAGTTAGCTAAGTTATATACATATATGTATAACTATATAAACATATAAGTGCTTATGGTAAGTAACTACATTACCTTGTTTCCTCCTAACTTTCTTCTTCCACCTTCCTTTTCTCTTCTTCTCTTCTCTTACTTTACTTCTCTAGTTTTGGCCTCTCCCTATCTCTATCTATATGTGCAGATTCTTTTTTTGTAGAGGATGACAATGTTGGAATATTTATTCCACATATTCATAAATAGTGTTTTGATGATTAAGTTTCTAAATAAATCAAAACAACAAAGAGGCGAAGCAAAATAACGAAGCAAACGAAGACGCAAAAAGTTGCAATCTGGACTGCATTAGCGCACGCTATATATCAAGGCTAGCGCACGCTAACAGGAGTTATCTGCAGAACAGACGAGTTCGAAATAACCTGAAGTGAAGTCATCTGATGAAGATAGCTCACGCTACACATGTTTACTAATGCACGCTATCGAGGCTATTTTACCATTGTGAAGATATTCAAACAGGGAATGACGTATGCAGTGAAGTAAGATTAGCGCACGCTACAGGTGATATTTAGCGCATGCTAAATATCAGTTTGAAATCAAGTCAATCAATCCGTTGGGAAGATTCTGATACAAAGTCAAAAAGTATAAACGGATATATAACGCATGCAATGATGCAAGATTACCGCACGCTACAAGGAAGTGTTAGCGTACGCTAACTGTCCATGACAGTAGACACTGAACTGAAACCATAAGACGTTAATGTACGTGACACGAAGGCATGACGTATGCTACAGGAAAAATCCGCGATATCGCACGCTAAGAGGAAGAGCTAGCACACGCTAGCAAGTCAAAAGTCAGCAACGGCTAGTTTGATGAAAAAGGCTATAAATACCACATCCTTGGTATCAAACCATAAAACAACTTCAAGCTATAAAGACATTGATCTGATATTTATATATATTATATTGTTGATGTGATATTGAGCTTATATTATTAGTTTGAGTGTTTATACATTCAACACATACACGAGAGGTAAAAAGAAATTCTCTTAAATACGGAGTATCAAAATGCTTTAAATGAGATTAACTCTCTTAAATCTAAATATAAATCTTTGGAAATTGAAAATTCCAAAAGTCTTGAAAAGAGGAAATTTGTTGAGATCGATCATTCAAAATGTGTTGAAAATGAAAATATTTTAAAGGATGATCTTGTTAAAGTTCAAACCGAGCTCAAAAATTTAGCGAAGAAATTCTCTCTCGGAAACGAGAAATTTGAAAATATGCTCTCGTTTCAAAAATACACGTTAAATAAAGAGGGGATAGGATTCAAACCACGTTCTAAAAATGAATCCGTAATTTCAAAATACCCCATTGTGAAAAATGTTTGAAAATCGGGCACCATATTTCAAACTGTAAAAGCCCAAGACGGACGATAAAAATCAAAAAGATATGGATTCCAAAAGGAAATTTTATTCCAAATATCGTCTATGTTTCGAACGAAAAACCAACTATAGGTTGGATCCCCAAAAATTAATTTCTAACAATTGATATTTTACAGAGGGGGAGATAATATTTTCAGGGGGGTTATTTCCTACTTATGCATAATTATATTCATCATTTAGTATCATGCATATTCAATAATTGGTATCCTCTATATTTTTTTACACTTTTTTCTGAATACAAAAAGGGGGAGAAGGAGTCGAATCGGATAAAAAGCGTCATGACAGATATTGCGAGAAAAATAAAAAATAAAAAGGGGAGAAAAATAATAAGATATCGAAGAAGTCGAAAAGTAGAAGAAAGCATACATAAAAGGGGAGAAACGAAGAAGTTGAAAATTGAGAAACGGAGAAGTCGAAAATGACAGAAAAAGAAAAAGATGGGTGAAACTAACGAAACGATCAACGCCGAAAACTTTGAAACGTACATATATATATATATATATATATATATATATATATATATTATTTTGCAGGTTTTATCCAATTCAAGGGTTGTTTTGTAATCATCAAAAAGGGGGAGATTGTTGGAATATTTATTCCACATATCATAAATAGTGTTTTGATGATTAAGTTGCTAAACAAAGCAAAACAACAAAGAGGCGAAGCAAAACAACGAAGGCATTTAAGATACAAAAAGTTGCAACTGACGCTAACGGAGTTATCTGCGAATGCATTTGAGTTCGAAGCAACCTGAAGTGAAGTCATCTGATGAAGATAGCGTACGCTACACATATTTACTAACGCACGCTATCGAGGCTATTTTACCGTTGTGAAGATATTCAAACACGGAGTGACGTATGCAGTGAAGTAAGATTAGCGCACGCTACAGGTGATATTTAGCGCACGCTAAATATCAGTTTGAAATCAAGTCAATCAATCCGTTGGGAAGATTCTGATGCAAAGTTAAAAAGTATAAACGGATATATGACGCATGCAATGATGCAAGATTAGCGCATACTACAAAGAAGTGTTAGCGCACGCTAACTGTCCATGACAGTAGCCACTGGACTGAAATTGGAAGACGTTAACATACATAACACGAAGGCATAACGTACGCTACAGCCAAAAGTCAGCAACAGTTAGTTTGATGAAAGAAGGCTATAAATACCACATCCTTGGTATCAAACCATACAACAACTTCAAGCAATCAAGACATTGATCTGATATTTATATACATTATATTGTTGTTGTTATATTGAGCTTATTTTGTTAGTTTGAGTGTTTATACATTCAACACATACACGAGAGGTAAAAAGAAAAGATAAGATTGGATTCGGTGTTATTAGGATCAAGGATCTGGCATTATTAGAATCACAATTGATATCTAAGTGAGGTTTATCTATTACTGATAGAATGCTAGAGTGTTGATTCCTTGTCTAATAGAAAAGGAAAACGATTTAACTTGGACCAACAAAAAGACAAGTAAGAGAATAGTTTTACTCGGACCGATAGAAGACGAGCTTGTAATGGTAATCCCTCGACCGATAGAATAGAGGTGCAGAGGTTTTGATCTTCATCCTATAGAAAAAGATACATCGATAGAGGATATAGGCACGTTTGGCCGAACCTCTATAAATCCTTGTGTGATTTATTTTCCGCACCTTATATTTATGATTCCGCAACACGGCGCAAACACCGATATTGCTCCAACAGACAAGAGTTGTGCATGAAAGTATTTTAGGGAGTGATGTGATGTAATATCCGGAATTCAAACTACTGTGGTTTAATATTATTTTATCCGAGTTATGTTGTACAGCGTGGAATATGTACAGTGTGGTTAAAATAAATGAAGGACTAAGACATCTGTATTGGTATTATTACCGCACTTGGTTAACAGTTGTATTGGAAGAGATTGTGTGTCGGCTTGTCATATGAGAATATCGTTGGAAGATGTATATGTATTTAGTATGCCGTATGTTCGTGTTCTGCATGTCAAGATTTTGGGCAAGAGTAGCTGAAAATGGCTAAGTACACCCATATTAGCGCATGCTACGATGTATACTTGGCGTACGCTAAGTCACAAGGATTACGTACGTTAATAAGTAGAGTTAACGTACATTAAGATGCTAAGTGTTACGTACGCTATGCATAAGTCATTACGTAAATAACAAGAGGAATCTGACAAGACCGAGTCATGGTCGGCAGGTGGGACCTGGTGTCGGCAGTGGATATGGACAGGCGAGTCAACCCTGACCATTACATACGCTAAGGACGGAACATTACATATATTAACGAGCATGTTACTATAGCAAGTCAACGTACATATTACGTACGTTATGGAGCAAGGGTTATGTACGTAAAGCATTGAACGAAATGAGTCAGTTAACTCTGGACTATCGTTGCATACGCTACCAAAGTCAGATAGCGTATGTAATGGTTGTTACGTACATTAACATGGGCACGTTACGTACGTAACGAACTGGAATGTTTTATAAGTAAATGCCCGTCTTTCATTTCTCTGCATTATTTCACTTCGTTCTTCGCCTCCAACCACTGAGAGAGGGAGTTTTAGTTCTCCTAAGTCGATTGTGAGCTTGGAATCATGGGATTGAAGCTTAGATACGTGGATATTGATGATTCTTCAAGTATTTGCTTGTGTATTTCATCTTCTAATAGGTATGTTGGATAATCCTCCCTTTCAATATGGATTTTGATGTTGTTGCTGATGAATGATTCGTATGAAGATGATTATGATGTTGTTGTCACGATTCTTGAGGCTATATGAACTATATGTTGAAGGATATGATGGTTTATGTCTTGATTTTTTGGTTATGATTATAGAATCATATTGTTCATGGTGTTGTTGGTAGAATTGTTTCGATTCTTGATGTTAGGAGGGTCATATATTGGAAAATATGATAATATACACCTTGAATTATGAATGAGGATTGTTTAGATGTTAGAAAATATCGAATTACGTTGTTTTGATGGTTATGAACAAGGTTTCGCATTATTTAGTGTTCTTGAGGAACTCCTTGATGAATTTAACATAGCAAGACGATCGTATGTTGAATTATCGGTATTTTTAGATATGAAGATCGAATGTTAGTTGATTGTAGTAGTAGAATTCGTATTTTCTTGATGAAATATGAATCATGATATTAGTTTGGAATCCGGAAAGATTGTGATTGATCACCGAATATGATTTCCTTTACATTCGTATCTGTAATCGTATTTTGGTTATGAATTCGTAATTGTCTGAGTTGAATTGTTTGGACTTGTGTCTAATCGAGATATTATGGAACCATTGAGTTTCTTGATCGGTTGTATTAACTGTTAAGTATGATCGTCGAGTTGCGGTTTGTATTGTAGATATGAGTCCGTATTTGTTGAGTTGGATTATTTGCTTTTGTGTATGATCGAGATATCGTTAAACCGTGAGATTGATTGATTGATCGTGTCGGTTATTGATTGTTATCAAATCGTTGCTATTTGATTACTTCGATAGGTTGAGATTATTGATCGGTGATTATAACCGTATGTTGCGGTTGTGTTCGAGTATGTTCGTGAGTTGCATGGGTTAGGGCCGAGGAGCTCGTATACGATGGCAATGAGATTGGTAGCGGCTTCATCATCGTCGTATCGGTATCGAGGAGCTCGTATACGAAGGCTATAATGTTTAATGAATGGTTTCAGTTTCATTTCGTTTATAATGCATATAGCAATGATTATTACTGCAAATTCTGGAGATTTGGATTATATGTTGTCTTTCCGATTCTAGGAGTTAAATCATAATGTATATGCTTTATCTCGGTTATTGGCATATTCGGGTATCAAGGTTACGTTTCGAGAAAGATGATATCTATAGTTCATGGTACGTTTGGGTCGCCGAGCCTTGAGGATAATCGCCGGTGATGATTTGACATTGAGATTTCCCCTAAAGGACTCGGGACAAGTATCATAGTTTGATTCGGTTTAGTGTTGATGTTGTTGATCATGCAGGTTGTCATTCATGTTGCTGAACATGAAGTCATCCTAGTTGTTTCATCATAGTGTCGTTCATGTTTTGATTCATATGTTGCTCATGTTGATGAACATATTGAGTTGCATATGTGTATGCATAATTGTATTGTTTATGTTGTGTTGACTCTGTAAGATCATGTGATCTATGCTGAGGGCGCTGGATCGGATGTCCACTATGCGTTGGTCTGACGGGATCATCGTGGGGATCTATGCTGAGGGCGTTGGATCGTTGGACAGGTTTTCCACCATGCGTTGGTCCGACGGGATCATCATGGGGATCTATGCTGGAGGCGCTGGATCATTGGATTACCCAGTATTGTGTTGATGGAATCATGTGGATTTGCATCATTGATTTTATCATATGTTGTTATTGTGCATATGTATATTATGGGTTTGCCATAAGTATACATTGTTGTTATTGATGTGAGCATATTGACGTTGTCATATGAGTATGCATTTGTAGGTCTTGTGTTAGGACCATGTCCGTATGTGGTATTGATCTAACCTCGGATTAGATTGACATGATTGTCGTGGCATTTCATATCTTGAGGTATGTTCCGTATTTTCTTAGGTACTTGTCTTTTTATGGACAATCAGCTATCCGATGGATCGTATTGGTCAGAACTGGTATATTTCCGTAACGTGAGTTGGTGATGATAGTTTGAGAATCTTGAGTATTGTTTGAGGTACAATACATATATTATGTTCGAAATTATTGGTTAATCGACTACAAGATGTGAAATGTGATAATGGTTATTCTGTTGGGAATTATTTGAGTAAGTAAAGTTACTACGATAAGATTACATTGGCCGTATTCTTATTTTGTATTCTCATTGGTATGTTATTAATGTGATGTGACGGTTATCATTGTTGGATATTATGGCTGACCGCGTCGTGGGCTTTCTTTTTAGGTTCTTGAGATATCGAGCTTGTAGCGGTCGTGGAGAGATGAGCTTCCCGGAGGATACTGGCTAGGGCATGTAATTGTGTATTGAGTTTCTTGATCAGTTGTTGTATTCCGCTGCTAGAGTATTTCTAATTGTTTGTCTTTTCCGATGCGTGAGTATTTTTAAATGGCCTTTGTGTATATGGTAACTTAGGTTACTTTGGCAACCGTTTTCTATACTATTTTGTCGATACGTGTAAGCGATAGCTTAACGTATGTTTCTAAACTGTTGAGTTCTGGCATTTCAGCCTTGTCTTTTCAAACGATATTTTACGACGGTTTTGATAAACAGATTTTATATAGTCTTCAAATGTTTTAAAGATAGTACCGTCGTTGGCCTCTTGGGCATTTGTAAATATTGGCGAGAATTTTTTTTAGCCTAATGGTTTCCATTCCGGGGCCCTCGGCGCTGTAATATTCCCGGTCAGATCTGGGGGTGTTACATGTGAAGGGGTGTTACATGTGAAGGCTTGGTGTATAAGAGATGTGACAAGTGTTTATTTGTATGTAACAAATGTAAGGTCAAAGGGGCACCTCTCCCCATTACTCACCATGGCCGATTTTATGAGTATTTTTATTAATTTTTTTTTATAATGGCGTAGGTTGGGTCATGTGGTTTCAGTTATTTGTTGGGTTGGGTTAAAGTTAAAGGTGTTTAGGTTATTCTTTGATCTTGGGCCCTAATTGAACTTTCAATTCTATCTATGGTCCATTAGTGAGAACACTTATATTTAAGAGTTTGTACATATCCCAATAGGTAAATTAACACTTCACTTTTATTTAATTTATAACACAATTTCGAAATACTTGAGTAAAAATAAAAATAAGTAAATATAGATTACATTGAGCTACAAGGCAAATGTTATTTTATTAAAATTCATCATGATATAGTAAGTCGTAGATGTAATATGCTACCAAAATTATGTGGTTTTGCATCCTCCCCTCCTTAAAAGAATTTGGTCCCCAAATTTCATCTTGAATAGCTCTGGGTAGGTTTTCCTCATCGCGTCTTCTGCTTCCCATGTAGCATCCTCCTCTCGGGCGTGGTTTGACGAAACGACCTTGACTAAAGGGATCCGTCTCTTTCTCAGTTTTCGCACTTGTCGATCAAGAATTTTGATTGGCCTTTCTTCATACGTTAGGTTTTCCTTGATAGGCGGAATATCTACGGTAAGAACGTGAGGTGCGTCTGGATGGTATTTCTTCAACCTCGAGACGTGAAAAAACATCGTGCATTCCAGAAAGATTAGTCGGTAGTTCAAGGCGGTATGGTAGCCGTCCAATTCATTCAATGATCATGAATGGTCCGACGTATCTAAGACTAAGTTTCCCTCCTTTCCTCGATGATATACATCCCTTTTGTGGGGATAACCTTAGAAGTACTTGATCACCTTCCGCAAACTCTATATCCTTACTCTGATGGTCGGCGTAGCTCTTTTGTCTGCTATGTGCTGTGCGAATCCTTCCTTTAATCAATTGCACTTCATCCCTGGCTTCTTTCACCAAATCTATGTTTGTCATTGAGGGTCTTGTTCGTTGAGTCTTAGACATCCATCGGTCATCAATTTCCCAATGAAGTGGGGATCGGCATTTCCTTCCGTACGGAGCTTCATAGGGAGCCATCCCGATTATTGCTTGGTAACTATTGTTATAAGCTAATTCGGCCATGGTAGGTGACGATCCCAATTTCCTTGAAAGTTTAGCACGTAGGCTCGTAACATGTCTTCAAGAGTTTGGATGGTTCGTTTAGATTTCCCTTTGGTCTGGAGGTGAGAGCTTGTGCTGAAACTTAAGGAAGTTCTCAATTCCTTGTGGAAGAATTTCCAGAATCGAGATACAAATCTTGGATCTCTATCAGATACTATATCTGCTGGCACTCCATGGTGTCGAGAATTCTCTCGGATATAAGTTCTAGCCAGCTTTTGCAGGCTATCGTCCTTTTTAACCGGGACAAAATGCGATAATTTCGTCAATCTGTCTGCGATCACCCAAATTGTGTTATAGCCTTCTCTTTTCGAGGCAGATCAGTAATAAAGTCCATGGTTATAATTTCCCATTTCCATTATGGGATTTCTAATGGTTGCAGCAGTCCGGAGGGTCGCTGATGTCCAGCCTTGACTCTCTGACATGTGAGGCATCGTGCCACGAATTCAACTACTTGATTTTCCATGTTTACCCACCAAAAACTTTTATTTAGGTCTCGGTACATATTGTTACATCCCGGGTGTACCGTATACCTTGAACAATGGACTTTGTCAAGAATTTTTCTCCCGAGTATCTCATCATGAGGTATGCATGTTCATTCTTTAAAGCGTACTATTCCATCCTCAGAAATTGTAAACTCGGGTCTCTCGCCCCTAATGATCTTTTCTTTCAATTCTTGAAGTTTTGAATCATTCTCTTGAGCTACTCGAATATCGTCTATTACATTTGGTTTAACTATAAGGTTGGCGCAGACCAAGTGAGTACCTTCGTGAATGGGTTTTAGGCAGCTTAGTTCCTCAAGGTCGTGCGTTTGATAGTTTCTCTCATGCGTTTTGAGCTTCCTGGAAGAATACGCAATTACTTTTCCATTTTGCATTAGTACTGCAACAAGGCCTTCCTTCGAGGCATCACTATAGACGAAGAATCCATGGGTTCCTTCTGGAAGCGCCAGTATTAGTGCGGTAGTAAGCTCTTTTTGAGTTCTTGAAAACTCACTTCGCACTTAACCGTCCATTCAAATTTGACTTGTTTTGATGTTAGTTGGGTGAGAGGTCTCGCTATCTTTGAGAATTCCTTGATGAATTTACGATAGTAACCAGCAAGTCCAAGAAAGCTTCTGATCTCGGTGACATTTTCTGGTCTCTTCCAATCCAGAATAGCTTCAATCTTGGATGGATCCACTGCAATTCCTTCTCCAGAGACAATGTGACCCAAGAACGCCACTTCCCTCAACCAGAATTCGCACTAGCTATACTTGGCGTACAACTTGTGACACCTTAGTGTTTCTAGCACTAGTCTCAGGTGTTCCTCATGATCTTTATCTGATTTGGAGTACACGAGTATGTCATCAATAAAGATCACTACGAATCGGTCGAGATATGGTTGAAATACTCTGTGTATTAAATCCA